>JAINUW010000714.1:0-569170 GCA_020205615.1 Panax quinquefolius | reverse complement strand
TTAAACAAAAATTTTTTTCTTTTGTCATTCCTCTTAAACTCGAACTGCTTCGCTTTCAAGCAACTCTGCATCGTAGATCTAATGATACCCTTTAGCCTAAATTGCTCCCCCCAACCTCGAGTCTTACAACCAAGATAACGGACTTATGGCGATCTTAGTGTTTTTACAAGCAAGTCAAAGCATTAAAAGTGGAGCAAAAGAAGAAAAGTTTGAAAACATTTTAGTAAACAAATCAAACCTGCTTTTAATCGAACCACCGACAAGATCAAGAACCAACCCGTGGCTCGATACTGTATATATAAATACGATAAGTTTTTAAAAGAAAAATCTTTAATGTAAGAAAGAAAAGATTAAGAAGACGACCGGGTGAATCCAGAAAGTAATCCTCTTTCAGATTATAAACATTTGGGAAGGATTACATTAATTCCTGTGGACTAAATGCTTAAGTAGGAAGAAGGGAAGTATTAAGACTTCTTCTTCATCTTTAATTAAGAAGATCGGGTCAAGGCTTCGCCTTCTGCTAACTCTGAGAGAGGAGAGGATTCCTGCAAGCAGCTTCTGCAGAGAGTAGCTCAGGCTTACATCTCCAAGCCTCAATTCAAATTACTTTTACATGTTCTAGAACGTAGTTGTTAATAACCTTAATAATTCTTTAATTTTTTTAAATTTTCGAAATGAACCTGTTAATCTGAATATTATTTTCGACGCGTTGAAAGAAGGTTTAATTTTCCATTCTAGGTTCGCTTTAGTTCGGTTTGCTCAATAGATTGCCAAGACATTGGAATCGGAGTTAAAGCCGAACAGTAGTCGTTTTTTTGAAAACAGGCACAACGACAAATACCTGTAGCCAGCTTTGCAATGTAATACCGTGATTCGACTGCAGACGCGCCTTCTCCTGCTCTTCTCCTTCTTCCTTCTTCCTACTTGCATGGTATCGAGCCAAGTCGTTAACTCGTTTCATAGCTGCACCAAGAAGATCTGTTAATTTGTTTCATTAAAACTCGCTTTTAAAAATCATTTCATCCTTTATCGTAAGTCACCTAACTTATCAGAACACCTTGTTCACCGTCAACCCTAGGTAAGTCTCTCAGGCGAGCTGGTGATGGGTTTTAGAACAATAGGTATGAGTCTACCTGTAAAGAGGGTCTCGAATGGAAGATAAAGAGTGAATAAAATTTTGAACTCAAGAATAAATGAAAGTAGGTTATTTAGATCTAACTCCTCGCCTAGTCATAGTCAACCTTGCAACCTATACCGACATAGTTAATCGTGAAGAAAACAGCTATGAAAATATCACCAAGTTTTACATAATTGAATATACCTGAAATTCTCCCAAAGAAATTTATCACCAACATTTTTAGATAACTTTAAAATGCAGTTACAATGTTAAAAACAGCTTGAAAAGGTCTATGCTATTAACAAAAGAATATGAAAATTGTAACCTTTTCCCTTGAAGTTATTAAAAACATAGAAAAAAGGGTTATAATTTCATCCACATAGGTCTAGTTCAAGTAGCTAGCTCAAACCATTGAATATTAAAGGAATTAATTCAAGTATCTACCTCATCTCGTAGATGCTAGATTTTGAATTATTATCCAAGCATAATAGGTGCTATGGAAGCCGCCTCACAAATGGTCCTATCCATTTTAATTGCTTTCCGACTTCACGCTTAGTCTAAGTGATCAACACCTATTAAAAGCTTTAACATTAAATATTAAAACAAATAGGAGAAATTACACAAATGATCAAGGTTCTCAACCAATTGCTTTTAATCTATAGAATTTATTATAAGACCATGAAGACTAATTTGAATGTCCATGCTCTTAATAAAAGCCCTAAAGATCGCATTACGTATTAATTCAAAGTTCAACTCAGTGATGCTAATATCCGCATCCCTAGAACAATTCTATGGAAAGATATTACATTACCAAGTCAATGGATTTTACCAAGTGAAATACCACAAAGACTTGTAGTAAACAACGAGTGAACATTGAAAACATAAGGCAATTTTTCCGATGGAACTGCCAAAGTTAGCTTTGAACGCTCTAGAAGACCGATTATCATAGAGACTATTCTAGTTCTTCACTCTCTTCTATGAATCTACCTAAGAGATTCTGAAGTCCTCAGTAACCCTTCTATAAGAGACATTAAGTTAAAAGGAATTTTAAATCAAGGTCAAGCAAGTCATCCTTGTTATTCTTGTCACCCTCAGAATTACCAAGCCGAGGAAGAAAGCTCTTCTTCTCCGACTCCTTCTGAGCTTCCTACTCAGTCTGATTTTGATGTTCCAATTAATAATCAATTAAGAGTCATTAAGAAAGAATTTGTATTAGATTGGATTAATCTTGTGAATGATTTTAATTCCAAGTCTAATAAAATTAAAAGACATCAATTTAGAAATAATCACCCAACTGAGAAAGAAAGAGATAAAATTGTCAATAAATGGAAGAAATTTATTAATAATGAAAAAATTAATATTACTTTCTATGATTGGTATGAGCAGTATCAATTTAAATGCAATGTGATAACTAAAACTCAATGGGTTAAAGAAGACAAGTCTAAGGTCTCGTCTAGTCACCCACCCTTAGAATCTGTCTTAATTTCAGTAAAAAATACTTCAAAGAATTCGCCACCCATTTAAAATCTCTAATGGAGTTAATGATGATAAAAAAATCATCGAGCAATTAAATTTTAGTAACTAATACCTAGCAACCGTAGAGGAAAATGCAGCTAGACAGATTGAAGAAAATTTGAAGAAAATATAATTAAAAACCGAGTCAAAAATAGTTCAACCACTATTAAAGCTACCAAAATAGAGAAAATTAGGTTTACCTAATAAAGACGCTGATCTTACAAAGAGCTATTGATCGCTTATTTAAAAAATTAAAACAAAGACCGAACCTAAACAAGCTAGCGGTACTATTGCTATCATCGATCGATTAACTCGATAATGAAAGTAAGAGTCGGTCGATAGTCAATCACCTACCTCATCATCAATACAAGATATTCAAGAATGCTTAAATAAGTTAACCGTCCATAACACTAGTATGACCGTAAATTGGTATTCTAGACCAACTCCTCCGGATTTACAATTTGAAGAGAGAAACCTAGATAAACAATTTTCTGCTTGCCTAATAAAATTTATGAATGGAATATCGATGGGTTTAGTGAACAAGAAATCCTCAATAAGTTAAATCATATGTCCATGGTAGCAACATACTATCTAACAAAATTCAACACTCTTACTCAACCGGATATTGTTGAATTATCGGCTAGTGGATTCACAGTATTCTCGTGTCTTGGTGGAAAAACACCTCACCGAAGATTCTAGATTATCTATTATCCATGCGATTCGCTTAGATGTCAAGGAAACCCGATTTTGATGAAACTATTGAATAGGGCCACCGATGGAGTAAATACTTTGATTTACACTATAATAAAACACTTCAGTAGGAACCCCAAGAACATCACCGAGAGAATCCACGATCGCCTAAGTAATCTCACTTGTCCCACTCTAAGTGATTTTAGATGGTACAAAGATGTTTTTACTTCTAGAGTTATGATGAGAAATGATAAGAATAAACCTTTCTGGAAGGAAAAATTTGTTAATGGATTACCATCATTATTTGCTCACAAAGTTCGTGAAGAACTTAGTAAAGATTTAGGATATATTGATTATGATAATCTCACTTATGGTGACATAATCAGTTATATTCAAAAGATAGGATTAAAATGTGCATTGATTTTAAGTTAGCCAAACAAGCTAGTAAAGACAAGAAAAAGCTAAATATGAGCTAGGTATATTACATGAAAGCAATATGGTTTACCTCCATGGCTCCTTCTAGACGAAAAGCACGAGTATAAACATATCGACTCTCACAAAAGTCATAGACGCTATAAGAAAAGACGCACCATCATAAAGATAAAAATCAAGATAATTATTATAATAAGCCCAAACCTATTAACAAAAACATAATAAAAGAACTAAAAATTTGATAAAAGTAAAATTGTGTGCCACAATTGTGGGCAAAAGGGTCATTATAAAAGTGAATGCAAAATAAAAGCAGAAGTTGTCTCGATTAAATATTATCAAGAAGATTCTCGAATATATATTAGAGTTAATGAGAATAGAAAATGAAGTCAAGAATAATGAAGACTCTAATAGTTCATATTCCTCCGATGCTAACAATGAAAATAATTCAAGCAAGAGCTCGAATTTAAGTCACCATTTGTGCTAATAATTGCAATGAAAATTGTTGCACTAAAAGATTAATGTAATTAACAAAGATGATGAAGAGAGTTCTTTGTTAATCGACTTGATTAGTAAAATCACCGATCCTAAGTTAAAAGCCCAATACACAAAACAAGCTTAAAGGATTTATTAACTAAAGACAATAGAAAAACGATAAGTTTATTAGAGCTAAAGAGAAACCAATTTTTAGTCTTAATAAAACTTTGGAAAGATTTAAATCTCCAGTTAAAGAAGTCACTCTTCCAGAATTAAATCAAGAAGTTAATAAATTAAAGAAAGAAATTGCTAATTTAAAAATAGAAGTCTCTATTTTAAGAAAAGATTTTGATAAAAAGCCTGATCTTCAGATTAATGATTCCTCATCCAGTGATGAAGATCACGATGAACCAGAATCATCTGGTACTAAAGATATTTCAGACTTATTTATTCAAGGTCTTTCACTCAAAAGAATTAAAGACATCACCATTCGAAATGGTATGTTTCTATTAACCTAGTTGTGGATAAAACTTCTCAATACAACTTCTCTTTGCCTTGGTAGATACAAAAAGTGATTTAAATTGTATCCGTGAAGGTCTAATCCCAACTAAGTATTATAAAAAACCAAAGAAAAATTGAATTCAGCTAATGGTAGTCAAATGGAAATAAAATATAAATTACCTAAAGTACATATTTGTCAGGATAATATGTGTTTCAAAACATCCTTTGTTTTGATTCGCAATCTTACAGATAAAATTATTTTGGGTTTACCATTTATATACTTATTATACCCATTTACAACTAGTAATGAAGGATTAACTCAGAAACATTTAGGAAAGAAAATAACATTTAAATTTCTTATTAAACTAAAAGAAAGAGATTTAAAATACATTCAAGAAGAATCCATTTCTAAATCATTGAATTTAATAAATCAGAAATCTACACATTTGAATTTCTTAAAGGAAGAAATCAAATATAAAAGAATTGAAGAACAACTTCAAAATAAAGAGGTTCGCTTAAAATTGAAGAATTAAAACCTACATGAAGCATAACCTTTGTTCGATTCTCCCAATGCCTTTTGGCATAGGAAAAAACATATGGTTAGGCTCCTTATGCTAAGGAATTCAAAGAACATTTAATTCCCACTAAGGCTAGGCCTATTCAAATGAGTCGTGAACAAATGGAGTTATGTAAAAATGAAATCAATGATCTCCTCAATAAAGGATTAATTAAACACAAGAAATCCCTTGGTCTTGCTTTTCGCCTTTTTATGTCGATAATGAAGCGAGAAAAGAAAGAGGTGTACCCGTTTAGTTATTAATTACAAACCATTGAACAAGGTCTTAGAATGGATTAAAAATACCCCTTCCCAATAAAGAAGACCTTATCAATAGGTTAAGTAATGCCACCATTTTCGATAAATTTGACCTTAAATCCGGTTTACGCAAATTGCCATTCATCCACGATGATCAAGATAAAATAAAGATTCACCAATCCGTTTGACATTATGAATGGAATGTTCAAGCATTTGGCCTAAAAAATGCTCCAAGTGAATTTCAAAATATACTCAATGACATATTAAACCCTTTCAGCCATTTTATCGTTGTTTATATCGACGACATTCTTGTTTACTCAAAGACTATTGAAGAACACGAAAAAACATTTAAAGTCGTTCTTCACTACTATTAAAGTAAATGGTCTTGTTCTTTCTCCTTCCAAATGCAAATTTCTCTGCTGTTTGGGTCCGAATAAGGTTTCTTGGTCTTAATATCTTCAATGGACAAGTTCAAATTTATTGAACGAGCTATTCAATTCACGACAAGTTCCCGGATAAGATAACCAATAAAACCCAATGCGAGAGATTTCTTGGCTCATTTGAATTATATAGGCGAGTTCTACAAGAATCTCAGAAGATTTGCAAACCTCTTTTCAAATAGTTTGCAAAATAATCCTCCACCTTGATCGACATTCATACTTCGCAAATCCAACAAGTTAAAAAATATGTCAAGACATTGCCCTCGCCTTGGCATTTCCAATGATTCAAATAAGTTCAAAATAGTTGAGACCGAGCGCCTCGAGATATTGGATTCTGAGGCATTCTTAAACAAAATTAACATCCGATTCCCCGAACAAATTGTTCGATTTCATTCCAAGCAAGCATGGAATATTACACAATCAAAATATAAGTACTATTAAAAAGAAATTCTTTCATTAGTATTATGTATTAATAAATTTCAAAATGACTTATTAAATCGAAATTCTCGGTTCGCATTGACCGCAAGTCGACCAAGTACATTTTAGTAAAAGATGTTGAAAATTTAGCCTCTAAGCATTCTTTTCGCTAGATGGCAAGCCTTATTAAGCATTTTTGATTTTGATATTGAATACATTAAAGGTAAAAATAATTCTATTCGATTTTCTTACCAGAGAATTTATTCATACAGTACTATCTGATCATGAGTTTCAGAGGATCATCCTCTCTCTCCTGGTCGCCTCTAATACTGGGCCCAAGTAATCATCCAGAGGTACCTTAGTCCCTCACCCAAGAACAATCCGATCTACACCAAAAACAAATTTTACATTGGGGACAATCCCAAAGCCATACTGATTCACCCTTTAGTAAATAAACTCCGAACCTATTGACCCATTCAGTAATCCAGCAAAGACCTCGTCTTCAGCTCCCAATCACTCCTCTTCTGAGCATGTGCTCAAATGGGAAAGTTATTTGTTTCACATTGAACCCTACATGAAACCAAAAAATGATCCAGTCAAGCTTGCTGCCCAGTTTTTCCCTCCTGGTTGGCATTTTCCTCCAGCCGCTCCTTATAAGTCTCTTGTTTATTATAAGGACATTCTCCTTGAAACTGAGTCAGTAAATATAAAACCAATTTATGCAAACAATGATAAATCAAAAGTTCTTTATCATTCTTTGTATATTAAACAATTCCTTCAGATTTCTGATTGGGGTAAACATCCCTCCGATCTAATGGATCTCACTAATCATAGTTATCCTTTTTGTTTTTATGATTATATTGAAGCTTGGTATAAGGTTCTCCTTCATCAGAACGAGACACATAGTCATTCCTGGTTTATTCAATTCGATCATAAATTCAAATGTCCAATCCCTTATTGGTTCGTCCTTTGGTGGTATAGGCATGGTTCTACCTATGACCTCCTTCCCGAAACCCTTAAGGTCCAAGTTACCCATTTTGCTAATAATAGTAAACCGGATCCAAGGAATGAGAATATTCCTCTCACTCTCCTCTTCATCAAGAAATATAAGGTTCCATGGATCCTTAAATGGCAATACTGGTATTTCTCACCCTGCTAGCTAGTAATTCGGCGATTATCTCTCGATCCACTCTCGACTTTCCCGCTTTTTCTACATCAAATGGTGGGATAAGTTCGATGTTAACAGAATCATTGGTCAGGTTCAACAAGAATTTCCTGTTGCTCCTATTCCAGTTCCAGTCATTTCCCCAGTCACTCAGACAAAAGATTCTAAAGCCATTTCTTTAGATCCCTCTTCCTCAATCGAAAAAAGATTTCAAAAGAATCAAAGTCAAAAACCAGTCCTACAGGATCCTCCTGTTCCCGTAGCATATCTGATTTCAAGGATTGCTCCGGAAGTGAGTTAAAACTTATTGCCCAAGCCCTCAATAAAAGAATTGATGAGTTACACGAAGAAGCCTCTAGGCACTCCTCAGCTTCTTCCCAAAATGACTCAGTTAGCCAATTTGCAGAAGATGATGGTCTGTACGACCCCTATGGCACCATCAACCTTCAGGATGCTCAGGACCCATTTGCACGACATTCTCATCGTTCACCCATTCTTTGTTCATCGCTCACCCGCCCCGGCCGATTCCATCGCTCGAGATAGTCACTATTCCTAAGACTGCTTTCCGTGCACCATTTACTGTTCAGATAGTCACTATTCCTAAGACTTTCCTCCCAGACCATTTATATTCAATCGACCCGGTAGAAAGTAGCTCAACAAAGAAAAGAGGCTCTTTTCCAATCGAAAGCGAGTCGAGTCAAAGTTGTCAACGAAAAAAGCATCCGTAATAGTCAAAAGTTAACAATTTGTTCATCTACATTTGTTTGTCGCGACTTTTACTTTTGCTTTTACCTTAGTAACTTGCTTTTACTTTTACTTTTACTTTTAATTCACTTTTACCTAAGTGAAATGTTTCTTACTTTTACTTTAGTAATTCACTTTTACCTAAGTGAAATGTTTCTTACTTTCGCTTTTACTTTAGTAATTCACTTTTACTTAAGTGAAATGTTTCTTACTTTACCCAAGTAAATGTAATAGTTCCTTCCTTGTTCTATAAAGGAAGGCGAGCTCATTTGGCGGATCAAGTTTTGAAACCTCGAAAGACTCGAGCTCTCTCTCTCGCACAAATCTTTGGTTTCTACCTCCGATCACCTTACTTAACCCCTCTTCTCCACTTCTCTAATTAAATG
This sequence comes from Panax quinquefolius, assembly GCA_020205615.1. NCBI lineage: Eukaryota > Viridiplantae > Streptophyta > Magnoliopsida > Apiales > Araliaceae > Panax > Panax quinquefolius. The sequence continues at coordinate 560,475 of JAINUW010000714.1, read as the reverse complement.
TTTTAAATTTGTAAGTTCTTGTTTTATTTTCAGGTTCATAGTTTGTACATAGTATGAAAAATTAATACAATTCGCCACTTTGTAAATCTACCAGATTGATTATGCGCTTCTCTCTCGCTCTTCCTCCTTCTTCCTTCTTCCTATTCTTGAATGTTTCCATATTGATCACTATTATTTAATTGAGAGATCATTATATATATATATATATATATATATATCATTGTTAATAAGGAATACCTCCTGTGGCTCTTCTAGAATTTAAAGCACGTGTATAAACATATCACTTTCACAAAAGTCATAGAACATTAAAGGAATTAACAAAGATGACAAAGAGAGTTCTTTGTTAATCGACTTGATTAGTAAAATCACCGATCCTAAGTTAAAAGCCCAATACACAAAAACAGCTTAAAGGATTTATTAACTAAAGACAATAGAGAAAACGATAAGTTTATTAGAGCTAAAGAGAAACCAATTTTAGTCTTAATAAAACTTTGGAAAGATTTAAATCTCCGCTAAAGAAGTCACTCTTCCGTAATTAAATCAAGAAGTTAATAAATTAAAGAAGGAAATTGCTAATTTAAAATAGAAGTCTCTATTTTAAGAAAGATTTTGATAAAAAAGCTTGGATCTTCGGATTAATGATTCCTCATCCAAAGTGATGAAGATCACGATGAACCGTAATCATCTCGGTACTAAAGATATTTCGGACTTATTTATTCAAGGTCTTTCACTCAAAAGAATTAAAGACATCACCATTCGTAAATGGTATGTTTCTCATTAACCTAGTTGTGGATAAAACTTCTCAATACGTCTGATTTACTTGGTAGATACGGTGCGATTTAAATTGTATCCGTGAAGGTCTAATCCCAACTAAGTATTATAAAAACCAAAGAAAAATTGAATTCATTAATGGTAGTCAAATGGAAATAAAATATAAATTACCTAAAGTACATATTTGTCAGATAATATGTGTTTCAAAACATCCTTGTTTTGATTCATAGAATCTTACTGAGATAAAATTATTTTGGGTTTACCATTTATATACTTATTATACCCATTTACAACTAGTAATGAAGGATTAACTCAAAACATTTAGGAAAGAAAATAACATTTAAATTTCTTATTAAACTAAAAGAAAGAGATTTAAAATACATTCAAGAAGAATCCATTTCTAAATCATTGAATTTAATAAATCAGAATTCTACACATTTGAATTTCTTAAAGGAAGAAATCAAATATAAAAGAATCAAGAAGAACAACTTCAAAATAAAGAGGTTCGCTTAAAAATCAAGAATTAAAACTCTACATGAAGCATAACCTTTGTTCGATTCTCCCAATGCCTTTTGGCGCATAGAAAAAACATATGGTTAGGCTCCCTTTTATGCTAAGGAATTCAAAGAACATTTAATTCTACTAAGGCTAGCTAGGCCTATTCAATGAGTCATGAACAAATGGAGTTATGTAAAAATGAAATCAATGATCTCCTCAATAAAGGATTAATTAAACACAAGAAATCCCCTGGTCTTGCTCTTTGCTTTTTAATAAATCCCCATGGTATCAAAGCTAAGTTGTTTAACTCGTTTCTAGCCACCAAGAAGATCTGTAATTTGCTTCATTAAAACCGTTTTTCAAAAATCATTTCATCCTTTATCGTAAGTCACCTAACTTTTGTCGTAGAACACCTTGTTCATTTCAACCCTAGGTAAGTCTCTTGTGCGAGCTTGTGATGGGTTTTTTAGAACAATAGGTATGAGTCTACCCGTAAAGAGGGTCCTCGAATGGAAGATAAAGAGTGAATAAAATTTTGAACTCAAGAATAATGAGTAGGTTATTTAGATCTAACTCCTCGCCTTAGTCATAGTCAACCTTGCAACCTATACCGCATACATAGTTAATCGAAGAAAACAATTATGAAAATATCACCAAGTTTTACATAATCGAATATACCTTAATTTCTCCCAAAGAAATTTATCACCAACATTTTTAGATAACTTTAAAACAGATTACAATGTTAAAACAAAAATTGAAAAGGTCTATGCTATTAACAAAGAATATGAAAATTGTAACCTTCTTTCCCTTGAAGTTATTAAAAAACATAGAAAAAAGGGTTATAATTTCATCCACATAGGTCTAGTTCAAGTAGCAGTTAAACCATTGAATATTAAAGGAATTAATTCAAGTATCTACCTCTCGCCTCGTAGATGCTAGATTTTGAATTATTATCCAAGCATAATAAAAGCTATGGAAGCCGGCCCGCATAAATGGTCCTATCCATTTTAATTGCTTTCCCGACTTCACACTTAGTCTAAGTGATCAACACCTATTAAAAGCTTTAACATTAAATATTAAAACAAAGAGAAATTACACAAATGATTGAAGGTTCTCAACCAATTGCTTTAATCTATAGAATTTATTATAAGACCATGAAGACTAATTTGAATGTCCATGCTCTTAATAAAAGCCCTAAAGATCGCACAAGATTAATTCAAAGTTCAACCAAAGGATGCTAATATCCGCATCCCTAGAACAATTCTATGGAAAGATATTACATTACCAAGTCAATGGATTTTACCAAGTGAAATACCACAAAGACATTGTAGAAAACAAACGTAGTGAACATTGAAAACATAAGGCAATTTTTTCGATGGAACTGCCAAAGTTAGCTTTGAACGCTCTAGAAGACCGCTTATCATAGAAGACTATTCTAGTTCTTCAGCTCCTTCTATGAATCTACCTAGAAGAGATTCTGAAGTCCTCAGTAACCCTTCTATAAGAGACGTTAAGTTAAAAGGAATTTTAAATCAAGGTCAAGCAAGTCATCCTTGTTATTCTTGTCACCCTCAGAATTACCAAGCCGAGGAAGAAAGCTCTTCTTCTCCGACTCCTTCTGAGCTTCCTACTCAGTCTGATTTTGATGTTCCAATTAATAATCAATTAAGAGTCATTAAGAAAGAATTTGTGTTAGATTGGATTAATCTTGTAAATGATTTTAATTCCAAGTCTAATAAAATTAAAAGACATCAATTTAGAAATAATCACCCAACTGAGAAAGAAAGAGATAAAATTGTCAATAAATGGAAGAAATTTATTAATAGTGAAAAAATTAATATTACTTTCTATGATTGGTATGAGCAGTATCAATTTAAATGCAATGTGATAACTAAAACTCAATGGGTTAAAGAAGACAAGTCTAAGGTCTCGTCTAGTCACCCACCCTTAGAATCATTTTAATTCCAAAGAAAATACTTCAAGAATTACCAAATTCCATTTAAAATCTCTAATGGAGTTAATGATGATAAAAAATCATCGAGCAATTAAATTTTAGTAACCAATATCTAGCAAATCGTAGGAAAACAAGTAGACAGATCAAGAAAAATTTGAAGAAAATATAATTAAAAACTAGAGAGTCAAAAAATAGTTCAACCACTATTAAAGCTACCGTAAAATAGAGAAAATTAGGTTTACCTAATAAAGACGCTGATCTTACAAAGAGCTATTGATCGCTTATTTAAAATTAAAACAAAGATCTAACCTAAAACAAGCTTGTATTATTACTATCATCGATCGATTAACTCGATAATGAAAGTAGTATCATCGGCTCGATAACTCAATCACCACCTCATCAATATTAAGATATTCAAGAACAAAGCTTAAATAAGTTAACCATCCATAACACTAGTATGACCAAAATTGGTATTCTAGACCAACTCTCCATTTCTATAATTTGAAGAGAAACTAGATAAACAATTTTCTGCTTGGCCTAATAAAATTTATGAATGGAATATCATGGGTTTAATGAACAAGAAACCTCAATAAGTTAAATCATATGTCCATGGTAGCAAATACTATCTAACAAAATTCAACACTCTTACTCAACCGTGATATCGTCAATTATTTTAGTGGATTCACAGTATTCTCGTGTCTTGGTGGAAAAAGAACCTCACCGATGATTCTAGATTATCTATTATTCATGCAGTTCAATTAGATGTCAAGGAAACCCGATTTTTGATGAAACTATCGAATAGGGCCACCGTGATGGAGTAAATACTTTGATTTACACTATAATAAAACATCAGAGGAACCCCCAAAGAATATCACCGAGAATCCATCTATCGCCTAAGAATCTCACTTGTTCCACTCTAAGTGATTTAGATGGTACAAAGATGTTTTTTACTTCTAGAGTTATGATGAGAAACGACAGAATAAACCTTTCTCGAAGGAAAAATTTGTTAATGGATTACCATCATTATTTGCTCACAAAGTTCGTGAAGAACTTAGTAAAGATTTAGATATATTGATTATGATAATCTCACTTATGGTGACATAATGCATTATATTCAAAAGATAGGATTAAAATGTGCATTGATTTTAAGTTATTTCACCCATTTAAAAGACAAGAAAAACGCTACCTAGCTCATCAAACATTTTACTTTGTCACTTTAGTAAATTACTTTTACTTCAAACATCGTAATTTGTGATTCTACAAACCATCAAATAAAATAGTTAAGCTCATTTTCAGTCAAATTCATTTAAACAACTCAAAGGTTTAGAGTTGTCAAGGCTTCATTCAAGATAAATTTCGCTTTCTCTTAAAACTGAAGCTTTCTGGAGGTCCTCTCCTTCTTCTTCTGAAGTTATTTAAGACTTTTGCATTCAAATTGTTGCACTATCTTCTTAGTTAAAGATTCAAGAAGAAGTCTTCATTACTCTTTAGCCCTTAAACATTTAGTCTAGGAATTAATGTAATCCCTTCCCAAAATGTTTATAAAGTGTAAAGAAAGAGATTACTTTTATCGATTCAACGCCATAATTTTTAATCTTTTATTTTCAAATCAAAGTTTTAGTAGGGATGGTCGCTCATCCAGAAGATGATCAACAAGACCTTCCTATTCAATTTCTTTTACTGAGACGACCAAATAACCAAGAAGACGCCAGAGCAACTTCAACATCGACAGTGATGGCCCAATCATCATCTTTTACTTTAGAGAGCATACATAATCAAATACGCTTATAAATAAATAACTCGAATCAGATTAATTATTCATACTATGTACAAAACTAAGAACCCAAAATAAAACAAGAACTTACAAATTTAAAACATTTAACTAGAGAATTGAGAAGAGGGTTAAGAGGTCGACTGAGGTAGAAACTAAAGATTCTTTCTCAGAGAGAGAGAGTCCCCTGCAGTCTTCTAGGTTTCAAAACTTGATCTCGCTAAATGAGCTCGCTTTCCTTTTATGTAACAAGGAAAGGGAACTATTACATTTACTGGGTAAAGTAAGAAACATTTCACTAAGGTAAAAGTGAATTACTAAAGTAAAAGCTAAAAAGTTAAAACATTTCACTTAGGTAAAGTGAATTACTAAAGTAAAAGCAAAAGTAAAAGCAAGTTACTAAGGTAAAAGCAAAAGTAAAAGTACAGCATAAGCAACCGCTGATGAACAAAGTATAACTTTTTGACTATTACAGATGCTTTTGTCGACAACTTTTTCGACCGACTGCTTTGTGAAAAAGCCTTTTTATTGCTGAGCTACTTTACGTACCGATTCTTTTGAATGGTCACGAGTGTGCAGTTGATAGTGACTATCCGAGCAGTCACTGCTAAATCGTAAATCAAAGAATCGTCACCTTGGAATAGTCGTGTCGCTAATCGTAATAAAGAATCGCTTGAATCAGAGATGTCGTGCAATGGGTCCTGGAGCATCCTCAAGGTTGATGGTGCCGTATGGATCAGGGGTCGCATGCATTCATCATCTTCCTCAGCAATCGCTAATCGAAGTCATTCTCGAGAAGAAGTTCCGAGGAACGCCTAGAGGCTTCTTCGCAGTAACTCATCAATTCTTTTATCGAGGGCTTGGGGCAATAAGTTTTAATTCACTACCGAGCAATCTTGAAATCGAATGCTACTATGAATGTGAGGATCCGCTGGGACCGGTTTTTGACTTTGATTTTTTTGAAATCTTTTTCCCGATTGAGGAAGAGGGATCTAAAGAAATGGCTTTAATCCTTTGTCCGAAATGACCGGGAAATCGATCGAATCGAATAGAGCAACAGAAATTTTGTTGAACCTCACTAATGATTCTATTAACATCGAACTTATCCCACCACTTAATGTAGAAAAAGCGGAAAGTCGAGGAGTGGATCGTAGATAACGCGGGCAATTACTAGCAACAGAGGGCGAGAAATACCGACGCTATTTAAGGATCCAGGAACCTTATATTTACTAATGAAGAGAAGAGTGAGGAATATTCTCATTCTTTGATCCGGCTTACTATTATTAGCAAAATGGGTAACTTGGACCTTAAGTGGGCCTGGAAGGAGGTCATAGTAGAACCATGCCTATACCACCAAAGGACGAACCAATAAGGATTGGACTTTTGAATTTACGATCGAACCTAATAAACCAGAATGACTACATGGACTCTGCTCGCGATGAAGGAGAACCTTATACCAAGCTTCAATATAATCATAAAAGCAAAAGGATAACTATGATTAGAGAGATCCATTAGACGGAGGATGTTTTCCCCCAATCGTAAATCAAGAATTGTTTAATATACAAAAGAATGATAAAGAACTTTTGATTTATCATTGTTTGCATAAATTGGTTTGATATTTACCCCACTCTGGGCCATGGAGAATGTCCTTATAATAAACAAGAGACTTATAAGGAGCTACCGGAGGAAAATGCCAACCAGAGGAAAACTCAAGTTAAGCTTAATCGATCATTTTTTCGCTTTCACAGTAGGTTCAATATGAAACAAATAACTTTCCCATTTGAGCACATGCTCGTAAGAGGAGTGATCGGGAGCCAAGACGAAGTCTCACGCCGATTACCGAACGGGTCAACGGGTTCAAAGCTTATTTACTAAGGTCGAACTATATGGTTTGGGGATTGTCCCAAGAATGTAAAATTTGTTTGACCGATAGACAGGTTAACCGGGTGAGGACTAAGGTACTCGATGATTACTGGGCCACTAGTATGCACCCGGACCGAGAGGAGGATGATCCTCCAAACTCACGACCAGATAAGATTCGTATTTAATAAATTCCTCTCGTAAGAAAATCAGAATAGAATTATTTTTCCTTTAATGTATTCAATATCAAAATCAAAATGCTTAATAAAGCTTGCCATCTAGCTAAAGAATGCTTAGAGGCTAAATTTTCAACATCTTTACTAAAATGTACTCGTCGACTGGCAGTCAATGCGCAACCAGAATTTCGATTTAATGTCATTTTGAAATTTATTAATACATAATACCAATGAAAGAATTTCTTTTTTAATAGTACTATATTTTGATCGTGTAGTATTCCATGCGCCAATGGAATGAAATCGAACAATTTGTTCAGGGAATCTGATGTTACTTTTTGTTTAAGAATGCCTCCAATCCAATATCCGAGGCGCTTGCTTCAACAATTTTGAACGTCAATCATTAGGAAATGCTAAGGCGTAAAGCAACGCTTCGACATATTTTTAACTCTGTTGGATGTAAGTACGAATGTCGTACCAAGGTGGAGGATTATTTTGCAAACGCCGAAAAAGAGGTTTGCAAATCTTCCCAGATTCTCAGAGAACTCGCCTATATAATTCAAATGAGCCAAGAAATCTCCGCAGCTGGGTTTATCGGGTTATCTTATCTCGGAACTTGTCAAATAATCAATAGCCTCGCTCAATAGTCTTGGGGAACTTGTCCATTGAAGATATTAAGACCAAGAAACCTTATTCTTCGACCAAACAAATGTATTTGGAAGGAGAAAGAACAAGACCATTTACTTTAATAGTATGAAGAACGATTTTTTTAAATGTTTTTCGTGTTCTTCAATAGTCTTTGAGTAAACAAGAATGTCGCCGATATAAACAACGATAAAATGGCCGAAAGGGTTTAATATGTCATTGAGTATATTTTGAAATTCACTTGAGCATTTTTAGGCCAAATGCTTGAACATTCCATTCATAATGTCCAAACTAAGAGTGGTGAATGTCGCTTGTATCGATCATCGTGATGAATGGCAATTTCACCCGTAAACCCATTTAAGGTCAAATTTATCAAAATGGTGGCATTACTTAACCTATCGATAAGGTCGCCTTTTATTGGGAAGGGGGGTACCTAATCCATTCTAAGACCTTGTTCAATGGTTTGTAATTAATAACTAAACGGGTACACTTCTTTCTCTTTTTCTCGCTCATTATCATATATAAAAGGCGAGCAAGACCAAGGATTTACTCGGTTTAATTAATCCTTTTTGAGGAGAGATCATTGATTTCATTTTTTACATAACTCCATTTGTTCATGACTCATCCGAATAGGCTTAGCCTTAGTGGGAATTAAATGCTCTTTTTGAATTCTTTGCATAAGGAAGCCTAACTATATGTTTTTTTCTACGCCAAAAGGCATCGGGGAATCGAACAAAGGTTATTCTTCATGTAGGTTTTAATTCTTCAATTTTTAACCTAATCTCTTTATTTTGAAGTTGTTCTTCAATTTTTTTTATATTTGATTTCTTCCTTTAAGAAATTCAAATGTAGATTTACGCTTATTAAATTCAATGATTTAGAAATGGATTCTTCTTGAATATTTTTTAATCTCTTTCTTTGGTTTTAATAAGAAATTTAAATGTTATTTTCTTTCCTAAATGTTTGCGTGTTAATCCTTCTTCATTACTAGTAGTAAATGGGTATAATAAGTATATAAATGGTAAAACCCAAAATAATTTTATCTCAGAAGATTGCGTAATCAAAACAAAAGATGTTTTGAAACACATGTTATCCCTCGACAAATATGTACTTTTTCAGTAATTTATATTTTATTTCCATTTGACTACCATTAGTCAATTCAATTTTTCACCGGTTTTTTATAATATTTAGTCGATTAGACCTTCCTGATACAATTTAAATCAAGACCAGATCACCAAGGCAAGTAAGTCGTATTGAAAAGTTTTTATCCACAACTAGGTTAATAGAAACATACCATTTCGAATGGTGATGTCTTTAATTCTTTTTAGAGGAAAGACCTTGAATAAATAAGTCTGAAATATCTTTAGTACCGATGATTCTCGTTCATCGTGATTTTCATCACTAGACGAGGAATCATTAATCCAAGATCGTGCCTTTTTATCAAAATCTTTCTTAGAATAGAGACTTCTATTTTAAATTAGCAATTTCTTTCTTTAATTTATTAACTTCCGATTTAATTCGAAGACCTGACTTTCTTTAACCGGAGATTTAAATCTTCCAAAGTTTTATTAAGACTAAAATTGGTTTCTCTTTAGCTTTAATAAACTTATCATTTTCTATTATCTTTAGTTAATAAATCCTTTAACTGCTTGTATTGGGCTTTTTAACTTAGATCGTTGATTTTACTAATCGTCAATTAACAAAGAACTCTTCTTCATCATCCTTGTTAATTACATTAATCTTTTTAGTGCAACAATTTTCATTACAATTATTAAGACAAATGGTGACTTTGCCCCAGCTATCGTCAATTATTTTCATCAATTAGTATCGTAGGAATATGAAATGTTGTAGTCTTCATTATTACTAACTTCATTTTCTATTCTCATTAACTCTAATATATACGTAATCTTCTTCAAAGAATATTTAACCGAGACAACTTTTGCTTTATTTTGCATTCACTTTTATAATTTTCCTGGATTCTTTTTGCCCACAAATCAGGGCACACAATTTTACTTTTATCAAATTTTTTAGTTCTTTTATTATGTTTTTTTTAATGGGTTTGGGGCTTATTATAATAATTATCTTGATTTTTATCTTTATGATGACTTCGCTGCTTTTTCTGTGACGCTTATGACTTTTCAGAGAGTCAATATGTTTACGCCTCAAAGCTTTCGCTTCTGAAGGAGCCACAGGTGAGGTAAAACCATATTTCTCAATAAAACAAGAACTTACAAATTTAAAAACATTTAACTAGAGAATTGAGAAGAGGGGTTATAGTGTCGACCGAGGTAGAAACCAAAGATTCTCCGTAGAGAGAGAAATCGTAGTCTTTCTAAGTTTCAAACCCGATTGCAAATGAGCTCGCTCGCCTTTATAAATAAGGACAAGATACCGTAATATCACATTTACTGGGTAAAGTAAGAAACATTTTACTAAGGTAAAAGTGATTTATTTCAAAGTAAAAGCGAAAGTAAGAAAACATTTCACTAGTAAAAAGTGAATTACTTAAAAGCAAAAGCAAAAGTAAAAAGCAATTATCAAGGTAAAAGTAAAAGTAAAAGTACGCTACAAATCGCTGATGAACAAGCAGGCAACTTTGACTACATTAATGCTTTTTAGTCAATAACTTTTGGACTCTCGCTCGCCGGGTGGAAAGAGCCTTTTTTATCATGAAGCTACTTAATGGTCAGCCGAAAGTGTGAATTCAATCATTAATGGCAGAGATGCCGGGCCGGAGTGTGTGTCAATAAAGCGATCGGTCAGCCGGAAAGTAGTGCCGGCTAATCGTAATAAAGAATCGTCAGCCGAGCACGTAAGGTTATCCTAACAAAGAATCGGGTTTTAATCAGAGATGTCGTGCAAAATGGGTCCCGGCATCCTCAAGGTCGAGGGAAGCCATAGAGGGATCGATGCATCATCATCTCTCGCAAATCAAGGCTAATCGAGTCATTCTGGGAAGAAGCCAGGAGTTCCTAGAGGCTTCTTCGTAACTCATCAATTCTTTATTGGAGGTCGGTCGAGTAATAAGTTTTAACTCTCACCACCGAAAGCAATCTTTCGAAAATCGATAATGCCATTGGAACAGTCAGGAGGATCTCAGAGAATCGGGTTTTCACTTCTATTCTTTGAAATCTTTTTTTCTCGATTGGAGGAAGAGGGATCTAAAGAAATGGCTTTAGACCTTAGCTCGAATGATCGGGAATCGGGATGAACTGAATAGGGAGCAACAGAAATTCTTGTTGAACCCCGACTAATACTTCTTTAACATCTAACTTATCCCACCACTTGATATAGAAAAGCGGAAAGTTTTAGGAAGTGGATCTAGAGATCACTCCTTTATTATTAGCAACAGAGGTGTGAGAAATACCAGATTGCCATTTAAGGATCCAGGAACCTTATATTTACTAATGAAGAGAAGAGTGAGAGGAATGTTCTCATTCTTTTGGATCTCTGCTTACTATTATTAGCAAATGGGTAACTTGGACCTTAAGGGTTTCGGAGGAGGTCATAGGTGAGAACCATGCCTATACCACCAAAGGACTAACCAATAAGGGATTGATTTCTTGAATTTATGATCAAACCTAATAAAACCAGAATGACATGGGTCCTCGCTCACGAAGGAGAACCTTATACCAAAGCTCAATATAATCATAAAAGCAAAAGGGATAACTATGACAGAAAGTTCCATTAGATCTAAGGATGTTTACCCCAATCGTAAATCAAGGAATTGTTTAATATACAAAGAATGATAAAGAACTTTCGATTTATCATTGTTTCATATAAATTGGTTTTTATATTTACCACCCGCATGGCCAAGAAGAATGTCCTTATAATAAACAAGAGACTTATAAGGAGCGCAAGTGAGGAAAATGCCAACCGTGAGGGAAAAATCAAGCAAAGCTTAGATCCGGATCATTTTTTGGTTCATGTAGGTTCAAATGTGAAACAAATAATCTTCCCATTCGAGCACATGCCGTAAGAGGAGCGACTGAGGAGCCGCAGCATTTAGGTCTCATTGGATTATCGAATGGGTCAATAGGTTCAAAGCTTATTTACTAAGGCCGAATCAGATGGCTTGGGGGATTGTCCCTGTAATGTAAAATTTGTTTGACCGAGAGAATGGGTAAGTTATCGGGTGAGGGACTAAGGTACTCCGGATGATTACTGGGCCACTAGTATTAACACCCACCTTGGACCGGAGAGGAGGATGATCCTCTCAAACTCCAATCAGTGATAAGACTCGTATTTAATAAATTCTCTGTAAGAAAAATCAGAATAGAATTATTTTTACCTTTAATGTATTCAATATCAAAATCAAAATGCTTAATAAGGCTTGCCATCTAGCGAAAGAATGCTTAGAGGCTAAATTTTCAACATCTTTTACTAAATGTATCATCGATTGCAGCCAATGCGTAATCCAGAATTTCTCGATTTAATAAGTCATTTTGAAATTTATTAATACATAATACTAATGAAAGAATTTCTTTTTAATAGTACCTATATTTTGATCGTAGTAAGATTCCACGCTACTTAGAATGAAATCGTAACAATTTGTTCAGTGGAATCTGATGTTAATTTTTGTTTAAGAATGCCTCCGAATCCAATATCCGAGGCGCTTGGCCTCAACTATTTTGAACGTATTTAATCATTGGAAATGCCAAGCTAAGGCAACGTCTTTATGATATTTTTTAACTTGTTGACCGCAAGTATACGAATGTCACCCGGTGGAGGATTATTTTGCAAATCGAAAAAAGAGGTTTGGTAAATCTTCCCGAGATTCTCGTAGAACTTGCCTATATAATTCAAATGAGCCAAGAAATCTCGCAGCTTGGGTTTTATTGGTTATCTTATCCGGGAACTTGTCACGAATTGAATAGCTCGCTCAATAGTCAATCTTGTCCATCAAGATATTAAGACCAAGAAACCTTATTCTTGACCAAATGGTGTGCATTTGAAAGGAGAAAGAACAAGACCATTTACTTTAATAAGAGTGAAGAACGACTTTAAATGTTTTTCGTGTTCTTCAATAGTCTTTGAGTAAACAAGAATGTCGCCGATATAAACAACGGCATAAAACGGTCAAAGGGTTTAATATGTCATCGAGTATATTTTGAAATTCACTGAGCATTTTTAGGCCAAATGCTTGAACATTCCATTCATAATGTCCAAACCTGAGTGGTGAATGCCGCTTTTGTAATCGATCATCAGATGAATGGCAATTGCCGTAAACCGATTTAAGGTCAAATTTATCAAAATGGTGGCATTACTTTAACCTATCGATAAGGTCAGTTTTATTGGGAAGGGGGTACCTAATCCATTCTAAGACCTTGTTCAATGGTTTGTAATTAATAACTAAACGGGTACACCTCTTCTTTTTCTCGCTTCATTATCGACATAAAAGGCGTGTAAGACCAAGGGGATTTACTCGTGGTTTAATTAATCCTTTATTGAGGAGATCATTGATTTCATTTTTACATAACTCCATTTGTTCATGACTCATTCGAATAGGCCTGGCCTTAAGTTGGGAATTAAATGTTCTTTTTGAATTCCTTAGCATAAGGGAGCCTAACCATATGTTTTTTTCCTATGCCAAAAGGCATCGGGGAGAATCGTAACAAAGCGTTATGCTTCACGTAGGTTTTAATTCTTCACTTTTAACTCAACCTCTTTATTTTGAAGTTGTTCTTCAATTCTTTTATATTTGATTTCTTCCTTTAAGAAATTCAAATGTGTAGATTTACGCTTTATTAAATTCAATGATTTAGAAATGGATTCTTCTCAGAATGTATTTTAAATCTCTTTCTTTTCGTTTAATAAGAAATTTAAATGTTATTTTCTTTCTTCCAAATGTTTACAAAAAGTTAATTCATTACTAGTCAAAAATGGGTATAATAAGTATATAAACTAAACCCAAAATAATTTTATCCAAGATGCAGAATTGCGAATCAAAGGATGTTTTGAAACACATATTATCCCCGAAAAGATATTCAAATATGCATTTTAGGTAATTTATATTTTATTTCCATTTGACTACCATAATACATAATACTAATCCGAGTGAAAGAATTTCTTTTTAATAGTACTATATTTTTGATATCAAAACATGGTAATATTCTAACACTTTGAATGAAATTCGTGAAAAAGTGTCGAATTAAAGGTCAGACACGCGGAGTCCTATTAATTGGAAAAGATAGAAATCTGATGTTAATTTTTGTTTAAGAAATGCCTCCCAATCCATATCCGAGGCGCTTGGCCCCAACTATTTTGAATGTGAATCATTGGAAATGCCACAAGGTGGCAACACCTCGACATATTTTTTTAACTTCATGGATCAAGGTAAGTACGAATGTCACCCAAGGTGGAGGATTATTTTGCAAACGCCAAAAAAGAGGTTTCAAGAAATCTTCCTTTAGATTCACATGAGAACTTATATATAATTCAAATAGAGCACAAGAAATCTCAATGGGTTTATCGGTTATCTTATCTGGGAACTTGTCATTTAATCAATAATTTCGTCTAATAGTGTCAACTTGTCCATCAAGATATTAGACCAAGAACCTTATTCTCGACCAAACAAAACGTGATTTGCCAGGCAGAAATATCAAGACCATTTACTTAATAGTAGGAAGAACCCACCACTTTAAATGTTTTTCGTGGTTCTTCAATAACTTTCGAGTAAACAAGAATGTCACGTAATTATAAAACAACGTATAAAATGTCGAAGCGGGTTTAATATGTCACCTCGAAAATATTTTGAAATTCACTTGTAAGAGTTTTTAGCTAAAACGCTCAACATTCCATTCATAATGTCCAAACGAGTGGTGAATAACGCTTGTACCGATCATCGTGGATTATGAATGGCACTTGCCGTAAAAAACGGATTTAAGGTCAAATTTATCGAAAATGGTGGATTACTTATAATACCTATCGGATAAGGTCGCCTTTATCAAAGGGGTACATTAATCCATTCTAAGCACCTTTGTCTAAATCCATCAAAATCAACTAAACTGGCACAATTCTCTTCCTTTCTCGCTTCATTATCGACATATAAAGGCACAGCAAGTCAAAGACCAAGGGGATTTCCATCGTGCGTTTAATTAATCCTTTATCGGAGATCATTGATTTCATTTTTACATAACTCATATTTGTTCACGACTCATTCAACTCGGCCTTATTGGGAATTAAATGTTCTTTGGATATTTTATAGATAAGTGAGCCTAACTATATGTTTTATGCTAAAGGGGGCATAGCCAAAGGTTATCGAGGTTTTAAATGTTAACTCGAATTACCCTTTAAGAAATTCAAATGTGTAGATTTACGCTTTATTAAATTCAATGATTTAGAAATGGATTCTTCAATGTATTTTAAATCTCTTTCTTTTGGTTTAATAAGAAATTTAAATGTTATTTTCTTTCCTAAATGTTTACAAAATAGTTAATCCTTCATTACTAGTTGTAAATGGGTATAATAAGTATATAAATGGTAAACCCAAAATAATTTTATCTCAGAAGATTGCTAATCAAAACAAAGGATGTTTTGAAACACATATTATCCTCGACAAATATGTACTTTTAGGTAATTTATATTTTATTTCCATTTGACTACCATTAGTCAATTCAATTTTTCACCGGTTTTTTTATAATACTTAGTCGATTAGACCTTCCTGGATATAATTTAAATCAAGACCGTATTCTACCAAGGCGTAAGTCGTATCGAAAAGTTTTTATCCACAACTAGGTTAATAGAAACATACCATTTCAATGGTGATGTCTTTAATTCTTTTCGAGGAAAAGACCTCAATAAATAAGTCCTCGAATATCTTTAGTACTGTATGATTCTCGTTCATCGTGATCTTCATCACCGGATGAGGAATCATTAATCAAGATCGTGCTTTTATCTAAATCTTTTCTTAAATAGAGACTTCTATTTTTAAATTAGCAATTTCTTCTTCAATTTATTAACTTCTTGATTTAATTCGAAGAGTGACTTCTTTAACTGGAGATTTAAATCTTTCCAAAGTTTTATTAAGACTAAAATTGGTTTCTTTAGCTTTAATAAACTTATCGCTTTCTATCAGTCTTTAGTTAATAAACTTTAACCTGCTTTTGTATCGGGCTTTTAACTTAGGATCGCTGATTTTATTAATCAAGTCAATTAACAAAGAACTCTTCATCATCCTTGTTAATTACATTAATCTTTTTAGTGCAACAATTTTCATCAGCAATTATTAAAGACAAATGGTGACTTCGCCTCGAGCCACCGCTCAATTATTTTCATTGTTAGATCGAGGAATATGAACTATTAGAGTCTTCATTATTATCGACTTCATTTTCTATTCTCATTAACTCTAATATATATTCGTAATCTTCTTCAAAGAATATTTAACCGAGACAACTTCGCTTTTATTTTGCATTCACTTTTATAACGACCTTTTGCCCACAATCAAGGCAATACAATTTTACTTTTATCAAATTTTTAGTTCTTTTATTATGTTTTTTTTGTTAATAGGTTTGGGCTTATTATAATAATTATCTTGATTTTTATCTTTATGATGGTCGCTGCCTTTTTCTTATGACGCCTATGATTTTTTGTGAGAGTCAATATGTTTACGCTCGTGCTTTCGCTTGTAAGGAGCCACAGAGGTAAACCATATTGCTCGCAGTAATGTACCTAGCTCATATTTAGCTTTTTTCTTGTCTTTACTAGCTTGTTTGGCTAACTTAAAATCAATGCACATTTTTAATCCTATCTTTTGAATATAACTCATTATGTCACCATAAGTGAGATTATCATAATCAATATATCCTAAATCTTTACTAAGTTCTTCACTTAACTTTGTGAGCAAATAATGACGGTAATCCATTAACAAATTTTTCCTTCCGTAAAGGTTTATTACCGCTATTTCTCATCATAACTCTAGAAGTAAAAACATCTTTGTACCATCTAAAATCACTTAGAGGGACAAGTGAGATTACTTAATGATCGTGGATTCTCTCAAAGATGTTACCGGGGTTCCTACGTAAGTGTTTTATTATAGTGTAAATCAAAGTATTTACTCCATCCGTGGCCCTATTCCAATAGTTTCATCAAAATTCCAAGTTTCTTTCAAAGATTCAACCGAATCGCATGGATAATAGATAATCTAGAATCTTCAAAGAGGTGTTTTTCCCACCAAGACCGAGAATACCTGTGAATCCACTCAGCCAATAATTCAACAATATCCGTCGAGTAAGAGTGTTGAATTTTGTTAGATAGTCGTTGCTACCACGGACATATGATTTAACTTATCGAGGATTTCTTGTTCACTAAATCCATCAATATTCCATTCATAAATTTTATTAGATCTAAATGTAAAATTGTTTATCTAGATTTCTCTTCAAATTGTAACCGAGGAGTTGGTCTAGAATACCAATTTCTCGGGTCATACTAGTGCATGGACTCGCTAACTTATTTAACTCGTTTTGAATATCTCAGATCATGAGGTAGTCGATTGACTATCGATCGACTACTACTTTCATTATCGAGTTAATCTGATCGATGATAGTTAATAGTACCGCTTGCTTTCCTGCCTCACTTTTGTTTTTAATTTTTTAAATAACTGATCAATGGCTACTGTAAGATCAACGTCTTTATTAGGTAAACCTAATTTTTCTCTATTTTCTGGTAGCTTTAATAGTGGTTGAACTATTTTTGACTCTGGTTTTTTAATTATATTTTCTTCAAATTTTTCTTCAATCCTGTCTAACTGTTTTCCTACAGTTGCTAGGTATTGGTTACTAAAATTTAATTGCTCAATGATTTTTTTATCATCATTAACTCCATTAGAGATTTTAAATGGACTGGCCGTTACTGAAGTATTTTTTACTGAAATTAAGACAGATTCTAAGGGTGGGTGACTAGACGAGACCTTAGACTTGTCTTCTTTAACCCATTGAGTTTTAGTTATCACATTGCATTTAAATTGATACTGCTCATACCAATCATAGAAAGTAATATTAATTTTTTCACTATTAATAAATTTCTTCCATTTATTGACAATTTTATCTCTTTCTTTCTCAAATAAGTGATTATTTCTAAATCGATGTCTTTTAATTTTATTAGACTTGGAATTAAAATCATTCACAAGATTAATCCAATCTAACACAAATTCTTTCTTAACGACTCTTAATTGATTATTAATCGAACATCAAAATCGATCGAGTAGGAAGCTCGTAAGAGCCTGAGAAGAAGAGCTTTCTTCCTACCGGGTAATTCCGAGGGTGACAAGAATAACAAGGATGACTTGCTCGACCTTGATTTAAAATTCCTTTAACTTAATGTCTCTTATGTAAGGGTTACTAAGGACTTCGTAATCTCTTCTAGTGTAGATTCATGTATGAGTCAAGAACTAGAATAATCCTCTATAATAATCGGTCTTCTAGAACGCTCAAAGCTAACTTTGACAGCCCATCGTAAAATTGCCTTATGTTTTCAATGTTCACTACGTTATTTACTACAGTCATGTGGTATTTCACTTGGTAAAATCCATCGACCGGTAATGTAATATCTTTCCATAGAATTGTTCTAGGATCCGATATTAGCATCACCGGTCAACTTTCAATTAATACAAGGTGATCTTTAGGGCTTTTATTAAGAGCATGGACATTCAAATTAGTCTTCATGGTCTTATAATAAATTCTATAGATTAAAGCAATCGTCGAGAACCTTCAATCATTTGTGTAATTTCTCCTCATTGCTTTAATATTTAATGTTAAAGCTTTTAATAGGTGTCATGTACAAACTATGAACCTAAAATAAAAACAAGAACTTACAAATTTAAAACATTTAACTTAGAGAAGTGGAGAAGAGGGGTTAAGAGGTCGATCGAATTTAGGTAGAAACCAAAGATTTGTCTCGAGAGAGAGAGCTCGTAGTTTTCGAGGTTTCAAAACTCTGATCTCGCTAAATGAGCTCGCTTTCTTTTTTATGTAACAAGGAAAGGGAACTGCTACATTTACTGGGTAAAGTAAGAAACATTTCACTTAAGTAAAAGTGAATTACTAAAGTAAAAGCGAAAAGTAAGAAACATTTCACTTAGGTAAAAGTGAATTACTAAAGTAAAAGTAAAAGTAAAAGTACTAAGAAAAGCAAAAGTAAAAGTACGCATAAGCAAATCGAGATGAACAAAGGCTAACTTTTGACTATTACATATGCTGCTTTTGTCGACAACTTTTGACTCGACTCGCTTTCTGTGGAAAAAGAGCCTTTTTACCGCTGAGCTACTTTCTACCGGGTCGATCGAATAAGAAAATGTCACGAGCAAAAAGCCGAATAAAGATCGATCAATAAGAATCGGTCACGCCGAATAAAATAAAATGAATGATCGAGCAGTCAATAAGAATCGTCTCGAAAAAGTGACAATCGAAATAAATAAAGATCGTCGGAAAATGTGAACAAGAATGGGTGAAATGGGTGAATGAGAATGTCGTGCAAATGGGTCCCGAGCATCCCAAGGTCGATGGTGCCATAGGGTCGTGATGCATCATCATCTTCTCTCGCAAATCGCTAATCGAAATCATTTTGGGAAGAAGTCGAGGAGTGCCTAGAGGCTTCTTCGTAACTCATCAATTCTTTTTTCGAGGGCTCGGGCAATAAGTTTTAACTCACTACCGAGCAATCTTTGAAATCGATATGCTACGGAACAATGAGGATCCTCAGAGGACCGGTTTTTGACTTCGATTCTTTTGAAATCTTTTTCTCGATTGAGGAAGAGGGATCTAAAGAAATGGCTTTAGAATCCTTTTGCTCGAGGATCGGGAAATGATCGAATCGAATAGAGCAACAGAAATTTTGTTGAACCCGACCAATGATTCTCATAATATCGAACTTATCCCACCATTTGATGTAGAAAAGCGGAAAGTCGAGGGAGTGGATCGTAGATAATCACCGAATTACTAGCAACAGAGGGCGAGAAATACCAGATTGCCATTTAAGGATCCAGGAACCTTATATTTACCGATGAAGAGAAGAGAGAGAGGAATGTTCTCATTCTTGGATCCGCTTTACTATTATTAGCAAATGGGTAACTTGACCTTAAGGGGGTTTGGGAAGGAGGTCATAGTAGAACCATGCCTATACCACCAAAGGACGAACCAATAAGGGATTGACTTTTGAATTTACGATCAAACCGAATAAACCAGAATGACTATGGGTCTCGTTCTGATGAAGGAGAACCTTATACCAGGCTTCAATATAATCATAAAAGCAGAAAGGATAACTATGATTAGAGAGATCCATTAGATCGGAGGGATGTTTTCCCCAATCAGAAATCTGAAGGAATTGTTTAATATACAAAGAATGATAAAGAACTTTTGATTTATCATTGTTTGCATAAATTGGTTTTATATTTACCGACTCCGGGCCAAGGAGAATGTCCTTATAATAAACAAGAGACTTATAAGGAGCTACCGAGGAAAATGCCAACCAGAGGGAAAAACAAGCAAAGAAGCTTAATCGGATCATTTTTTGGTTTCATGTAGGGTTCAATGTGAAACAAATAACTTTCCCATTTGAGCACATGCTCGTAAGAGGAATGATCGGGAGATGCAGACGCAGGTCTTTGGCGGATTACCGAACGGGTCAATAATAGTTCGTGTTTTTATTTACTAAGGTCGAATCAGATGGTTTGGGGATTGTCCCCAAAATGTAAAATTTGTTCGACCGACAGACCGGCAGTTATCGGGTGAGGGACTAAGGTACCTGATGATTACTTGGGCCACTAGTATAATTTTAACCGAGAGAGAGGATGATCCTCCTCAAACTCACGATCAGATAAGACTGTATTTAATAAATTCTCCGTAAGAAAATCAGAATAGAATTATTTTTACCTTTAATGTATTCAATATCAAAATCAAAAATGCTTAATAAGGCTTGCCATCTAGCTTAAAGAATGCTTAGAGGCTAAATTTTCAACATCTTTACTAAATGTACTTCGTCGATTTCATAAATAATGCGAACCGTAAATTTCTCGATTTAATAAGTCATTTTGAAATTTATTAATACATAATACTAATGAAAGAATTTCTTTTTAATAGTACTATATTTTGATCAGTAATATTCCATGCTACTTAATGAAATCGAACAATTTGTTCAGGGAATCTGATGTTAATTTTTGTTTAAGAATGCCTCCTAATCCAATATCCGAGGCGCTTGGCCTCAACAATTTTGAACGCCGAATCATTGGAAATGCCAAGGCAGGCAATGTCTTCGACATATTTTTTTAAACTTGTTGGATCGCAGTATAATGAATGTCACCAAGTGGTGGAGGATTATTTTGCAAACGCCGAAAAGAGGTTTGCAAATCTTCCCGAGATTCTCAGAGAACTCGCTTATATAATTCAAATGAGCCAAGAAATCTCTCGCAGCTGGGTTTTATCAAGTTATCTTATCCGGGAACTTGTCAATCAATAATAGCTCGCTCAATAGGTCAACTTGTCCATCAAGATATTAAGACCAAGAAACCTTATTCTGACCAAAACAGTCGCATTTGGAAGGAGAAAGAACAAGACCATTTACTTTAATAGTAGTGAAGAACGACTTTTAAATGTTTTTCGTGTTCTTCAATAGTCTTTGAGTAAACAAGAATGTCGCCGATAAAACAACGATAAAATGGTCGAAAGGGTTTAATATGTCATTTAGTATATTTTGAAATTCACTGAGCATTTTTAGCCAAATGCTTGAACATTCCATTCATAATGTCCAAACGGAGTGGTGAATGTCGCTTTGTAATCGATCATCGTGATGAATGGCAATTTGCCGTAAACCGATTTAAGGTCAAATTTATCGAAATGGTGGCATTACTTAACCTATCGATAAGGTCGCCTTTATCGGGAAGGGGGTACCTAATCCATTCTAAGACCTTGTTCAATGGTTTGTAATTAATAACTAAACGGGTACACCTCTTTTCTTTTTCTCGCTTCATTATTAACATAAAAGGCGTAGCAAGACCAAGGGATTTATCGTGTTTAATTAATCCTTTATTGAGGAGATCATTGATTTCATTTTTACATAACTCCATTTGTTCACGACTCATTTGAATAGGCCTAGCCTTTAGTGGGAATTAAATGTTCTTTGAATTCCTTAGCATAAGGGAGCCTAACCATATGTTTTTTCCTATGCCAAAAGGCATCGGGAGAATCGTAACAAAGGTTATGCTTCATGAGGTTTTTAATTCTTCAATTTTTAATCGAACTCTTTATTTTGAAGTTGTTTTTCAATTCTTTTATATTTGATTTCTTCCTTTAAGAAATTCAAATGTGTAGATTTACGCTTATTAAATTCAATGATTTAGAAATGGATTCTTCTTTCGAATGTATTTTAAATCTCTTTCTTTTCGGTTTAATAAGAAATTTAAATGTTATTTTCTTTCCTAAATGTTTACAAAGTTAATCCTTCATTACTAGTTGTAAATGGGTATAATAAGTATATAAATGGTAAACCCAAAATAATTTTATCTCAGAAGATTGCTAATCAAAACAAAGGATGTTTTGAAACACATATTATCCTCGATAAATATGTATTTTAGGTAATTTATATTTTATTTCCATTTGACTACCATTAGTCAATTCAATTTTTCACCGGTTTTTTATAATACTTAGTCGATTAGACCTTCCTCGATACAATTTAAATCAAGACCAGATCTACCAAGGCGTAGTAAGTCAGATTGAAAAGTTTTTATCCACAACTAGGTTAATAGAAACATACCATTTCCGAATGGTGATGTCTTTAATTCTTTTGAGTGAAAGACCTCAATAAATAAGTCCGAATATCTTTAGTACCAGATGATTCTCGTTCATCGTGATCTTCATCACCGGATGAGGAATCATTAATCAAGATCGCTTTTTATCTAAATCTTTTCTTAGAATAGACTTCTATTTTAAATTAGCAATTTCTTTCTTTAATTTATTAACTTCTTGATTTAATTCTCGAAGAGTGACTTTTTTAACTCGAGATTTAAATCTTTCCAAAGTTTTATTAAGACTAAAATTGGTTTCTCTTTAGCTTTAATAAACTTATCGCTTTCTCTCGTTTTTAGTTAATAAATCTTTTAACTGCTTTTGTATCGGGCTTTTAACTTAGATCGTTGATTTTACTAATCAAGTCAATTAACAAAGAACTCTCTTCATCATCCTTGTTAATTACATTAATCTTTTTAGTGCAACAATTTTCATTGCAATTATTAAGACAAATGGTGACTTCGCCTCTAGCCATCGTCAATTATTTTCATCATTAGATCGAGGAATATGAACTATTGTAGTCTTCATTATTACCGACTTCATTTTCTATTCTCATTAACTCTAATATATATTCGTAATCTTCTTCAAGAATATTTAACCGAGACAACTTCGCTTTTATTTTGCATTCACTTTTATAATGACCTTTTTTGCCCACAATCAGTGGGTACACAATTTTACTTTTATCAAATTTTTAGTTCTTTTATTATGTTTTTTTATTAATAATAGGTTTGGGCTTATTATAATAATTATCTTGATTTTTATCTTTATGATGGTCAAGCCTTTTCTTATGACGCCTATGACTTTTTGTGAGAGTCAATATGTTTACGCCTCGTGCTTTCGCCTGTAAGGAGCCACAGTGAGGTAAACCATATTGCTCGCAGTAATGTACCTAGCTCATATTTAGCTTTTTTCTTGCCTTTACTAGCTTGTTTGGCTAACTTAAAATCAATGCACATTTTTAATCCTATCTTTTGAATATAACTGATTATGTCACCATAAGTGAGATTATCATAATCAATATATCCTAAATTTTTACTAAGTTCTTCACTTAACTTTGTGAGCAAATAATGACTCAGAATCCATTAACAAATTTTTCCTTCCGTAAAGGTTTATTACCGCTATTTCTCATCATAACTCTAGAAGTAAAAACATCTTTGTACCATCTAAAATCACTTAGAGGGGACAAGTGAGATTACTTAATGATCGTGGATTCTCTCAAAGATGTTACCGGGGTTCCTAATAAGTGTTTTATTATAGTGTAAATCAAAGTATTTACTCCATCCGTGGCCCTATTCCAATAGTTTCATCAAAATCGGGTTTCTTTCAAAGATCTAACCGAATCGCATGGATAATAGATAATCTAGAATCTTCAAGGAGATGTTTTTCCCACCAAGACCGAGAATACCAGTGAATCCACTAGCCAATAATTCAACAATATCCGTCGAAAAGTAAGAGTGTTGAATTTTGTTAGATAGTCGTTGCTACCACGGACATATGATTTAACTTATCGAGGATTTCTTGTTCACTAAACCCATCAATATTCCATTCATAAATTTTATTAGATCTAAATGTAAAATTGTTTATCTAGATTTCTCTCTTCAAATTGTAAATCCGAGGAGTCGGTCTAGAATACCAAT
This sequence comes from Panax quinquefolius, assembly GCA_020205615.1. Lineage (NCBI taxonomy): Eukaryota > Viridiplantae > Streptophyta > Magnoliopsida > Apiales > Araliaceae > Panax > Panax quinquefolius. The sequence goes on along the minus strand of JAINUW010000714.1, from coordinate 536,392 downwards.
TTCGTCATACTAGTATTATGGATTTGCTAACTTATTTAACTGCTCATGAATATCTCAGATCGATGAGGTAGTCGATTGACTATCGATCGACTACTACTTTCATTATCGTAGTTAATCTGATCGATGATAGCAATAGTACCGCTTGCTTCCTGCTTCTCACTTTTGTTTTTAATTTTTAAATAACTCGATCAACGGCTACCGTAAGATCAACGCCTTTATTAGGTAAACCTAATTTTTCTATTTTCCGTAGCTTTAATAGTGGTTGAACTATTTTTGACTCGGGTTTTTAATTATATTTTCTTCAAATTTTTCTTCAATCCTCGCCTAACTGCTTTTCCTACAAATAAGTAGGTATCGGTTACTAAAATTTAATCGCTCAATGATTTTTTTATCATCATTAACTCCATTAGAGATTTTAAATGGACCGGCCACATCAAGTATTTTTTACCAAATTAAGATGATTCTAAGGGTGGGTGACTAGACGAGACCTTAGACTTGTCTTCTTTTTAACCCATCGAGTTTTAGTTATCACATCGCATTTAAATTGATATCGCTTCATACCAATCATAGAAAGTAATATTTAATTTTTTCACTATTAATAAATTTCTTCCATTTATCGACAATTTTATCTCTTTCTTTCTCAAATAAGTGATTATTTCTAAATTGATGTCTTTAATTTTATTAGACTTGAATTAAAATCATTCACAAGATTAATCCAATCTAACACAAATTCTTTCTTAACGACTCTTAATTGATTATTAATCGAACATCAAAATCGATCGAGTAGAAAGCTCGTATGAGCCTGAGAAGAAGAGCTTTCCCTACCGGGTAATTCGAGGGTGACAAGAATAACAAGGATGACTTGCTTTGACCTTGATTTAAAATTCCTTTAACTTAATGTCTCTTATGTATGGTTACTAAGGACTTCGTAATCTCTTCTAGTAGATTCATGTATGAGTCAAGAACTAGAATAATCTTCTCTATAATAATCGGTCTTCTAGAACGCTCAAAGCTAACTTTGATAGCCCCATCGTAAAATTGCCTTATGTTTTCAATGTTCACTACGTTATTTACTACAGTCATGTGTATATTTCACTGTAAAATCCATCGACTCGGTAATGTAATATCTTTCCATAGAATTGTTCTAGGATCCGGATATTAAAGATCACCGGGTCGAACTTTCAATTAATACAAGGTGATCTTTTAGGGCTTTTATTAAGAGCATGGACATTCAAATTAGTCTTCATGGTCTTATAATAAATTCTATAGATTAAAGCAATCGTCGAGAACCTTCAATCATTTGTGTAATTTCTCTCCCGCTGCTTTAATATTTAATGTTAAAGCTTTTAATAGGTGTCGATCACTTGTACTAAGTGTGAAGTCGAAAGCAATTAAAATGGATAGACCATCAGTGCGATCGGCTTCCATAGCACCTATTATGTTTGGATAATAATTCAAAATCTAGCATCTCCGAGATGTAGGTAGATACTTGAATTAATTCCTTTAATGTTCAATGGTTTAACCGCTACTTGAACTAGACCTATGTGGATGAAATTATAACCCTTTTTTCTATGTTTTTAATAACTTCAAGGGAAAGAAGGTTACAATTTTCATATTCTTTGTTAATAGCATATGACTTTTTTCAACCTGCTTTTAACATTGTAACTGCTTTAAAGTTATCTAAAATGTCGATCGATAAATTTCTTTTGGAGAAATTCGGTATATTCCAATTATGTAAAACTCGATCGATATTTTCATAACTGCTTTTTTTCCGATTAACTATGTCCGTATAGGTCAGTAAGGTCGACCTACGACTAAATCGAGGAGTTAGATCTAAATAACTCACTATTATTACCGAAGTTCAAAATTTTATTCACTCTTTATCTTCCATTCGCACTTCTTACCGGGTGTTCTATACCTCATTGTTCTAAACCCATCACCGCCGCACAAGAGACTTACTGGGTCGAAACCCAAGGTGTTCTACACCGCCGATAAAGGACAAGAGACTTAATGTACTTAGGGTCGAGAAATACAAGGTGTTCTACAAGAAGTTAGTGACTTCGATAAAGGATGAAATGATTTTTTAAAAAGCTTTAATGAAAACAAATTAATTAATTCCTAGACTTACACGGTAAATGTAAGAAACATTTAACTAAAGTTAAAATATTTAACTTAAGTAAAAGCAAAAGTTATTCTTTACTTTTACTTTTACATTTACTAAAGTAAAAGTTTGCTTTAAGTAAAAGTTTTAAAGTCGGCGATGTAAAAGGCCATCATCATCGTTTTACCGATCAAGACTTCCTCCGCGCTTTCTTCGTCGACCGTCCGCTTCCTCGTAGATGCTTAAAGGTGTCATGATCATCTTCTTCTCGATGAGTCACCATCCCTACTATTCCGCCTTTAAAATTTTTATCCAGAAAATAACCCTATCACCCCCAAAAAATTGTTTATAAAGAAGGAGGAAAAAATTTTCATCAAAATCGGTCAAAATCTTCAAAATTTCTTAGATTTTGTAAAAATTTTTGTTTAAAAAAAAGATCGATGAAATCAAATAAAGGATCACTCGATCGTCCTCGATCTATCAAGAATCGATCTAAACAAAGACTAATTTGTTAACTGCTTAAACAAAAATTTTTCTTTTCATCATTCCTCTTAAACTCAAACCGCTTCGCTTTTAAGTAAACTCGCACATCAGAGATCTAAAGATACCTTTAGCCTTAAATCGCCCCAACCTCGAGACTTACAACCAAGATTACGGGACTTATGGCGATCTTAGGTGTTTTACAAAGAAGTCAAAGCGATTGAAAGTGGAGCAAAAGAAGAAAAAGTTTGAAAAACATTTAAGTAAACAAATCAAACTGCTTTTTAATCGAAACCACCGACAAGATCAAGAACCAACCGTGGGCTCGATACCATATATCAAATGCATGAAAAGTTTTTAAAAGAAAACTTTAATGTAAGAAAGAAAAGATTAAGAAGATGACCGTGAATCTCAGAAAGTAATCTCTTTCAGATTATAAACATTTGGGAAGGATTACATTAATTCCTAGACTAAATGTTTAAGGAAGAAGGAAGTATCAAGACTTCTTCCTTCATCTTTTTAATTAAGAAGATCAAGTCGAGAGCTTCGCCTTCTGCTAACTCTAGAGAGAGGCGGAGAGGACCCCTAAGAGCTTCTGTAGAGAGAAGCTCCGAGGCTTCAATCGACTAAGCTTCAAAGAAACTCTAACACTTTGAGTTTCTTTAAATAGAAAACCTAAAAGTAAATTACTATTTGATTCACGCAGAATCACTATTACATTAATCAAGTAAAAGTAATTTACTAAAGTAAAAGTAAAACGTAAAAACATTTTACATTTACTTTTACTTTACATTTACTAAAGTAAATGTAAGAAACATTTAACTAAAGTTAAAATTATATTATAATATTAAGTAAAAGCAAAAGTTAAAATTCTATTTTACTTTTACTTTTACATATTAAAATAAAGTAAAAGACTAATAAAAGAGTTTATTTTAATTAAAGATTTTTTATTACATGGAATTGATTCCATAATTAATTAAAATAAAGGAGTTTATTTTGATTAAAGTTTTTGATTAAAATAAAATAGTTTATTTTATTCAAAATAGGATAAATTAAAATAAAATAGTTTTATTTTGATTTAAATTTGGATTAGAATAAAGGAGTTTATTTTGATTCAAAATTAGATTTTATACTAACAAATTTTGCCCATTAAATGATATCAATATATATATTAAATGTTTATTATTCATGAGATGAATGTTATTTATTGATGCGTATGGTGATGTGTATGATAATAAATGGGATTGATTATGGACTATTGACCAATGCGATTGGATTTTATTTTAGTTGGATGCATGAATGTATGGGTTTTATTAAATGGGTCTCAAGTACCTCGCCTTCTCTAATTTTTTTAATGTAAATTCTATCTCCTCCTATGTACTTCCCTATTTCACGATCAAGGTTTCTATTTATTTTAAATAGTTGTGTAATAGGAATAGTTAGAATTAATTTTGAAAAATTGGAGATCAAAGGAGCAAGGAGCGCTTGAAGACCCATTTGTAATGGAGCCCGGGTTTAAATGTAATAGTTATATTTAAATATTATTTCTTGCACCTCTAGGGTTTGACCTTTTGGTTCACTTGGTGGCTCTAGTGAACCAAACTAGAATAAAAGTCCATAATCAATCCGGGTAGAATATAGTATTCTATATGTGCATGCTTATACTATATATATATTATATATTATGCAAACATGCTTCGCATGTTCATTAATATAACGACGATATTTTATATATATATGTGTACGCTTGCGCTAAACAAGATGAGACAAATTAATAACAAACCCCTCAATTTTTATATTAAGTCCTAAGCGCTCAAAGATATTTGGAATATTGAACGTCAGCTTCTAACATGATAAAATTAATAGAGTATTAAATATTTAATATGAGTTTGTTGTGTCACCACAAGGCAAGTATTAAGTATTTAAGATGTTAATTTATCACATTTGATGCTTATAAAGAAAATTGAACAATATTATTTTGTTGTGTCACCACAAGGATGATATTTTTTTTTTTGAATATATGGAGTGCTAGGTCGGACTTAACTTGATAATTTTGATTCTGGATGTGCCACCACTTGATCAAAATAATCTAAGAGGCAAAATACAAGGAGTTGCATAGTTGATGTAATTGACAAAAGTTGTCTACCTATTTATTTATATATAGTTTGTTGTGTCACCACAAGGCTATATACATTTGAAATGGGATCCTTATTCTCACTAGCAAATCTTTAATTAGATTTTGCCGAACTATATAAGTGAGGGTAATATAGTTTGAAGAAAATAGTGGGAGATACCAATTTAAAACAAGACCTAAAATTATTTGGTAATTAATAAAAGAATGTATGTTAAAATGTTGTTAATTACAAATTCATTTACGTAATTTTACAATGTCTAAAATTACTATCATCGCGAAGCATATTAGATGCTAAGTTAATCGAATCAATTAAACGGATTGGTTAAGGAATTTGAGAATAGTTCTCATAGTCGAAAAAGCTATCTTATGTCCTTATCACGCCTATCCTGCAAATGGTTGCGCATAATGCCTCTGAGGAAGAGATTTCTACTTTTAGAAAGTGGCAAGATGATGCGAGTTGGCTCAATGCATCATGCTCGCATCTATGAGTAATCTAGCTTCAGCTTGACGTCACGATACTATGGATGCTTCTACTATATTCCCCTTACATCAAGTAGTTGGTGGTGAGGAAAGTAGGACCGATAGATATCGACATATCTAAGGAGCTCTTCCGATCTAGAATGGCCAATGGCACTATAAGATGCATAAAAAGTCCTTAACATTATCAATTTGATTGATCAATTAGACAACGAGTTTTTTTTATGGATGGAGAGTTGAGCCAAGATTTGATCTTGCACTCACTCCCTTGACTCCTTTCATGATTGTTGTGAATTTTTCATATGAACAAGCTAGATATCGCCTTTGGCGATTTGCTTAACATGTTGAAAAATGTTGAGAGTCACTTTCCAACCAAGAAAGATAAAGTCTTAACTGGTAGAGGCCAAAGGATCTTCTAAGAAGAAGAACGATTCAAAGAAGGTAAATAGAAAGGCATAAACAAAGGATAATAAGAACAAAACTGATATGGATAGCAAAGGAGTTTGCTTCCACTGCAATAAGCCCGACACCGGAAGAAAATCTGCGAGAAGGATCTTGCAGAGGCTAACCAAAGAAGCTTAGTGAAGTTTCAATACAGTTTTTGTTCATGATTGAAATAAATTTTTTTCTTTAAGTCAAGGTTCTACTTGGATATTGGATATCGACTTTGGTTATCATAAATATAGATTTATGAATGGACCAAGCAGAAGTAGAAAGCTAAACAAATATAAGTAATTTTATGTGCGGGAAATATAGCAAAGGTTGCCATATTAGCCATATAAACTTATAGTTTAGCAATGCCTACGGACAAATCTATTAAGTCAATAAGTTGTTATTGTATTCCAGTTCTTGTTAAAAATATTATTTCCATTTTATTGTTGGACAATGAAATCTTTGGTATTATAATTAAGAACAATTGTTGTTCTATTTATAATAATAATGTTTTGTATAGAACTGGAATATTACTTAATAAATTTTGTATACTTGACTTACTTGAAAATAATTTTGCATATTGAACAAATTAGTATAAGAAAAGGAGATGATCATTCAACGAGTTGAATGTATGTATTTGCTAAAATACAAGTGTGAATTATTTGAAAGGTTCAAAGAATTCAAAAGTGAAACAAATTGACAAAGTATTAAGATTCTTTGATTAGATCAAGGAATAAATACTTGTGCAATAAGTTTCTAGATCATCTCAAATGGTTTTCTCATAATGGACGCCTCCTGATACGCAATAATTGATTGATGTATCTAAAAGGAAAAATCATACCTTGTTGGACATGGTGCGGTCTATAATGATTTTACCGACATTCCAGTATCCTTCTAGGGTCATGTCCTAGAAATGACTGCATATCTACGAAAATGGTAACCTCTAAATCCGGCCCCAAGACTCCATAAAAGTTATGGATAGGGAGGATTCCTAATCTTAAGTATGTTAAGATAAGGGGTTGTCCAGCTTATGTGAAAAGGTTTCAAAAGGATAAGCTTGGGACAAGATTTGACAAGTACAGATTTGTGGGACATCCTAAAGTAAGTTTAGGGTATATGTTCTATAATCCTACTTAGCAAAAGGTGTTTATTACGAAACACGCTGCCTTCTAAGATAAAGGCGTTTATCATTAAAAGGGGCTAGTGGGAGGATAATAGATCTTGAAGAGTTCAAGAACCACAAAACACTATAAGTCAAATAAGAAGAACCTGTAGATAGACTTATTGTACCACAACCAATCAATAAATCTGAATAATACCAAGATACCTAAGAAGTATGGATTCATCATAGATGATGATGATGAGGTACGCATCATAGAAGATGATGATCCAGAGTTACATTCGATGAGGTAAGACTTCTAGTGTGTACAAAAGGGTCAGTGGGAGCGTCGTGAAATTTCTAGTATTATATGTTGATATACTACGGATAAGGAATGACATACTAATGCTACAATCAGTAATGATAAAGTTGTCTAAACATTCCTCCACGAATGATTTGGAAGAGTATCTTAATTGGGGATAAAATCTATATAGATAGATTCAAGAGGATGCTCGACTTAACCCAAGGAACGTATATTCATTTGATGCTAAAGTCGTTTAGCATGGCAAACTCCAAGAGATGTCTCATGTCGATGAGCAATGGAGTGTATCTCTCTTAATAGTCCCCATAGACTCCAAAGAAGAGAGGTCGCATGAGTGACAATCATGTATGCAATGAAATGTACAAGACCTGATGTTGATCAGTCATATTATGGAGAAGTTCACTATGAGTCAGTGAAAAACATCTTAAAGTGCTTAACCCATTACTAAGGATGTGATCATATTCATGGTGGGTCTAAATTAAAACTAGAGGGCTTAACGGACTCAAGTTTTTCGACGGCACTAAGATGACAAAAAATCCACTTTAAGGTAAAAGCGTTATCTTGAAATAAAGGTGCGATGAAATGGAAAGGTTCCAAACAAAGAAAGAGTTGCTTTGTTTAGTAATAAAGACAAAGTATATAGCTATAAATGAAGTCGCAAGTTGATTGTTTGGATTAAAAGTTCATTACGAACTAGAATAGTTCCTAAGTCTCATCTTGGATCTAAACATGTGTTGTGGCACTTTCATTTGATTATTAGAATCATTGAAAGATGGGAAATCACTATAGAGATAGTGGACTCTCAAGAACAACATTACATATCCATTAACTAAAGCTTATCCAACAACAGGATAATCGCCACTTAGAGAAGAAGAGTATGAGATACCATGACGATTGGCTTTAGTGCAAGTGGGAGATTGAAAGTAGTATGCACACAAGCCAATCATGTTTGATGATAAAGCATATACTTTGTAACAATCTTATTCATTTATTAATAAAAAGTATTAATTTATTAAAGGCTTTTAATTATCTACATGATGTCGCTTTTTATAATATGTGATAAACCCATAGTTTTAAGCAATGCTTTTAGAATAATGATGATGATCATTCTAATGAGATCTAAATTCTTAGAAAGCTTAAAACTAAAATAGTTCCCAATCATTGGATTACTAAATTGGGGATTAGTGAATCCGGATAGATTGGTACATACGTTGCTTTGCTCATTGGATGAGGATGATTGATCTCATGATCATTTATGTGGAGACACTAAAGCAAGTATGTAGGTGCTTATTAGAGAATAAGTTCAATGAACGTGGCTCGCTAAGGAATACCTAATGGAGTTTTATTTGCTGTCGCCAATAGGAATTCTCAGTAGTGATAGTAGTACAAGTAATCCTTGGACTTGAGATCATCATAGTATCTTGTGTATGATGAGTTATACTTTGACTTATTCCTTAAGACCCTTAGGGTATATCAAAGGGTATGCTTGGGTATAATAAGTTGTACATGGAGATAATGTATGATCAATAAAGAATCTACCACTTCTAATAAAAGAAGAGAAATGTCCTATGTGATTCGATAAATGACAACCCAAAGTCCTTGGTTAAGGCGTAATGAAATTAGAAAGGAGTTTCTAATTTGCATTATTTGAGTTGTGCATTTAAGAGTCGAAATACATATAATTAAATAAAATAAGACTTGACAAGAATTCCATGTCTTATATTTAATTGGGACATTGTATGGTGGAAGGATTGAATTGTCTTTGGTAACTATTTACTCAAAGGTTCTTTAATGATTAATGTTGAAATCTATATTATCTGGAAAGTCGTTGATCGCTAGGGAGGCTTATCCCTATTGTAGAATAAATATTATTTATTTAAATAAATTAATTGTTTAATTTATTTATTTAAATAAGATTAGAATTGTTCTAATTGATTTATTCACAACCTGGTTTAATATGGAGAACCTAAAGGGTCACACCATAAAAGGAAGAATAATTATTTAAGAAGTTAATGGCATAATCGTAATAATATGTTAAGTATATTTAATTTAATCTATGGTGATAGAATAAATTAAATAGCTTAATATTTATTATTTAATATTTTAGAAATATTAAATATAAATTAATAAGAGGAGTCTTATTAATATTATTACAATTATTATTATTTTAATTTCTAAAAGAGTTTAGGAATTAATTTAATATAAGTACTCTCATTTATTCCTAATTGGATTAGGAAGGAAAATTAGTTAAAGGAGTTTAATTAATTATCCCTAATAAGATTAGGGAGCTTAATTAATTAAAAGAATTAATTAATTAAAACCCAATTCCTTAATTGTTAAGGTGGGTTGCCCACATCTATAAATAAGAGGAGTCTTATTATGGGTGGTGGGGGTTGTTGACTTTTTCAACATACGTAATATTTCCAATAGTTGGGAGAGTACCCTTTTTCTATAAAGATAGGAAAAACTAGGGTTTGAGCCATAAACACCCATCTTCTTGAATTTTCTTCTTCTTTGGTGGATCACCTCTAGAGGCCAAACGCTTGGGTGGCTAATGTTGATCAAAGGAAGGAACCAAACCCGGTGGATTCAAGTTGAACGCGAAAAGGATTGGAGGTGAACTTGTACCTGAGGAAGCTCGATCTTCAAGGGTATGATTTATTCTTTATCTTTTCGTTTAATTAATAATTATGCATAAAGGGTGATCCGGGTATATGGTTTGTAAATTTTTTTAAACTCTGATTTTACCACGCTTCCGCACTTTTTATGCAATTTGATTGCGTTATGAATATTACAAACCTAACAATATATATATATATAGCAGTAAATGCACCGGATATAAAATCCAGGCTCATCGAACAAAGTTCGACAATAGTTTATATATATATATATATATATATATATATATATATATCATTGTGTATTGTTTTGTCCTAGAAAGGCTTATCGCTTATATATATATATATATATATATATATATATATATATATAAGCAAGTAAACGCTCCGGACGTGAGTCCAGACTCAATCGAGGCATAACTCGATAATGTTAGTCCATATATATAAATATATATATATAAGTATATATATATACAGATAGAAATGAAAACCACAGACCGAAGTTCAGGCATACACACACAACACGACTCTCAATGTGAAGAAGGGTGTATACAAAAATGAAGAGAAAGGCTTTATAGTGTGTAAGAAGGCTTACAGTGGGCTACCAAAGAAGACCTCAATGACTTTAAGTGGATGAACACTCGGCTCTTGCCGGTAAAAATATAGCTATATATGAGCTTACAAGTGTTTAAAATGAGAAAGCACTCAATATAGGGTGTGTACAGAGCAAATTTGACAGGGCTTCCTCGCCTTTTTCTCTTGCAAATATGGCCACCCCAAGCCCTCTATTTATAGAGGGGGGGAGCCACAGGTGTACTTGTGGCAGCTGCAGATGCACCTGCGGCTGCCCGGGGTGCCTGATAAGTAGGATTTATACCTACTTATTGAATACCAATTCACGCGAACTATGCCCATCTCAAGTACATTTTAGTGTGTTTTTAGTTGCATTTTATGTTATTTTGCATTGCATTTACTTAAAACTCATTTTAGTGAAAAAGTGCAGAAAATGGCCTAATTTGGTGGTAATAGAGGGCACGAGGCTAATGGACGCATGAAGCGAGGCACAAGCTGGGATATGCATGGCATGAGGATCAAGTGGAGCAGAAGACCAAGCATGGATGGACAAAGGAAGGAGCAGTGAATGTGATCGATTCAGTGCAGTTAAACCGAATACATAGACTACAAGTTTGTCGTGTGTGCAAGAACACGCTGAGAGGCGCGGCTACCACGCACAATCACCACCAAACAACTCTACATATCGCAAATCTAACGCCCACGAGGATTATCTCGGGGAGCGGCCGTCTTGCTGATAATTTGAAAAATTGATTTGTTTTATTTTAATTTTTAATTAAAAGGGTTGTAATTTGATTAAAACGATATCTGACTGGTGTCAGATGTATCTTTGAGAACTTTTGATGTATTTTCATAGTGGGAGCTAGGGTTTTCACATTGAGAGAGATTCCAACGTAGAACGAAGCTCAAACGCCTAATTCTCCAATTCTTCTTGGGGTTTTCTATCAGTGTGGATTATAATTATTATTTTGCTGGATTTATATAAGGATTTGAACGTTAATATTGATCTATAATTAGCAATTGGGTTTGATCATTTCTATCCTTCATCTTTCAATTGTTTGCTTGTTAACCATGTTTAGCTTTGATCCCATAATGGCTTTTGGTTCAGTCATGAACTAAACTCCATTATATGATTTTAACGGATTTTAATATGTAGTTTAGTTACATGCTTGAATGTTGGGGCTGTTTTACATATCATTTGGGATTTCTATCATGATTGTTTTGTATGTATGAATGCTTGATCACCATTCGTCTCAGTACTTGTATGGAATTGACAATGAACATGCGAGTATGGATTGTAAGCATGGTAGCATATGTATATGGGGTTGTTTTATATGGCTTGTGTATTTCGTGAACCAGATAGACATATATTGTTTCACCGTATAAGTTAAAATAAGGGCTTGTGCTAAAATTCGGTATGATTGCAATTTCACATAGACATATAGTGATTTTGGTTATATTGATGATTACATGGAGTCTATCATTTGTGGATGTTGTGTAAGTAGGTCATAGTACATTGAAAAATGGCTATGACTCTATTAGTGCTTTTGGCTACTTTCCTGTGATACGTGAACAATTCTTGCATGATAGTGGTAATTGGATGACGTATTAGATGAAGTTAGGATCCCATTCTTTCCAGATTTGGTTTATTCCATTATTATTCTTGTTTTAGTTGTTATTTATATTTAGATTAATTCACCAATATAGTCATTAGTTTAAGTATATAAATATAGTGATTTAATTGATGCATAGTAGTTTAAAGTTGACAACTTTCTCTGTGGGATCGATACTCTACTTACTCTGTATTACTTGTTGACACATGTATGCTTGCATGAGGTAGAGCTCTTTTATCAGAACTGAAAAAGAGGCAACAGTGCCACGGGCTTCGCGGGTCCTACCGTCTCGAAGTACGTGCATATGTGTAATGTGATGTCCGCTCGAACTTGCAGAACTTCAATTCGAGCCTCCGATTGAGGTGTGCCATACAATTCTGGAAAGCTCTTTTCGAGAGCTATGCAATGACATAGGATTTGCCCTTTTTTGATTCTAGGAAGATGGGTCCATGGCCGAAATGGCATTTCCGTGTTTCAGATTAAGTGCATCAGTTGAGTCAAGCTTTCATGTAGTTTACGCTTGAAAATTAAGATATGGTTCTCGTGGGACTTCTTTTGATAAAGTTTGAGTTCAAATGAGTTGAGTTGAGTTGAGTTGAGATTGAGGTGGCAAAATGACCCTTTTGCCCCTCCTAGGGTTGTTTCTGACTTTGGCGCAGTTGTAGCAGTCTTTTCCCAAGGTTATCTCTGAGATTATCATGTTGTTGACTTTGAATGTCCTCAGGGTTATTTCTGAGGTTGGCTTGACCTCCTGGGGTTATCTCCAGGCTTTGAACTTGATCCCTTGGGGTTATCTCCAGGGTTGGAACTGATTTTCCCGGGGTTATCTCCGAGGTTGGAAACTGATTTCCCGGAGTTATCTCCGGGGTTGGAAAATGGATCTCCCAGGGCTATCTCCGGGGTTAGAATTCATGTTGTGGTCCTCCAAGGTTATCTCTAGAGATTAAAAAAGACATTTTTGTCCTCCTACATAGTTAGTAATAGGAAAACGAAATTTCGAGTGTCTACAGATGCCCCTCTTTATCATGTTCATGCAATGCAATGGAGTGGACATGATAAAGATTACTAGACACTTGAAATATGACAAGGTATTTTGAATGATGCAAATCATAATGTAATAAATGTTATGATGAATGTTAAAATGCTTTTACAAATTGCAGTTCGCAAGTCGTATATCGCACGTTGCATTTGGCTAATCGCACTTCGCATTCGCACATCGCATTTCTCATATTGCAAATCGCATTTCGCACATCGCACATCGCAAATCGCTTTACCTTTACCAGTTATTATTGATGCCTATGCTGGTGTTAACTCTAACAGTTTGGGCTTTTTATCAGTGTTGTTGATGCATGTTTGATGAAGATAAGTTGAGATGTTTTCTAAATCTCTGTTAGGGATGAAGTTCTGAAATCATCAGACCTTCTTGATGCATACACTGGTAGTTTACAACGGTGCTTACCCTGCTGGTATTTTTCTACGTTGACATCGCCAAACGGTTTTGGTTCCCACTCGAACGGTGGTATACAAAGCTTTCATCGCTGAAATGGCCCGATGTTATGAAGAATTGATGCCAATGGGTTAGAATACCGGTTCTTCTGATACATTCGCTGAAGTAATATTCAACGGCTTAATTCGCCAGACTCCGCCTAATGTTATGCTGGATTGATGACAACCAATTGATGTATACGATAGAATTTTCCTTTAATCTAGACATTTAATGTGCGTGCATATTTAAATCTACAGGAGATGCATGCTAAATGTTGATGGCGATGTACGCTGATGTAGCGCTTTTGCACATGTGCAGATCATGCATGATGTGATGACCTAGATTTGTCCTTAGGAGCCTATTATCCTAGGTTGATATACATTTTAAAGTGTCTGGAATAGAAACTTACCTCACCCTTTCAGAGGCGATTTGGAGTTTCTTTTCACTATTAGGGCGTTTATGCCCCATTCCCTTGAGATTTTGATTCGCAACCCAGCTAAACTGATGATATGAATGCTGCTGACATCCCTGGAGAGTACAGCCAGTTCTTTTGCTGCCCAAATTTAAACTTTGGTGTAAAAGCCTTGACTCGTGAGGACTTGACGCAGGTTGACACATTTGATGGTGAGGATTTCATTCGCTAAACCTTTCGTCATTGGCTTTTTGCTCTTAAGTGAAGGACTTTTTTGAAAAATCTCCCCTTCTTCTGCAAGGGCAAGCTTACATCGCCATGATTTCATTCAAGAGTTCTCTCATTTCTTTTGATGAGAAGCTTGATCTCGCCTTAAACTCCTTCCATTTCTTGGAATTAGAAAATGCCCCAGTCCTTTTGCATGTTGTTGTCGGGGATTCATATGGGAAACTCTTTTTGTTGACCAAGTCGCGAGTGAGCAATATCTTGCACATCAAAAGAGCAAAATGTACGAAAAGATTGATGGTTTGGCCATCAGGATTAGTATACTCTTGTGAATAAGGCATTTCAAGTACAAATTATGAAATGGAATGAGTTATGAAATCGTAAGGAAATTTGTAAACATCCATGGTCATTATTCATGGGTAGGATTTAGATTTTAAAAAGCTTATCTCCCTTTATCAGAGAAACTTCATCTTCGCTCTAGACGTTATTCTTCGCAGAATTGACTTCATATAACACACACACTATGAGTGACGCAACACTTAGTAGGGGCTTTACTTCTATGCCTTGGAAATTTTTTTCTCGCTTAATCTTATCTCATTTTCTTAGGCTATTAAAAATTACCCATGTAACGAGTTTTGGACCAATGACTCCCAAACCAGAGGGCTTTAGGACACCAAGTGTTAAGACACCCCTTCGGGTTTACTGGCTCGAGTAATAAAGGCCACGCTTCGAGATAAGTCAGGCAATAACTCTATTCACTTCATTGCCTGAGTTTTACAGGTCCATTTTCTTAAGCTCTAAGTCACCCAATGTAACGAGCGTTAGGCCATTAACTCCCAAACCAGAGGGCTTTAGGGCACCAGGTGTAAAGACACCCCTCGGGTTTAATTACTCGAGTAACCTATGCCACGATTTAGATCTGCTCAGGTTTTACCTTTTACAATGCTCTTTTTCTTAGGCGCTAAGTTACCCAATGTAACGAGCATTAGGCCGATGACTCCCAAACCAGATGGTTTTAGGGCACCAGGTGTAAAGACACCCCTCAGGATTAATAACTCGAGCAACCTAGGCCACGATTTGAGACATTAGGTTGGCGACTTATCTTTTATCTTTTCATTAATTGCCACTATTTTTGCCATAGCTTCATACCCCACAACTAAAAGTCAGGGCAATCGCAAAGTGCAGACATGCATATGAGGTCAAGTCTGTTCCAAAAAGCGCTTTGAACTAGGATGTCGTGCCTAATCAAAAGGTTGAATAGTCTTAAATCTCTAATCATTCCCGTGATTCTCGCCCCACGGACACTTATGAAAATTAATCCCATTCATAACAAGTTAAGCAAAATCCTTTTCTAAGAATACTTAACATGTATATTATCGCTAATGTATGTAAATGGAGACTAAAAGCTCATAAAGAGATGAAAGAGTCATATCTCACATGTGTATTATTAATTCTGAGAATAGTATGATTGGAAAAGTCTAAATGATCATACCGAATCTCTAGTGAGACGATGTGAGGGAAGCTCTGATGATGATGTACCATGTTGATGGTGATGACTGGTGCATTTTCCTCTTTAGGAATATTGATAAATGCCCTAGTGTTGAGTTATCGCTGTTTCCGAGATTGCACTGGTCTGGTTGTAAGAATCGCGACATCGGGTTGTCGCCGATTTTGAAATTACCCCAGCCTTTCTTGTTGTCTGGGATATTTGCTTTGAAAGATGGGCTGATAAGATGCCGAAGTCGCAAGAGCTTTTTACCTCTGTACCATATGGTGAGCAGGTAGTAGATTTGGGCTTTGGATGCCCTCAATCATTGTTCTTAACTTATTCTCGCAATTAGCCTTGGTGGTTTTCTTCTAATTTGATGAAGACTTGTGATTGAGGGTGTCAGCTCTTTGAAGGTCCTCGTTGCTGGTTGTCTTGGTGTATTGTTGTTTCTTCCTTTCTAGGACTTGTGTCAGATTTGATGGAATGACATTGAAGTGTTTGTTTGGGTTTTTTGGATTTTTGTTTTATTTGACCGCACCATAAATGGCTGCCTATGTACTCCCATTGATGAGGGGAGATCAGTTCTTTCATAGTTCAGGCCTGGTGTAAGAGGTTCAATGCTGAATGGTGTAAGGGTAGAAAGATGTAGAAAAGTTTTGTTATTTTTGTTTGTAGAGAAGGGTATAAAAATATTTTTGTTGTTTTTGTTTTATTGTGACCGGGCCATATAAAATGGTTGCCTACGTACTCCCAGGTATCGGGGAGATCAGGTCGACGTAGTTCGCCCCATGAGCTGAAACCTAACTGATTTGATTTTTGATTTTTGATTTATTTATTTTTTTGATTTTTTCAATATTTACATTCATGGAAAATAAAAGGCATACTGTGAAGAAAGTGATACCGTCCCAACATCTTCTGGAACTCACAACTTTAACCCCTGGATCTACATCTTCTTGGCTAGTTGAGGCCTGATAGTCCAGTTGTCGGTGGTGATGTTGCCTTCAGGGCTCGCGATAGAGGTTACCTCTTGATTCTGAATATCTTCGCTTATGCCCATAACTTGATCGCCCCCTAATGCAGTACATTCCTCATGGACGCTTGAACTGGACCCATCACAAAAAGGGATGAACTCTAGATTCTTCAATGGATTGGCTTCCCCGACAATCTCACCATCTTTTCTTTCATCTATTCCTTCGTATTTTTCCTGGGCTTGAAAGGATAGACCATGAAATCTCCCTCGAACTGTGGTTGCATTTCTTTCAAGGAATTTTCCTTTTTAGCTTTTTCTTCCTTGGACAGGATTAGTATTTCCTCCTCATCATCCAAGGTGATAAAATCAGGAACGTGGTTGCTATCTTTGGACCAGAAGATGTTTGATGTTGGCGGAGGAATATCCTTTGGGGATTCCCGTGTCTCCTCTATCATTCGATGCATTAGGATTAATCCATCTTGTGTTCTGCCAGGATTGGTGCTCATGGCCTTTACCTCCTCTGAACTGCCTATCTCGAGTGGACATATTAAGCTTTTTATTTTCTTTTCGCCTTTTCTGGTCATGAGGAATTCTATCTTCAGCTCTTCATTTTTAATGAGATCCTGGATTTTATGTCGCAAAGACCAACATTCCTCAATCGTATGTCCAAGTGAGTTAGAATGGTAGAAACACATCTTGGTGGAATCATAACTCTTTATCTTGGGATTTATAGGAGGCAGCAACTCAGTAATCCATCCTTCGCTTATCAGAAAGTATAGCATTTCTTCATTTGATTTGCTCAAAGGGGTGAATTTTCAGGCTCTTGTGGAGGTTGTTTGGTCCTTCTTCTTCGAGAATTCGCATTCCCCCGATCGATTTTTCCTCTGGCGAGATCTTCTAGCAATTTTATCAATCCCCTTTTCTTCTCCTTTTAGCCTGCTTTGATCTTCTTCATTTAGCTGGCTCATCATGGAGAGATATGGAATTGCATTATGGTTGACCTCTTTTTTCTCTTGGCTCTCAGATAGTTGAGTGAAAAACTGCCTTGTATCTTGATGTTGTCGCACTATCAGCTTAGCAAGCAGATTTACTTGATTCTGGATTGTCTCTAATTTTTGCATTACTATCATACCCTCCTTCGAGTTTTCCCACTTTAGGACATTTGATCTATGCCTTTGGGGGTATTCCTCTATCCTTCGTATGTACTTATGATTTGGATACATATCAGCGCTTCCTGACCTGGTCATGTTTATTTCCTCCGTATCATGCTGCAACGGAAGGTTGGTGTTGACATTTTGTTGGTCAGGTTGTTGGACCACAATACTGTCACTTTTGATTAGATTTTGAATTTTATGCTTTAAGGACCAACAATCTTGTGTATCATGTCCTGGAGACCCTGAGTGGTAAGCACGTCTCTGGCTTGGATTGTATCTTTTGCTCCCTGGTTCCAGAGGTGGAGCCAGTTCGGTAATTTTCTTATGATCCATCAATATCACCAATACATTTTCAAGAGAATCGCCTAGTGGAGTGAACACCCGATTTTCTGTTCTCTCAAATTTTCTTTTCCTGTCCTGGAATTGGTTAAATGCAGCCTGTTGTTGAAATGGCAGATTGTCTCACTTTTTCCAAATGGGGGGACTGTAGGTTGGTCTATTAGCTTGCTCCTGTACAACAAGGGATACATCTTCACTGCCTTTATCGGGTACCCCTTTGGGATCGCTCGCATACTTGCCAGTCTGTATATGCTTGGCGACTGCTTCTAAAACAGTGAAGTCTTTAATCTTGCCTGCCTTTAGACCCATCTCTGCCATTTCACCGTGTTTGATCATTTCTGAGAATGGCTTTCCTATGCCTGCTAGGATCCTCTCATAGTAAAGAGCCTCTTGGATATCAATAAACGTCATTACCATCTCAGTTTCTGTCATTGATGGAATGACTTGCGCTGCTAGATGTCTCCACCTTTGGGCATATTCTCGGAAAGATTTAGTACTTTTCTTTTTAACTTTCGTCACTTGGTATCAATCTGGTGCCATTTGTGACTGAAAACCGTACTGATTTAGAAAGGCGTGGGTCAATTCTTCCCAGTTGTGGATTTTTGCATTTTCAAGTCGGGCATACCAGGCTTTAGCCTCTCTAGTGAGACTCTTTTGGAAAAGCTGCATTCTGAGGTTTTCATCTTCAACATAAGACCCCAACTCGCCAATATATACTTTTAGGTGTGTATAGGGATCGCCTGCCCCACTGTACATCTCAAACTCTGGGACTTTGAATTTGTCAAGATATCGAGCCCCTTGGAATATGCAGAGATCTGAATAGGTGACACTACCATAGTTTCAGTCCCTTTAATTGACCGGATGGTTTCCTCCATTTGTTGGACTTTCTTTCTTATATCCCCAGTTTCTTTATCATCCCTGAGTTTTGTGATTTTAGGGGTTTTTTGGTTCATTTTTTGGAATGAAGTTCAGGTATCTGGGTTTCCATCTTTTTGCCAATACACTGACTTCTCCCTGGTATGAATGACTCTGATTGAGTAGGCATTGTTTGGCCCTGGGTTCCTTCATGTGTAGAGGATTCTGTGTGGATGGGTATTTGTGGACCCTGAGTAGATTGGTGTAGTTCTTTGAGCATAACAGCCAACTCTGTAATTTGATAGCTTAATCTTTCGAACTCCTCGCGAGAGACAGGAGTAGGATCGGACTAGTCAGATGAAGATATGATTGGCTGTAGGCTCATGGCCTTTTTGGATTTTGAGCAGGTAACAGGCCCAATTGTTTCCCTACAAAAAAAGACTTACGTAGTTTAGTCTTGGGGAATGTATAAAAATTTTACATGCTATCATAATGTGTCCATTTTAGGAATATTTTCCTGCAAAACGGGTGTCATTTGATAGCATGTCAAGCATTAATATGCATGTACACATATTCTTCATATTTTCCATTACATAGAGATTAACATAGAATGAAATTACAAGTAATTGTCTTTACAAGTAATTGAAAATGGAAAGCATGAAGAGACTTTCCTCCGCGTTTGGTTTATCAGAGGCTGGTGTGACAACCCGAAAACTTGAATATTTATACAATCTTAAAATATCGAATTAAGGTTAAATAATAAACCTAGACAGAAAATAAGTGAATGGATTTGAGATTTCTGGAAAGAAATTTTATATATTTCAAAATCTGTGTGGTGAATTATTCGGATTAAGTATATAAGTGTATATGTTCTGTACGTATGGTTATTTATGTGTACTGTATGTGGTTGAGGGTCAAGGGATGACCAGATAACCCTTATCAGTGGCAAACCCTATTATTATACTAAGAACGTCAACGTTCAGTTAGAAAACCCTAACGACTGATAAAAAAACCCTAGAAATCGGTTCTGGAAACCCTAATTTCAGTTCCGAGAATTTGAAACCCTAATTCGAATATTAAAATCCTAATTTGGGAATTTAAATGCTATGTATAAGGTTTATGTATTTTAATTACAAACCTAATTAGGGATAACCCTAATGATTAATTAGATTTTCTAATAATTTAGAAACCCTAATTCTTGGATTATAAACCCTGGTGTACAATTATGAACCTAATTGCTAAATTTGCAATTTTAATTAGGAAATATAAATCCTAATTAGCAAACTTGAATTTATGATTAGGAAATCTTAATATAATTAGAGAATCCTAATTATAATTTAGAAATATTATATTTCTATTTTTAAAACCTAAATCAAAAATTCTAGAAAGTTTATTTTTAAAACCTTAGGTTTTAACCCTAAGGGTCAAACCCCAAGGGTTTGTACAAGTTACTAAAATGCCCTTAATAATGGAAGCTAAAAGTCTAAAATACTCCTTTGTGCATTATTGAAGGTAGCTTGCAATTATTTCCCTATTTGTAATTGGTGACTAGCTAAGATATGCCCATGTGCCTTAAAAATCCAAAGATCAGACATATATCACAGCCATATTATTGCTTCCAAGTTTATAAATAATTGAAGAGAGAGAAAGTTCACAAATTTTGCTAATTTGCTATTAAACTCTCAATCAACCCCTTCTCTCTCTAGACCCACAAAATTACTTAGTGATTCAGTCCTTAGTATGATCCATATCATCCCAAGATCATAACATGGTGATCAGAATCAAGATCAAAGCCTAAAAGGTATAAAAACCCTAAATCTTGAAAATCTTTGTATTTGATGTTTGATGTTGTAAGTTGTTGGTTAAAGATGTGTATTAGGGTGTCTTTGAGTGATCTGTGTTGTTAGATCCCAGATCCATATCATCAAAGTGCTCGAAAATCAAGTTTTCAAAAATCTGGAAAAAGTTGAAATTGTGGCCTGACAGCCATATGTCAGGGCCTCTAGATTCTTCTGTGTTAGATGTTTATGGTGTTTTATGTTTTGTATCTGTTCTATGCCATGTGGTCTGTGTTCTGAAACTAGAAACAGGGATAGATCATGAACAGGTTGAGAGATATGATTGGTCAAAGTAGGTTGACCGTTCACGGAAAAACGAATTCTGGGCAGCCCAGAATTCCAGTAACCTCTGACAAGCTTTTGCAGGTGCTAGATCTTGCTGTGATTTGTTATGTGGGTCATGTTGTTGTTTGTTCTTTGTAGCCTATCACACATACTACATATGAAAGCCATTAGCTTACTTAGATCTTGATCAATATCGAAATTAAGTAAGGTCAAAGAACGTTGACCGATTCGCCTTATGAAGGTTTCTGGGAAACCCAGAACCTTCAAGAGCCAAAATTTCTAGCGTGGTTTGACCAACCTTAATCGGTCGATTGTTTTGTTGTTATGATGATCTAATGATGTAATGCCCCAAAAAATCGAACAATTGTAAATACTTTTCATAATGAATAAAATAATATTATTTATTATTATTACGTGTTGAGAAGATGAATGTCGTTCTATAACCTAGAAACGTAGGAATGTCATAGTATTTTAACTACGTGAGTGAATTAAGGTGTTTGAATTTCTAAGATGAAAATAAAAGCTTTCCGAGAAATTTTTCAAAAAATACTATTCATCGATTTCTGCTCGGGAATTATTTTTGAACTTACGAGAAATACGTAACGTTATAATATCAAGGTGATATCGATTAGGTAATAATAATCTAAGTATGGAAAATGTAATATTCCGCATGCGGACTTAATTTGGGAATGTTAGGTTTATTAAGCGTTAAAGGAAGAAAGTTGTGATCGTATAATGTGTATTCATTATTTGAAGGTAAGGAATGTAAGTATAATACGACGTATTGTACTATTATGTATGAAGAATGAGATAACGTATGTTAAGAATTAATATACGAGCTAGCATACGAAGATTATATGTGGGGTATATATGTTAAGTTGTTTAAATAAGAGGTAATGGACTTGTAGGATTATTAGCCTTATGAAGCGCGTCCAATAGAATGTGACAATCAAGCCCAAGTGTTTGATAAGTTATGAGTCCAAACTATGGTAGTATAAGCCCAATAAGGAATTAACTAGAATAATTAGCAAGCCCAATGTTAAGCCATGATCCATGGGGCAATCCAAGTGTAAAGTGGGTAGTCTTGATGGGCAAATAATATGTGTGGTGACCAAGTGATGTAATGAGCAAGGAATGAATAGTAAGTGGAGGATGAAGGAGGTGGAATGAGGAGGTGGAATAAGGAGGTGGGATGGTGTAATGACCATTTTACCCTAGCTTTGAGTGGCCTATAAATACCAAGCTTCATTTCATTTTGTTGCTTGATCAAATTTCATCCAACTCCTCTCAAGATAAGCTACTTATTTGGTTGAGAGAATAAGCCACTTAAGCACTTATAAGTCACTTAAAACTTTGTTAGATTTTCAAAAGTGAATTGAAGTCATAGTCTTCAAGGGTAAGACTCATATCTTTTATCTTTATCTCTTCTATGATAGGATTGAAGAGAAGGGGGATTGTTTGATAATAACATGTAATAAGTCATTAAGGAATGAACTTAAGCCGAATAAGTGAATAAGCAACTTGAACTCTAATAAGTTGTTAGAATCATGAAGAACTTATCATATGTTGTCATATGATGTAAATATGTTGATTATAGCATGAGAACATTGATTGATGGACTTAAGTTCATAGAAAGTCATAAGCATGAGGAATTGAAGTTCATAAATTAAATAAGTCATTGACTTATGAGAATAAGTCAAAACCTAATTTGATTATAAGTTGGTGTAATAATTAATTTGTAATGATCATATGATGGTTGAAATCCATTTAGAATCATTAAGAATGTAGTTTTGCCGGAATTCACACGATTGGACGATTATCGTCGAATTCGTAAAATTCTCGGAATGGAAGTCGTATTTTGTGTTTGAAGTCGGAAACATTGGTTTTCGATGGAGACAAGTCATATTTGGCATTATAGAGTTGCGGACTCAAAAATGACCGAATTTCGACTTAGAACAAAGAAACGAGCGTTGAACGTTCACGAACGTTTATCGTTTTCGTTAAAAATGAACTCATAGGTGAAATTTTAGCAAACGAAGTCAAATAGATAAAATTCTTGCATGAACGCATAGAGTATGTAATTTGTGAACCGTAGGCTTTTGAACGGACCAATTTGGACTTATAACGAAGAAGTTATGCGTCCGGGAGTTTCGTGAAATTTTCAAAATTTTGCAAAACTATATCGAGGCACAGTCCCACGCCATGGCGCGACTCACGACCTTAAAGCTCATTCGCGCCATGATGCAAGGTCGAACCGTTCATCTCGCTAACTTCGCATTGCCATGCGCGCGAGATCTGAGTTAAGTGTGGCGCCATATTCGCCAGATCCTAGAGTTTTGTTGGACAAGAATGTTTACAAGTGTAGAATGAAAAGGAACTTGTTAGTAATGAACTGAGATATAAACATAACATTGTAAGTTACTTGTAAGACACTAATGCATGATGATTAAGAATTAATAATCAATTGAAAGTGAACATAATGTGAATGACATAATGAAAGCTGGAAACCCATAATAGTAGATCTAAGTCAGGATTTACATTGAGATGAAGGGTAAGATATAATAGTATACATACTTAATTATATATAACCTAATGTAGTATGTTATATGATCAAATATTGTAGAAACATAGAGACTTAAAGTGTACGTGTGTTAATCAGTAAGCAGACGCTGAAGGCAAGTATTCTAACCCTTGTTCCAGATTCGATGCGACAAGTTTTGTAATTCATGTATTCTTTCACATGAAGTTTTGAGCGATGAAGTCTAAAGCCAATTCTTTCTATTAAACTTATATTATGATTCTGTCAAGAATGATTTATGTTTACCGAGTTATATTGGTATGGTTTTCAATCGAAGACCAAGTATGCTAAAATGTTTTTGCCGTTTAACGACAAGCACGTGAGGTTGCCACAACTTAAATGTATACACGTTTAATGAATGTAGTGTTGATCAACATAGAGTACTATGGGCTGATCACCTAGAAGTGCTCGTAAGCTATGCCAAACTTACGGACTTAGTGCCGGGTTGTCCTTTTCAAAAGAAATTATGAATTGCTCATAGTTCCAAGCCTTAGTTGATATTCTACTGAATATTATTGTTGGAAAACGTTTTGAATGAAAAGAAGTGCTATTTTGAATTATCGATAGTACTTCGTAACTATTGTTCAGTTACTGAAGATATATGAGTTTTATGTTTCAAGCATGTTGTTTATTAGAATTGTAGTACTTACTGAGCTAGTCATGCTCACTCTTGCTTAAACCATATGAACACAGCTAATATCGAGCGGACCGAAGGCTCAGGCAAGGACAAGGGCAAGGCGAAGACGAACCCTTAGATTGCTTATGTAATAGAATAGTTAGACAATTTATAATATATTTGATATTATGACAAGAACAAACGAATGGGTTACAAAGAACCTGGGGACTGTAATATTATTTTGGATATATAGAAGTTATATTAGTCCTTTTGAGACTATTCAATTGAATGAATGAATGAATGGTAGTCTGAGTGTAGCACCATCTCGCCGGGTTGGAAGAGACCCGGGATTTGGGGGCGTCACGAGGTTGGTATCAAAGCATTAGGTTATAAAACTTAAGGCGGGATTAAAAACCTTAAGTCATAACCTTAAGAGGAGTCAAAGAAGTACAAGAAAGGAAAATAACCTTATAAAATGCATTATGATTATGTTATGTGTTTTTATTATTCTCTTGGCGATGTACTAATCAACTTAATTATTTTGTGTAGATGTCGAGTAAATGAATGTTTGTAGATGAGCAAACCATTAGTGAAGAATCGATGAACCAAGTAGAGGTTATACCGAACCCTATAGCAATGGAGCGGATGTAGTGATTATTGAGTGCGGAGACTCGGAGAATCGACTACATGTCGATTATTTAACGGGATGATAGAGGAGGAGGTAGAGGCAGTTTTCTTTAACTTCGGTGGCTATAGCAAGCAGAGATAGCTCACAGGGGTCGATGATGTCTCTTTTCATGTCGATGTTGGATGAAATATCCATTACTATCGTGAAGTCAAGGAGTTAAAGCGAGCTCCGAGACGGCAGTATAGAGGACAAGACCGATGTCGAGTCCATGTGGGTAGGTTTGTAATATTCATGAAACCTTGATCAAATTGCATAAAAAATCTTGGAAGCGTGTAAAAATCGAGTTTAAAAAATTTTACAAACCATATACGGATCACCCTTTATGCACAATTATTAATTAAGCGAAAAGATAAAGAATAAAATCATACCCTTGAAGATCGAGCTTCCTCGGTCTGAAGTTCACCTCCAAATCCTTTTAGCGTTCGACTTGAATCCACAGGGTTTGGTTCCTTCCTTTGATCGGCGTTAGCCACCCAAATGTTTGGCCTCTGGGGTGATCCACGAGGAAGAAGAAAATTGAAGAAGATGGGTGGTTGGCTAAACCCTAGTTTTTCTATCTCTATAGAAAAGAGCGTACTCTCCAACAATTGGAATTATTATATTGTTGAAAAAAATCAACAACCCCCCACGACCCGTAATAAGACTCCTCTTATTTATAGATGTGGGCAACCCACCTTAACAATTAAGGAATTGGGTTTATTTAATTAATTAAATTCTTTTAATTAATTAAGCTCCCTAATCTTATTAGGGATAATTAATTAAACTCCTTTAATTAATTTTCCTTCTAATCTTATTAGGAATAAATGAGAGTACTTATATTAAATTAATTCCTAAACTCTTTTAGAAATTAAAATAATAATAATTGTAATAATATTAATAAGACTCCTCTTATTAATTTATATTTAATATTTCTAAAATATTAAATAATAAATATTAAAATATTTAATTTATTCTATCACCATAGATTAAATTAAATATACATAACTATATTATTACGATTATGCCATTAACTTCTTAAATAATTATTCTTCCTTTTATGGTGTGACCCTTTAGGTTCTCCATATTAAGCCGGTTGTGAATAAATCAATTAGAACAATTCTAATCTTATTTAAATAAATAAATTAAATAATTAATTTATTTAAATAAATAATATTTATTCTCTGATAGGGATAAGCCTCCTAGCGATCAGCGACTTTCCGGATAATATAGATTTCAACATTAATCATAAAAAAGAACCTTTGAGTAAATAGTTCTTGTCTGCAATTCAATCCTTCCACCATCTGATGTCCCAATTAAATATAAGGCGTGGAATTCTTTGTCGAGTCTTATTTTATTTAATTATATGTATTTCGATCCTTAAATGCACACTCCAAATAATGCAAATTAGAAACTCCTTTCTAATTTCATTACACTTATAACCAAGGACTCTTTGGGTTGTCATTTATCGAATCACATAGGACATTTCTCTTCTTTTAATAAAGTGGTAGATTCTTTATTGATCATACATTATCTCCATGTACAACTTATTATACCCAAGCATACCCTTTGATATACCCTAAGGGTCTTAAGGAATAAGTCAAAGTATAACTCATCATACACAAATCTTATGATGATCTCAAGTCAAGGATTACTTGTCTTACTATCACTCTGAAATTCTATTGACGAGCAAATAAAACTCCATTAGGTATTCCTTAGCGAGCCACGTTCGATGAACTTATTCTCTAATAAGCACCTACATACTTGCTTTAGTGTCTCCACACAAATGATCATGAGATCAATCATCCTCATCGATGAGCAAGCAACGTATGTACCCGATCTATCCGGATTCACTAATCCCCGATTTAGTAATCGATGATTGGGAACTATTTTAGTTTTAAGCTTTCTAAAATTTAGATCTCATTAGAATGATCATCATCATTATTCTAAAAGCATTGCTTAAAACTATGGGTTTATCACATATTATAAAAACGACATCATCGTAGATAATTAAAAGCCTTTAATAAATTAATACTTTTTATTAATAAATGAATAAGATTATTACAAAGTATATGCTTTATCATCAAACATGATTTGGCTTGTGTGCATACTACTTTCAATCTCCCACTTGCACTAAAACCCGATCGTCATGGTATCTCATATCTTTCTTCTTCTCTAAGTGGCGATTATCCTGCTTTGTTGGATAAGCTTTAGTTAATGGATATGTAATGTTGTTCATGAGAGTCCACTATCTACATAGTGATTTCCCATCTTTCAATGATTCTAATAATCAAATGAAAGTGCCACAACACATGTTTAGATCGAAGATGAGACTTAGGAACTATTCTGGTTACGTAATGAACTTTTAATCCAAACAATCAACTTGCGACTTCATTTATAGCTATATACTTTGTCTTTATCACTAAACCGGTGAACTCTTTCTTTGTTTGGAACCTTTCGATTCAACTGCACCTTTGTTCGAGGTAACCTTTACCTTAAAGTGGATTTTTACATCATCTTGATGCATGCGAAAAACTTGAGTGCATTAAGCCCTCTAGTTTTAATTTAGACCCACCATGAATATGATCACATCCTTAGTCTTGGGTTAAGCACTTTAAGATGTTTTCAGCGACTCGTCGTAGTGAACTTCTCCGTAATATGGTGATCGACATCGGGTCTCGTATATTTCATTGCATACATGATTGTCACTCATGCGATCTCTCTTTTTTAAGAGTCTGTGGGGACTATTAAGAGATACACTCCATAGCTCATCGACATGAGACATCTCTTGGAGTTTGCCATGCTAAGCGACTTTAGCATCAAATGAATATCGTTCCTTGGGTTAAGTCGAGCATCCTCTTAAATCTATCTATATAGATTTTATCCCCATTAAGATACTCTTCCCAAATCATTCATGGAGGAATGTTTAGACAACTTTATCTTTCTTGATTGTAGCATTGGTATGTCATTCCTTATCAGTAGTATATCAACATATAATACTAGAAATGTCACGCGCTCCCACTTTGACCCTTTTGTACACACTAGAACTCTTACCTCATCGTATGTAACTACGGATCATCATCTTCTATGATGTGTACCTCATCATCATCATCCATGATGAATCCATACCTCTAGGTATCTTGATTACTATTCGGATTTGATGATTATTCGGTTGTGATTGTACATAATGAATTACATCTATAGGTTCCTCTTATTTGACTTATAGTGTTTTGTGGTTCTTGAACTCTTGAAGATCTATTATCCTCCACTAGCCCTTTTAATGATAAACACCTTTATCTTAGAAAGCGGCGTGTTTCATAACAAACACCTTTTGCTAAGTAGGATTATAGAACATATACCTAAACTTACTTTAGGATGTCCCACAAATCATGTACTTGTCGAATCTTGTCCCAAGCTTATCCTTTGAAACCTTTTCACATAAGTTGGACAACCCCTTATCTTAACATACTTAAGATTAGGAATCCTCCACATCCATAACTTTTATGGAGTCTTGGGGCGGGATTTTGAGGTTACCTTTTTAAGTAGATGTCTGACCATTTCTAGGACATGATCCTGAAGGATCTTTGGAATGTCGGTAAAATCATTATGGACCGCACCATGTCCCAACAAGTGCGATTTTTCATTCGGATACATCAATCAATTATTACATATCGGGATGTGTCCATTATGAGAAAACCATTTGAGATGATCTAGAAACTTATTGCACAAGTATTTATTCCTTGATCTAATCAAAGAATCTTAATACTTTGCCAATTTGTTTCACTTACGATTCTTTGAACCTTTCAAATAATTCACACTTGTATTCAACAAATACATACATTCAACTCTTTGAATGATCATCTCCTTTTCTTATACTAGTTTGTTCAATTTGCAAAATATTTTTTCATGTAAATCAGTATACAAAATCCATTAAGTAATATTCGATTCTATACAAAACATTATTA
The DNA here is from genome assembly GCA_020205615.1 of Panax quinquefolius. NCBI lineage: Eukaryota > Viridiplantae > Streptophyta > Magnoliopsida > Apiales > Araliaceae > Panax > Panax quinquefolius. The sequence goes on along the minus strand of JAINUW010000714.1, from coordinate 507,667 downwards.
TTATAAATAGAACAACAATTGTTCTTAATTATAATACCAAAAATTTTATTGTCCAACAATAAAATGGAAATAATATTTCTAACAAGAATTGGAATCTGATAACAACTTATTGACTTAATAGATTTGCCGTAGGCATTGCTAAACTATAAGTTTCTATAGCTAATGTGACAACCTTTGCTTCATTTTCCACACATAGGATTACTTATCTTTGTTTAACTTTCTACTTACCTTGGTCCTTTCATAAATCTATATTTATGATAACCAAAATCGGTATCCAATACCCAGTAGAACCTTGACTTAAAAAAAATTTATTTAAATCATGAACAAAAAGCGTATTTATGTAAAAACTTCACTAAGCTTCTTTGGTTAGCCTCTGCAAGAATGCTTCTCATGATTTCTTTCCGATGTCGAGGCTTATTGCGGTGGAAGCAAACTCCTTTGCTATCCAAATGTCGATTTTGTTCTTATTATCCTTTGTTTATGCCTTTCTATTTACCTTCTTTGAATCGTTCTTCTTTTGAGAAGATCCTTTGGCCCCTACCGGTAAGACTTGATCTTTCTTGGTTGGAAAGTGACTCTCAACATTTTTCAATATGTTAAGCAAATCGGCGAGGGCGATATCTAGCTTGTTCATATGAAAAATTCACAACAATTGTGAAAGAATCAGGGAGTGAGTGCAAGATCAAATCTTGGCTCAACTCTCCATCCATGACAAAACTTCGTTGTCTAAATTGATCAATCAAATTGATTATGTTAAGAACTTTTATGCATCTTATAGTGCCATTGGCCATTCTAGATCGGAAGAGCTCCTTAGATATCGATATCTATCGGTCCTACTTTCCTCACCATCAACTACTTGATGTGCGGGAATATAGTAGGAGCATCCATAGTTTCATCTTCTTGTGTTGAAGCTCGTTACTCGTGGATCTGAGCATGATGCGTTGAGCCAATGTGCATCATCTTGCCACTTTCTAAAAGTAGCAATCTCTTCCTCGGAGGCATTATGCGCAACCATTGCGAGGATAGGCGTATTAAGGACATAAGATAGCTTTTCGACTATGAGAACTATTCTCAAATTCCTTAACCAATCCGTTTAATTGATTACGGTTAATTTAGCATCTAATATGCTTCGCGATGATAGTAATTTTAGACATTGTAAAATTACGTAAATGAATTTATAATTAACAACATTTTAACATACATTCTTTTATTAATTACCAAAATAAATTAGGTCTTGTTTTAAATTGGTATCTCCTTATTTTCTTCAAACTATATTACCCTCACTTATATAGTTAAATAAAATCTAATTAAAGATTTGCTAGTGAGAATAAGGATCCCATTTCAAATGTATATAGCCTTGTGGTGACACAACAAACTATATATAAATAAATAGGTAGACAACTTTTGTCGATTACATCAACTATCTGACTCCTTTTCTTTGCCTTTAGATTATTTTGATCAGTGGTGGCACATCAGATCAAAATTATCGAGTTAAATCAACCTAGCACTCCATATATTCAAAAAGAAAAATATCATCCTTGTGGTGACACAACAAAACAATATTGTTCAATTTTCTTTATAAGCATCAAATGTGATAAATTAACATCTTAAATACTTAATACTTGCCTTGTGGTGACACAACAAACTCATATTAAATATTTAATACTCTATTAATTTTATCATGCTAAAAGCGACGTTCGATATTCAAATATCTTTGAGCAACTTAGGACTTAATATAAAAAATTGAGGGGTTTGTTATTAATTTGTCTCATCTTGTTTAAGCGGCATATATATATATATATATAAAATCGCGTCGTATTAATGAACATCTGAAGCATGTTTGCATAATATATAATATATATAGTATAAGCATGCACATATAGAATCTATATTCTACTACGGATTGATTATGGACTTTTATTCTAGTTTGGTTCACTAGAGCCACCAAGTGAACCAAAATTGAAACTCCCCAGGGTGCGAAATAATATTTAAATATAACTATTACATTTAAACTTGGGCTCCATTCTGAAGCGGGTCTTCAAACGCTCCTTGCTCCTTGATCTCTAATTTTTCAAAATTAATTCTAACTATTCCTATTACAAAACTATTTAAAATAAATAGAAACCTTGATCGTGATCGAGGGAAATGCATAGGAGGAGATAGAATTTACATTAAGAAAAAAATTAGAAGGCGAGTCTGTGAGACCCCATTTAATAAAACCCGTACATTCATGCATCGACTAAAATAAAATCCAATCACATTGGTCGATAGTCCATAATCAATCCCATTTATTATCATACACATCATCATATGCATCGATAAATAACATTCATCTTATGAATAATAAACATTTAATATATATATTGATATCATTTAATGGGCAAATTTAGTTAGTATAAAATCTAATTTTGAATCAAAATAAACTCCTTTATTTTAATCCAAATTTAAATCAAAATAAAACTATTTTATTTTAATTTATCCAATTTTGAATAAAATTATTTTATTTTAATAAAATAAATCAAAATAAACTTTTATTTTAATTAATTATGGAATCGAATAATCTTTAATTAAAATAAACTCTTTTTATTTTAATTAATTATGGAATCGATTCCATGTAAAAAAAAAAAAAAAATCTTTTATTTTGAAAATTATGAAATCTTATTTCATATTAAAAAAATTTATTTAAGGAAATACGGATTCTTTTTTTTAAACTAATAATATGAAATCTTATTTCATATCTAAATAAACTCCTTTATTTAAGGAAATTAGGATTCTTTTCATATTCACAAATAAACTCTTTTATTTTGAATAATATGAAATCTTATTTCATATCTAAATAAACTCCTTTATTTAAGGAAATATAGAATCAATTTCAACTCAAATTAGTTATCATGGAATCCAATTCCAACTCTAATTAGTTAGCATGAAATTTAATTTTAAAATTAAAATAAACCTTTTTTTTTAATATTAAAATAAACCTTTTATTTTAATTATTAAAATAAAATTTTTATAAAATTTTATTTTAATAATATAAAATAAATTATATTTAAAATATAATATATATATATATATATATATATATATATATATATATATATATATATATATATATATATATATATATATATATATATATATATATATATATATATATATATATATATATATATATATATATATATATATATATTATTCATTATATATTAATATATTATAAAAAAATATATTGATATGCCATATGATTTTATATGAAATTAATTTTATATTTTTCTTTATAACGAATATATATATATATATATATATATATATATATATATAAAAATAAATTATTAATTTTTTTTTTTTTTTTTTTATATAATGATTTTTTCAAATAAATATAATATATTATGAAATATAATTATAATTATTTATGTAATCAATTGTTAAAATTTTAAATTAATTTAAAGATTTTTTTTTGAATTTTTTTTTTTTTTTTTTTTTTTTTTATAAATTTTATATCTGATAAAATTATGCCCAATTAAATTATTCTAAACACGTATCAATATACATATCAAATTAAAACAATTAATAATTAGCATAAAGGTTTGGCTCGATGCGATGCCTTTATTAGGTTTGTAATATTCATGAAACATGATCAAATTGCATAAAAATTAAGCGAAGCGTGTAAAAAATCGAGTTTAAAAATTTACAAAAACCATATACGGATCACCCTTTATGCACAATTATTAATTAAGCGAAAAGATAAAGAATAAAATCATACCCTTGAAGATCGAGCTTCCTCGGTGCAAGTTCACCTCGAATCCTTTTCGCGTTCGACTTGAATCCATAGGGTTTGGTTCCTTCCTTTGATCGGCGTTAGCCACCCAATGTTTGGCCTCTGAGGTGATCCACGAGGAAGAAGAAAATTCAAGAAGATGGGTGGTTGGCTAAAACCTAGTTTTTCTATCTACATAGAAAAGGGTACTCTACTCTCCAACAAATTGGAATTATATACGTTATGTTGAAAAATCAACGATATAAAGACTCCTCTTATTTATAGATGTGGGCAACCCACCTAACAATTAAGGAATTGGGTTTTATTTAATTAATTAAATTCTTTTAATTAATTAAGCTCCCTAATCTTATTAGGGATAATTAATTAAACTCCTTTAATTAATTTTCCTCCTAATCTTATTAGGAATAAATGAGAATACTTATATTAAATTAATTCCTAAACTCTTTTAGAAATTAAAATAATAATAATTGTAATAATATTAATAAGACTCCTCTTATTAATTTATATTTAATATTTCTAAAATATTAAATAATAAATATTAAGCTATTTAATTTATTCTATCACCATAGATTAAATTAAATATACATAACTATATTATTACGATTATGCCATTAACTTCTTAAATAATTATTCTTCCTTTTATGGTGTGACCCTTTAGGTTCTCCATATTAAGCAGGTTGTGAATAAATCAATTAGAACAATTCTAATCTTATTTAAATAAATAAATTAAATAATTAATTTATTTAAATAAATAATATTTATTCTGATAGGGATAAGCCTCCTAGCGATCAACGACTTTCCGGATAATATAGATTTCAACATTAATCATAAAAAGAACCTTTGAGTAAATAGTTCTTAAAATACAATTCAATCCTTCCACCATCTGATGTCCCAATTAAATATAAGGCATGGAATTCTTTGTCGAGTCTTATTTTATTTAATTATATGTATTTCGATCCTTAAATGCACTGACTCAAATAATGCAAATTAGAAACTCCTTTCTAATTTCATTACGCCTTAACCCGAGGACTCTTTGGGTTGTCATTTATCGAATCACATAGGACATTTCTCTTCTTTTATTAGAAGTGGTAGATTCTTTATTGATCATACATTATCTCCATATACTGACTTATTATACCCAAGCATACCCTTTGATATACCTAAGGGTCTTAAGGAATAAGTCAAAGTATAACTCATCATACACGAATCTTATGATGATCTCAGTCCAGGATCACTTGTCTTACTATCACTCTGAGAATTCTATTGACGAGCAAATAAAAACTCCATTAGGTATTCCTTAGCGAGCCACGTTCGATGAACTTATTCTCTAATAAGCACCTACATACTTGCTTTAGTGTCTCCACACAAATGATCGTGAGATCAATCATCCTCATCCAATGAGCAAGCAGCGTATGTACCCGATCTATCAGGATTCACTAATCCCCGATTTAGTAATCCAATGATTGGGAACTATTTTAGTTTTAAGCTTTCTAAAAATTTAGATCTCATTAGAATGATCATCATCATTATTCTAAAAGCATTGCTTAAAACTATGGGTTTATCACATATTATAAAAACGACATCGTGTAGATAATTAAAAGCCTTTAATAAATTAATACTTTTATTAATAAATGAATAAGATTATTACAAAGTATATATGCTTTATCATCAAACATGATTGGCTCCACGAGCATCTGAGGAGGATGGAGATCACGGTTTTGGAGTTGAAACAAGGGGACATGACGGTTCCCAAATCTGTACCCAAGTTAATGAACTGGCAAGGTTCGCTCCACATCAAGTGGATCTTGAGGTGAGGAAAGGCGTGACCAGTTCGGCGAGGGCTTGAAACCCTGGCTCTATAACCGCATATCGGTGTTCCAAAGTACTTCTTTTGGGACCATTTTAGAGAAGGCGATAATCGCCGAAGGTGGTAGTGAGGCATTGATCCAATACCACAAAGAAAAGAAAAATAATGGTAAGGTAGATGGGGGAGTAAAGATCGAGGGAGCCAGTGGTAGTGGCGAGGGTCAGAAAAGGAAGGTATTTAGCTCTGGGAATACCGGAGTGAAGCAAGGAGACCCGAAGAAAAGAATAGAGGCCTGCAAGACCTGTGGGAAGACTCACTTAGGAGTCTATCTCAAGGGGAAGGTCGTCTGTTACAATTGTGGATAGGAGGGGCACATTGCGCCTAATTGTTCGAGTCAAAGAAGAATCATGGATGCTTTGTGTGTGGGTCAACTGACCACATGGCAAAGAACTGCCCGAAGAAGGGGACGGACGGGCAAGGGGGCTAATAAGCGGTAAGTTAGCTATTAGTGGGCAAAGACAATAGGGTAAGGTGATGGGCCATACCTTTAACATGATGATCCAAGATGCGGTTGCATCGGGACGTCGTCGTGATCAACATTATTACGTCGTATTCGGATGCGATTTTGCTTATAGCATGCGATTTTTGAGCGATTAGGATTACTTCCCAAAAAGTTGCCTATATCTTTAAATATGAAGGTAGCAAATGAAGAGATAATTCGTGTTGAAGATGTTCATAAAAGTTGTTGTGTAGATATACGTGGTTGTAAATTATCAGTAGATTTGTTATTGATAAAGTTAGGAGAATTCGATGTAATTCTCGGAATGGATTGGTTAGTAAACCATGGGGAAATTATAGATTGTCAAAATAAATGTGTGAACATTAAGACGTTAGAACAACCTCGGGTAGTATTTTACGAGAATAGATCGCCGGGATGTTCGTGTTGTCTAACCATGACACAAACTAAGAAATTACTGAGAAAGGGATGCGTAGGTTATCTGTGTCATGTTGTTGATACCTAGAGAGTGATAGCAACCATGGAACAAATACCTGTAGTGAGAGAATTCGCCGATGTATTTTCGAGTGAATTATGTGGGTCTTCCACGGATAGGGAGACGAGTTTGTGATAGACATTGTGCGAGAAGCGGCACCGGTTTCGAACCACCGTATCGTATGTATGGCGCCGGTGGAGATGAAGGAGTTGATGGTGCGATTGTAAGAACTGTTGACAGAAGTACATTCAACCGAGTGTTTACGCAGTAGGGGAGCACCGACTATTTGTCAAGAAGAAGGATGGATTGTTAAGACTTTGTGTATCGACTATCGAGAGTTTAACAAGTTAACGATAAAGAATAAATACCCATTTCCGGGATCGATGATCTCTTTGATCGATTGAAAGGGGCTAAGTATTTTCAAAAATAGATTTAAGAACGGGGTATCATCAGTTGAAGGTTAGGAAGGAGGATGTGCCAAAGACAGCATTCAAGACTCGTTATGGTCATTACGAGTTTCTGGTGATGTCGTTTGGGTTGACAAATGCACCAGCTGCATTTATGGATATGATGAACAGAGAGTTCAAACAATATTTGGACAAGTTCGTCATGGTATTTATAGATGATATTCTAGTCTATTTTAAGAAGCCGAAAGATCATGCTGAACACCTAAGATTAGTGTTGGAGACACTTAGGAAGGAGAAATTGTATGCGAAGTTCACTAAGTGTGAATTTTGGTTGATGAAGGTGCAATTTTTAGGTCGTATCATTGACCGTGAGGGGATTTCGATAGATCCGGTGAAGGTGGAAGCCGTGATGAATTGGGAATAACAAAAAAATGCCGGTAGAGGTGCGAGTTTCCTAGGGTTAGCGGGTTACTATCGAAGATTCATCCAGGACTTTTCAAAGATAGCTACTCTGTTGACTAACTTGACGAGGAAGACGGTGAAATACGCTTGGACTGATAAGTGCAAGGACAGTTTTCAAGAACTAAAGAAGAGATTGAGTGAAGCGCCTGTTTTGTCATTGCCTGATGACACGAGAAATTTTGTAGTTTATAGCGATGCTTCGCATAGAGGACTTGATTGTGTGCTCATGCAGCATGGCAAGGTCATTGCGTATGCATCTAGGCAGTTGAAGGATTATGAGAAAGTTTACCCTACTCATGATCTGGAACTGGCCGCAGTAGTTTTTGCTCTAAAGATATGGAGACATTATCTTTATGGAGAAAAATGTGAGATATACACGGACCACAAAAGTCTAAAATATATTTTCACATAGAAGGAGTTGAATATGAGGCAGAGGAGATGGCTGGAGTTGATAAAGGATTACGACTGTGAAATCATGTATCGCCCTGGAAAAGCCAATGTAGTTGTCAACGCCTTAAGTAGGAAGGGTCGGGAAAAGTTGTCTTTATTGACGGCTCAAACCAAGTTGATAACAGAGATGGCTAGGATGGAGTTGGAAGTGAAGCTGCCAAGTGAAGGAGGACAAATGTTGTTTGCGACGGAGATGCAATCTACCATCGTAGAGAGAGTTAAAGAGGTACAACTCAAAACAGATGAGTGCAACCGGGTAAAGGAACGGCTAGCCAATGAAAAAGATACTAAGTACAGTCTTGATAGTGAGGGATTATTGAGATTTGAAGGAAGAATTTGGGTTCTAAATGAGACAGAACTAAAGGAGCAGGTGTTGCAAGAGGCTCATAGTTCGAGGTTTTCGATTCATCCTGGTAGCACTAAGATGTATCAAGATCTTCGAAAGAGTTTTTGGTGGCCGAACATGAAGAGAGAGATCGCCGAATATGTGAGTAGGTGCTTGACTTGTCAGAGAGTTAAGGCCGAACATCAACGACCTAGTGGCTTACTTACTGATCATTAGAAATTCAGGTGGAAATGGGAGAATATCACGATGGATTTTGTGGTGGGACTTCCGATTACTCGGAAGGGGTATGATGCGATTTGGGTAATAGTGGACCCGGTTGACAAAGTCGGCTCACTTTTTGCCAATTAGGGTCAAGTATAACTTAGACCAATTAGCTAGACTTTATATTAAGGAAATAATCTCCAGACATGGAGTACTAGTATCGATTGTGTCAGATCGTGACCCACGATTCACATCGAACTTTTGGAGGAGTCTACAAGAGCGATTAGGAACGCGATTGAATTTGAGTCTGACATATCATCCACAAGCGGATGGATGAGGCGAGAGGACAATTCGAGACGTTAGAAGATATGCTAAGATCTTGCATCATGGATTTCAAGGGTAGTTAGGATGATCATCTACCATTAGTGGAGTTTACGTATAACAACAACTTATCATGCAAGCATAGGTATGCCGCCTTACGAAGCTTTGTATGGGAGAAAATGCGAGAACGCCACTTTATATTGGGATGAGGTAGGAGAACAGCCAATGTTGGGACCGAGAATTGGTGCAACAGAGACAGTGGATATTGTCGAGAAGATACAAATGCATCTTCTAGCGACTCAAGATGAGCATGAAGAAGTTTACGGATCCGCATAGAGAGAATCGGGAGTTTTAAGTAGGTTCGTACGTATTCCTAAAAGTATCTCCCTAGAAAGGAAAGATACATTTTGGAAAGAAGGGAAAGTTAAGTCTGAGGTTTATAGGACCTTTTGAGGTATTAAAACGGGTAGGTGTGGTAGCTTATATGATAGCATTACCTCCAGACCTAGAACGAATACATAATGTATTTCACGTATCCGTGTTATGTCCTTATAAGCCAGATTATAAACACGTGATAAAATATGAGCCTATTCATATCGAGAAGGACTTAACGTACGAGGAAACGCCGATACAAATTGTCGATAGAAAAGAACAAGTTCTGCGGAATAAAGTCATATCTTCCGTGAAGGTGTTATGGAAGAACCACGATGCAGAAGAAGCAACGTGGGAGTTAGAAGAAATGATGAAAAATAATTACCCTCAATTATTTGTGTAATTTTTTTTATAGCGAGATTCTGGGGACAGAATCCTTATAAGGGGGAGAGAATGTAATGCCCCAGAAAATCAAACAATTGTAAATACTTTTAATAATAAATAAAATAGTATTATTTATTATTATTACGTGTTGAGAAGATGAATGTCGTTCTATAACCTAGAAACGTAGGAATGTCGTAGTATTTTAACTACGTGAGGGAATTAAGGTGTTTGAATTTCTAAGACGAAAATAAAAGCTTTCCGAGAAATTTTCCGAAAAACACTATTCATCGATTTCTGCTCGGGAATTATTTTTGAATTTCTGAGAAATACGTAACGTTATAATATCAAGGTGATATCGATTAGGTAATAATAATCTAAGTATGGAAAATGTAATATTTCGCATGCGGACTTAATTTGGGAACGTTAGGTTTATTAAGCGTTAAAGGAAGAAAGTTGTGATCGTATAATGTGTATTCATTATATGAAGGTAAGGAATGTAAGTATAATACGACGTATTGTACTATTATGTATGAAAAATGAGATAACGTATATTAAGAATTAATATACGAGCTAGCATATGAAGATTATATGTGGGGTATATATGTTAAGTTATTTAAATAAGAGGTAATGGACTTGTAGGATTATTAGCCTTATGAAGGGAGTCCAATAGAATGTGACAATCAAGCCCAAGTGTTTGATAAGTTATGAGTCCAAACTATGGTAGTACAAGCCCAATAAGGAATTAACTAGATTAATTAGCAAGCCCAATGTTAAGCCATGATCCATGGGGCAATCCAAGTGTAAAGTGGGTAGTCTTGATGGGCAAATAATATGTGTGGTGACCAAGTGATGTGATGAGCAAGGAATGAATAGTAAGGAGGTGGAGGATGAAGGAGGTGGAATGAGGAGGTGGAATAAGGAGGTGGGATGGTGTAATGACCATTTTACCCTAGCTTTGAGTGGCCTATAAATACCAAGCTTCATTTCATTTTGTTGCTTGATCAAATTTCATCCAACTCCTCTCAAGATAAGCTACTTATTTGGTTGAGAGAATAAGCCACTTAAGCACTTATAAGCCACTTCAACCTTTGTTAGATTTTCAAAAGTGAATTGAAGTCATAGTCTTCAAGGGTAAGACTCATATCTTTTATCTTTATCTCTTCTATGATAGGATTGATAGAGAAGGGGGATTGTTTGATAATAACATGTAATAAGTCATTAAGGAATGAACTTAAGCCGAATAAGTGAATAAGCAACTTGAACTCTAATAAGTTGTTAGAATCATGAAGAACTTATCATATGTTGTCATATGATGTTAATATGTTGATTATAGCATGAGAACATTGATTGATGGACTTAAGTTCATAGAAAGTCATAAGCATGAGGAATTGTAGTTCATAAGTTAAATAAGTCATTGACTTATGAGAATAAGTCAAAACCTACTTTGATTATAAGTTGGTGTAATAAGTAATTTGTAATGATCATATGATGGTTGAAATCCATTTAGAATCATTAAGAATGTAGTTTCTTAGGAATTCACACGATTGGGCGATTATCGTCCGAATTAAGTAAAATTCTCGGAATGGAAGTCGTATTTTGTGTTTGAAGTCGAAAAATGTTGGTTTTCGATGGAGACAAGTCATATTTGGAATTATAGAGTTGCGGACTCAAAATGACCAATTTCGACTTAGAACATAAAACAGCGTTGAACATTCATGAATGTTTATCGTTTTTCGTTAAAAATGAACTCATAGGTGAAATTTTAGCAAACAAAGTCAAATAGATAAAATTCTTGCATGAGCATAGAGTATCTAATTTGTGAACCGTAGGCTTTTGAGCGGACCAATTCGGACTTATAACGAAGAAGTTATGCGTCCGGGAGTTTCAATGAAAAATTTCAAAATTTTACAAATCTAGGCCTGAGGCAAATCCAGTCCACCTATGGCGATGACTCATGACCTTAAAAGCCCGTCCATGTGCGCAAAAGTTGGGCAGAAATGCATACTACTACTAACTTTCATGGCAGATGCGAGATCTGAGAGTTAAGTGTGGTAAGCCATGGCTACCAGATCCTAGAGTTTTGTTGGACAAGAATGTTTACAAGTGTAGAATGAAAAGGAACTTGTTAGTAATGAACTGAGATATAAACATAACATTGTAAGTTACTTGTAAGACACTAATGCATGATGATTAAGAGTTAATAATCAATTGAAAGTGAACATAATGTGAATGACGTAATGAAAGCCGGAAACCCATAATAGTAGATCTAAGTTAGGATTTACATTGAGATGAAGGGTAAGATATAATAGTATACATACTTAATTATATATAACCTAATGTAGTATGTTATATGATCATGTATTGTAGAAACATAGAGACTTAAAGTGTACGTGTGTTAATCGATGGCGAGCGTATATTTGAAGGCAAGTATTCTAACCCTTGTTCCAGTTCAGTCTGGACAAGTTTTGTAATTCATGTATTCTTTCACATGAAGTTTTGAACGATGAAGTCTAAAGCCAATTCTTTCGGCTAAACTTATATTATGATTCTGTCAAGAATGATTTATGTTTACCGAGTTATATTGGTATGGTTTTCAATCGAAGACCAAGTATGCTAAAATGTTTTTGCCGTTTAACGGCGAAGCGTGAGGTTGCCACAACTTAAATGTATACACGTTTAATGAATGTAGTGTTGATCGACATAGAGTCTTATGGGTGATCACCCGAAGTGCTAGCTATATATCGGACTTACGGACTTAGTGCCGGGTTGTCCTTTTCAAAATTAATTATGAACTGCTCATCGTTCCGAGCCTTAGTTGATATTCTACTGAATATTGTTGTTGGAAAACGTTTTGAATGAAAAGAAGTGCTATTTTGAATTATCGATAGTACTTTGTAACTATTGTTCAATTATTGAAGATATATGAGTTTTATGTTTCAAGCATATTGTTTATTAGAATTGTAGTACTTCCTGAGCTAGTCATGCTCACTCTTGCTTGAACCATATGAACACAGCTAAGATCGAGCGGACCGAAGGCTCAGTTAAGTACAAGGGCAAGGCGAAGACAAACCCTTAGATTGCTTATGTAATAGAATAGTTTAACGATTTGTAATATATTTGATATTATGACAAGAACAAACGAATGGGTTACAAAGAACTTGGGGAATGTAATATTATTTTGGAGATGTAGAAGTTATATTAGTCCTTTTGAGACTATTCAATTGAATGAATGAATGAATGGTAGTACCGTGTAGCACCATCTGTCGGGTTGGAAGAGACCCGAATTTGTGGGCATCACAAATGATATTTACTTATACTCTGACATCTCGTCTACAGGTGAAAACCTTTAGAATATAATTACCAAGCCCAGAATGCAAACCATAAGGATCTAAACCTAGCACCCTCGTCTATTCTTCATTTTCTGGAAAACCAAGAAATGAAGAACAGCGTTGTCAGATATTTTGGGGGCTTGAATCTCTCTAATATGTTATGTGATGACCATGACACTTGATTTAAGTTATAGCATTACAGGGATACTACAATCTTGAAACTTTGGCTGCCCATAAATCTTAATAACAAAGAATCTAAAACCGGTCAAACAAGGAACCTTAGTCACTGCCTTGAGTTTCTGGGTTTGATGAAGAACAACCCAAGAACACCAATAGCAACGGATTTGTCTCCTATAGCCCCTTCAGCGACAGTTTATTTCTAAAAGTAATTATTTTAATAAATAAATAAAGAAAAATAGTTTTTAATTATTAAAAATACAAAATAAATTCCTAAAAAAAATTTTAAAGTCCAAAAATTAGTTTTTAATTATTCTGAATATATTTCATAAATATTTAATATTTTTGAAATAATAATGGTATTAATTTATTTAATTATAATATTAAATAAATTATTTAAAATGATTTAAATACTTGAAAAAATCATGAAAAATTAAATTATGGTATAAGAAAATATTTTTAGTTATTTTTAGTGACTTTTAATATTTTCTCGAGAGAATTTTATTAATAAATTAATATTAATGGTAATTAATTTATTTACTAAATATATTAAATAAATTATGGAAAAATAGAATTAATGCTTTAAAAATTATATAAAAATAATTGAAGTGTTATAAAAATATTTTAAGTTATAAAATATAACTTTTGATATTTTGTCATGAAAATATTAATATTTTAATATTAATAGCAATTATCGGATAATGAATTTAACTATTTAAAATCATATAAATATTATTTTAAGGTATTAAAATACTTTGATATATAATAAATATATTATAATATTATGACATGTATTTTATTAATATTTGATATTAAATAAATATTAATGATAAAGGAATTAAGTGATATTTAATTCATTTAAATACGATATTAATGATTGAAACATCATTTTAAATGATAATAATTATGTGAAAATTATTACGAGCTTATGAAAAATGTTTTGACTGATAATATAATTATCTAAGATAATTGTTAAGTGTTTAGACAGAGTTTAATTAAACTTAAACTCGATATTTATTCGACTAGATCGTCAGGAAGTCAGAATTGTGCCGAACTCGACTCAGATTGTAAAAGTTTGACTTGAGGTTAAGTTTTATATGTTTTATAGACTGATAGGATTATGTGATACTGCATTTAGGTTATTTTAAATATTGTGATGATATTATTCTAATTTGTAGATCGATATTATTTATATTAGGTTTTTAGTCAAAGCTAAATAGATTGTGTAATGGTAAACATCAGAACAGGCAAGTTTTTCTTAACTCGACCTCGAGTTGTTTCATTCAGATATACTTGTTGTTAATCATTACTGATTGTCATGTCTATGAATTATTTATTCGCACTCTATGCATAATGCATGTATTCATCAGGTATGAAAGGCTGATCACCTTCATTACCATTCGGTCCCGATATAATTGCTATGTTCATGTTCAATGTTCGTTCAGCTATGAAAGTTTGTTCATGCTAGTTCTCAATTATATTATAGAATTATAGCCAGCTTATTGTTCAATTCTTTCCATCATGATATATATCCTTAAATAAATTTATACTTGATGGGCAAACTTATGCTCACCCTTGCTATATCATGATTAACATGGTAGATTAAGAAGCATACGTCGGATACAGGAAAGGATAAAGCCAAGTTCAACTTGGAATTTTATGTGCAGCTTATTTGTAATAGTATAGTATGATAATAATGTTATTGTAAGTCAAATAAGTTATGAATTGTGTAATAAGTGAAGGTTCTCGACCTTGGGGAAATATGTGTAAGTTTAATGTATAAAAAATTTATGTTTATATCTTCCGCAATAGTTATAGAAATAGAATGATTATACCGGATCCGCGGTGATTCGGGACCCAGATTCGGGGCTTTCTCAGTTGGTATCAAAGTTGTAGGTTATGAACCTTAGGTAGGAATACCTGAGATTAATAACCTCAGTGATTAGGATAAGTACTAACTCAAATAGAGTTAATGTGTCGGTAAGATTCAAAGATGAATCTCGGCGGGTTATAAAAGATACAGAGTTCCCTAACTCTGATAATAAAAGTGAATAGTAGTGATGAATAGATAGAGTCTAAAAGACTAAAAGTACAATGATAGGAGATCATAAAATAAAACGATCAAGACATAGAAATGAATCGTAATATATACGATGAGATCACCCCGTGATCTGATAAGGTTATAGTATGGAGAAGAATCAAGTGAATAATTGAAAAGTTTATGGCAAGAATACTGTGTGTCAGTTGTACTATGAATTGGTACAGATTCAGAAAAGGATTATGAATATGGATTAAATGAAATTCATATTGAGAAGGGAGGTAGGATTAGGTGGGGATTTCAATTAAGGACTCATGTCAGTAGCTAAGTTGTATGATTCTTCGTATGGGAGGGGAATTGTACTTAGTGTAACAACCACTTAGTTTCTTACACTGATAATCATTGAAATGTCTATGTCGCGCTATTTGATATATGCGTGTTGAGAAGGTTATTCTTTTCTCATGAGTATAACAGATAGATAGGTTATAGGTAGAGAATTTAAGGTTAAGTATGAGTTCTTAAAACTCATACTTATGGTACGTTCATGACTCATAATTGTACGAAATGTTTATGAACCCCTCAGCGAATGGACGCCAAAGGTCTGTCTAGGACAAGTTCTTAAACTCATATGATTGTGGCAAGTTCCTGAACTCATAAGTGTGGTAAGTTTGATGAACTGGGTATAGTTTTATGTGAATGGAGTATTAAGGATAATAGGAATAGATAGACTGTTTAAGCAAATGATTATTAGTGGAGACATAGGTTTTCCAAAACTCCTAGCTATGCTAGACTTCAAAATTTTTGACATCAACCTAAAAACGCACTAAGTGCTTTTTGAAATAGATTTGTATTCTCAACTCTTGGTGGCCATTGTGTAATGGACTTCGGGCCACCGACACATCGTTACCTGTTGAGATGATAAAATAGATTTGTAATGATTTTTGAACGGTTTAAAGTATAGTCTATGCTACTTATTTTGGCTAGACGATAATGATTTGAAATATAAAAATATATTTTATTTGTCACTTATGTACCATGTAACCTTGCAGAGATGATAAAAAGTTGATGGAGTTATAAATGCAAGAATACTTAGTGTTGAATTTGATCTAAAATCGTTGTTCCACTATTGTATGATGTAATATGACAAAGTCACTAGATGACGGCATCCTCAAACGGGCTATTAATACAGTACGGCATCATGACGTCATTTTTAAACAATTTTCAAAATTTTAATTTGCCAACGGGGTTTGGCTACACACATTCGTAATTCGATTGAAGTTGATTATTGATATGAGTCTAAGCTATTTGATTCGGCTAGACCAATATTTATGAAAATTCTAAGCGTTCTTTGAAAATTTTCCCGAACCAAATTATTTTGGTGCGGAATCCGATAAGACTGAGGTAAAATTTTTGTGCCTATGGCAAGAGACGAAATGATTCGACCAAAGAAGATGCTTAATAAGTACAAGGCATACCAGGCTAATTACCCACTATGCCTGTAAGTTATGACGATTTGCGGATGAATTTCCATAAAACCTTTGCGAAAATGACAGACAATAGTCTATATATCTCCTCAGCACAATTTCAAAATTTTAACTCTTGTGAGGAATGTATTGGGTAACATGTGATACGGTGTATGAATGGTGTATGGTGCATGCTGTAAGGTAAATTTTTGGGACGAAATTTTTAGAAGAATGGGTGAATGTGACAACCCGAGAATTTGAATATTTATAAAATCTAAAAATATCGAATTAAGGTTAAATAATAAACCTAGACAGAAAATAATTGAATGGATTTGAGATTTCTGGAAAGAAATTTTATATATTTAAAAATCTGTGTGGTGAATTATTCGGGTTTAAGTATATAAGTGTATATGTTCTGTACGTATGGTTATTTATGTGTACTGTATGTGGTTGAGGGTCAAGGGATGACCAGATAACCCTTATCAGTGGCAAACCCTACTATTATACTAAGAACGTCAAAGTTCAGTTAAAAAACCCTAACGACTGATAAGAAACCCTAGAAACCGGTTCTGGAAACCCTAATTTCAGTTCTGAGAATTTGAAACCCTAATTCGAATATTAAAATCCTAATTTGGGAATTTAAATGCTATGTATAAGGTTTATGTATTTTAATTACAAACCTAATTAGGGATAACCCTAATGATTAATTAGATTTTCTAATAATTTAGAAACCATAATTCTTGGATTATAAACCCTAGTGTACAATTATGAACCAAATTGCTAAATTAGCAATTTTAATTAGGATATATAAATCCTAATTAGCAAACTTGAATTTATGATTAGGAAATCTTAATATAATTAGAGAATCCTAATTATAATTTAGAAATATTAAATTTCTATTTTTAAAACCTAAATCAAAAATTCTAAAAAGTTTATTTTTAAAACCTTAGGTTTTAACCCTAAGGGTCAAACCCTAAGGGTTTGCACAAGTTACTAAAATGCCCTTAATAATGGAAGCTAAAAGTCTAGAATACCCCTTTGTGCATTATTGAAGGTAGCTTGCAATTATTGCCCTATTTGTAATTGGTGACTAGCTAAGATATGCCCATGTGCCTTAAAAATCTAAAGATCAGACATATATCACAGCCATATTATTGCTTCCAAGTTTATAAATAATTGAAAAGAGAGAAAGTTCACAAATTTTCCTAATTTTCTATTAAACTCTCAATCAACCCCTTCTCTCTCTAGACCCATGAAATTACTTAGTGATTCAGTCCTTAGTATGATCCATATCATCCCAAGATCATAACATGGTGATCAGAATCAAGATCAAAGCCTAAAAGGTATAAAAACCCTAAATCTTGAAAATCTTTGTATTTGATGTTAGATGTTGTAAGTCGTTGGTTAAAGATGTGTATTAGGGTGTCTTTGAATGATCTGGGTTGTTAGATCCCATATCCATATCATCAAAGTGCTCGAAAATCAAGTTTTCAAAAATCTGAAAAAAGTTGAAATTGTGGCCTGACAGCCATATGTCAGGGCCTCTAGATTCTTCTGTGTTATTTATGTGTACAGTATGTGGCTGAGGGTCAAGGGTTGACCAGATAACCCTTATCAGTGGCAAACCCTACTATTATACTAAGAACGTCAACGTTCAGTTAAAAAAACCCTAACGACTAATAAGAAACCCTAGAAACCGGTTCTGGAAACCATAATTTTAGTTTAGGGAATTTGAAACCATAATTCGGATATTAAAATCATAATTTGGGAATTTAAATGCTATGTATAAGGTTTATGTATTTTAATTACAAACCTAATTAGGGATAACCCTCATGATTAATTAGATTTTCTAATAATTTAGAAACCCTAATTCTTGGATTATGAACCCTAGTGTATAATTATGAACCTAATTGCTAAATTAGAAATTTTAATTAGGAAATATAAATCCTAATTAGCAAGCTTGAATTTATGATTAGAAAATCTTAATATAATTAAAGAATCCTAATTATAATTTAGAAATATTAAATTTCTATTTTTAAAACCTAAATCGAAAATCCTAGAAAGTTTATTTTTAAAACCTTAGGTTTTAACCCTAAGGGTCAAACCCTAAGGGTCAAATCCTAAGGGTTTGCACAAGTTACTAAAATGCCCTTAATAATGGAAGCTAAAAGTCTAAAATATCCCCTTTGTGCATTATTGAAGGTAGCTTGCAATTATTGCCCTATTTGTAATTGGTGACTAGCTAAGATATGCCCATGTGCCTTAAAAATCCAAAGATCAGCCATATATCACAGCCATATTATTGCTTCCAAGTTTATAAATAATTGAAGAGAGAGAAAGTTCACAAATTTTGCTAATTTGCTATCAAACTCTCAATCAACCCCTTCTCTCTCTAGACCCACGAAATTACTTAGTGATTTAGTCCTTAGTATGATCCATAGCATCCCAAGATCAGAACATGGTGATCAGAATCAAGATCTAAGCCTAAAAGGTATAAAAACCCTAAATCTTGAAAATCTTTGTATTTGATCTTAGATGTTGTAAGTTGTTGGTTAAAGATTTGTATTAGGGTGTCTTTGAGTGATCTGGGTTGTTAGATCCCAGATCCATATCATCAAAGTGCTCGAAAATTAAGTTTTCAAAAATCTGGAAAAAGTTGAAATTGTGGCTTTGACGTACCGTATATACGTAGCCTCTGGATTCTTCCGTGTTAGATGTTTATGGTGTTTTATGTTTTGTATCCGTTCTATGCCATGTGGTCTCGTGGTTCGAAACTAGAAATGTGGATAGATCATAAACAGTTGAGAGATATGATTGGTCAAAGTAGGTTGACCGTTCACGAAAAAATGAATTCTGGGCAGCCCAGAATTCCAGTAACCTCAGACAAGCTTTTCCAAGCGCTAGATCTTGCTGTGATTTATTATGAGGGTCATGTTGTTGGTTGTTCTTTGTAGCCTATCACGCATACTACATATGAAAGCCATTAGCTTACTTAGATCTTGATCAGTATCGAAATTAAGTAAGGTCAAAGTACGTTGACCGATTCGCCTTATGAAGGTTTCTGGGAAACCCAGAACCTTTAAGAGCCGAAATTTCTAGCGTGGTTTGACCAACCTTAATCTGTCGATTGTTTTGTTGTTATGATGATCTAATGATATATACTTGTACTCTGACGTCTCGTCTACAGGTGTAAACCTTTAGAATATAATTACCAAGCCCAGAATGCAAACCATAAGGATCTAAACCTAGCACCCTCGTCTATTCTTCATTTTCTGGAAAACCCAAAAATGAAGAACAGCGTTGTCTGATATTTTGGAGGCTTGAATCTCTCTAATATGTTATGTGATGACCATGACACTTGATTTAAGTTGTAGTATTACAGGGATACTACAATCTTGAAACTTTAGCTGCCCAGAAATCTTAATAACAAAGAATCTAAAACCGGTCAAACAAGGAACCGTAGTCACTGCCTTGAGTTTCTGGGTTTGATGAAGAATAGCCCAAGAACACCAATAGCGACGGATTTGTCTCCTATAGCCCCTTTAGCGACAGTTTATTTCTAAAAGTAATTATTTTAATAAATAAATAGAAAAAAATAGTTTTTAATTATTAAAAATACAAAATAAATTCCTAAAAATTATTTTAAAGTCCAAAATTTATTTTTAATTATTCTGAATATATTTCATAAATATTTAATATTTTTGGAATAATAATGGTATTTCATTTATTTAATTATATTATTAAATAAATTATTTAAAAATGATTTTAATACTTGAAAAAATCATGAAAAATTAAATTATGGTATAAGAAAATATTTTAAGTTATTTTTAGTGACTTTTAATATTTTGTGAGGAATTTCATTAATAAGTTAATATTAATGGTAATTAATTTATTTACTAAATATATTAAATAAATTATGGAAAATAGAATTAATGCTTTAAAATTATAAAAAAATAATTTAAGTGTTATAAAATATTTTAAGTTATAAAATATAACTTTTGATATTTTACCATGAAAATATTAATATTTTAATATTAATAGCAATTACTGGGATAATGAATTTAACTATTTAAAAATCATATAAATATGATTTTAAGGTATTAAAATACTTTGATATATTATAAATATATTATAATATTATGACATATATTTCATTAATATTTGATATTAAATAAATATTAATGATAAAGGAATTAAGTGATATTTAATTCATTTAAATACGATATTAATGATTGAAACATCATTTTAAATGATAATAATTATGTGAAAATTATTACAGGCTTATGAAAAATGTTTTAACTGATAATATAATTATCTAAGATAATTGTTAAGTTTTTAGGTAGAGTTTAATTAAACTTAAACTCGATATTTATCCGACTAGATCGTCGGGAAGTCAGAATTGTGTCGAACTCAACTCAGACTATAAAAGTTTGACTTGAGGTTAAGTTTTATGTGTTTTATAGACTGATAGGGATTATGTGATACTGTGTTTAGGTTATTTTAAATATTGTGATGATATTATTCTAATATGTAGATTGATATTATTTATATTAGGTTTTCAGTTAAAGCTAAATAGATTGTGTAATGGTAAACATCGGAACATGCAAGTTTTTCTTAACTCGACCTCGAGTTGTTTCATTCAGATATACTTGTGGTTAATCATTACTGATTTCCATGTCTTTGAATTATTTATTCGTACTCTATGCATAATGCATGTATTCATCAGGTATGAAAAGCTGATCACCTTCATTACCATTCGGTCCAGATATAATTGTTATGTTCATGTTCAATGTTCGTTCAACTATGAAAGTTTGTTTATGCTAGTTCTCAATTATATTATAGAATTATAGCCAGCTTATTGTTCAATTCTTTCCATCATGATCTTATACTCACCCTTGTTATATCATGATTAACATTGCAGATTAAGAAGCATACGTCGGATACAGGAAAGGATAAAGCCAAGTTCAGCTTGGAATTTAATGTGCAGCTTAATTGTAATAGTATAGTATGATAATAATGTTATTGTAAGTCAAATAAGTTATGAATTATGTAATAAGTGAAGGTTCTCGACCTTGGGGAAATATGTGTAAGTATAATGTATAAATAATTTATGTTTATATCTTCTGCAATAGTTATAGAAATAGAATGATTGTACCGGATCCGCGGTGATTCAGGACCCGAATTCGGCGCTTTCTCAGCTGACCTATCTTAGTTTACTCTCGCGACTTTTTGGCATGAAGGTTCCCAGATCATCGCAATTTACTTAACGGGAAGTTAATTCGGTCTTTCAACTGGAGCGAATCTGGGTGGTGCCTTTTCTGAGCCTCGTTGAAATTATTCTTCCTACGAGTCCAGTAATCAAACACCGACAGGATAGCCTCCTAGTGGAGGGACCACACAGCATACATTCACATACATCGCGTCTCATCGTATGGAAATGATGACATGTGTGAAGCACTAATATCACAGGCATATATGGTGCGAAGCACTAAGTGCAGTAAGTAAATGCATTCGTACACATTCATCAAAATGTAAATGCAACATCCACACACAAGCATATAACAGTTTTGAAAAGCTTGTAGTAGCGGCTTAAGCCCTCTTACTGGAGTCCCCAGCAGAGTCTCCACCTGTCGACGTCAGGATTTTTAGTTGTCCCTTTTCTGTTCTTGTTCTTTGGTGTTCTCATGTTATGTGAGATTTGTTTGAAAAAACAAGTGAAAAAGGTCAGACATGTATATGTCAACGATTTGACTATGAAAAAATAGAAAAGGTTTGTACATTGACCTAGTGATGTGACACTGCTAAACGGGTTTATGAAACCTAGATTCATTTGCGTTTGGGGGCTTTATTATGCGGAAGGAAGGTGTTAGGCACCCCCCGACATCCGTGTTACCACGGTGACCGCCACTTTTCAAGAAACTATTATATGAATGTGTGTGTATGTGGATCAATGTGCTTTATTTGGAAGTAGTACGAGGCCTCGTTCGCACCTATATACAAAGGGTTTGAATTTATATGAAAAATTTAGTTTTAAACATGATATAGTAGTGAAGTTTTGAAAAAGAGATTTTTCAAACCATGTGCTCAATATTAATTGAGACCTTTTCATACTTCTATTTTATTATTAAATGTTTGACTTGATTGCTTTTATTTTTGAGATGCGAAGCATCTTCGTGAAAATAACATATAGCAATACTGAACTCCTCATGGGCATGAAAGCCATCTAAGGAAATTCAAACACTGTGAATAATTTACAAGTCGCTATAATTTGAAAATGTCCATCACGAGAATCAATCTAGATTCAGAGATCAATATGTGATCACATGATTCCTAAGCTCACGATGCCATAGCTTTATATGAAAAATAGTAAGCGCTTATATATATAAAAGTCAGAATATATATATATATATATATATATATATATATAAACATGATCAACCACCACGAAGCACCTCCATGGGGGATCGGAAATGTAAATATATAAAAGCGATAAATATATATATAGAGACATGATCAACCACCATGAAGCACCTCCATGGGGGATCAGAAATGTAAATAAAGCAATAAATGTATTCAACCGCCACGAAGTAAACTCCAGGCGGGACGGAATGTAAATAAAGCAGTAAAAAATGATCAACTGCCACAAAGTAAACTCCAAGCGGGACGGAATGTAAATAAAGTAGTAAAAGGCCACGAAGTAAACTCTAGTCCTGACAAAAATGTAAATATATATATAAGCGGTAAACGCACAGGATATATATCGATCCCGGCTCAGTTTATCATTTCAGCGATTTGTCATATATATATATATATATATATATATATATAAGCAATAAATGCTCCGGATGTAAAATCCAGGCTCATCGAACAAAGTCCGACAACAGTTTGATGTAAAATCCAGGCTCGTCGAACAAAGTTCGACAATAGTTCATATATATATATATATATATAAGCAAGTAAACGCTCTAGACGTGAGTCCAGGCTCAATCGAGGCATAACTCGATAATGTTAGTCCATATATATAAATATATATATATATAAGTTTATATATATACAGACAAAAACGAAAACCACGGACCAAAGTCCGGGCATACACACACAACACGACTCTCAATGTGAAGAAGTGTGTGCAAAGATGAAGAAAAGGCTTTATAAATGTGTAAGAGAGGAACTACGGTAGAAGAGTCGCCAAAGAAGACTTCTATGACTTTAAGTGGATGAACACTCGGCTCCCTCGGTAAAAATATAGCTATATGTAAGACCAAAAATTTTTTAAATAAAAGGAATTTCCTTTATTTATTATTTTGAAATAGTAAGGGTGGATTTGATTAATGTGGTTAGTTATGGGTAAAATGCGCAAATATTTCAAAATAAGCAAGTGGTTATAAAATATTCATTGTTGTCGGGAATATTCGTTTGGTCGTGGAATATTCTTACTGTCGGGGAATATTCGTACGACGGCGCAGCCATGTGTGGGCCCCATAACGAAAAGCGATTGGATGAGGAAAACGACAAATATAAGTTGTTTAAAAATAACGACGTAATTATTACCAAGTTATCTTTGTTGGAATACCCGGTGGTTAAAACACACTAATCTGGCGTTGTTGAACAAGAAGACACAGGTATTGCATCAATTATTGATCCTTACATAAGAAGGCACTACTCAATAATTGTTACGATTAATTATTGCTCAATATTTTATTTTATTGATTCAATAATTGCTTTGCGTTGGTATTTTATATTATTCATTGCTTCAATAATTGTCAACTTTGCGATTTCCCATTATCGATCAATAATTCATATTATTTGAATAATATTATTAGATAACATTATTGGCAATGTCTAGAAAGTTCATCTAAGGAGAGGTTTGGTCACCTAATTGCGCTACCAAGAAGAGAGAAATCCTTATTGGAAAGCCCCTTTCCTGAGGAACAAACTGGTTGTCATAAATGTGGTTCTCGTAATATTATTTGTGAATAATTAATTATTGATTTATATGATAAGAAAATATTTATTTGATATGGATATAAATGATGGATTTATTTATTATATGTGGTTATAATTGAAGGATTTAATGTTGAGGTGTTTTATCGGTATTTTTGTTTGAATGGAGGTATTAAAATCAAATCAAGATTTTTACGATATATTGTATGAGTTATAATTTTTAATCGTACCGCTGGATCGTTATGATTTTTGGATATGTTATACATATATAAGTTGAGTATATGTCTACAAATTTTGAACCGTTAAAATGAACGAATGATTTGTTATAAATTTTAAGAGGTGTTTGATTCAGGAAAGTAGGGTTATAATTGATTTTGGTGGAAAATTCTAGAATTGAGTGGGCCCCACTTGTGGTTGGTGAAAAATGTGCTGAATTTTATTTCAAATGTGGTGGGTGGCAATAGTAGCGGTAAAGCCATCGTGTAGCGAGTCAAGTCCGCTTGGTACGGGCTAACATTTTCCTATAAATAGAGGGCTAAGTTAGAATTGAAAATCACACCGAAACAAAGTTTTCTCTTTCTCTCTCTATATTATTGAAATGTATTTTGTGAGTATTTAGATACTTTGAGAGTTCTTTATCAAATTATAAGTTTCATTCAAAGATCACTTCCGATCTTTCCTTCCGGCAATTGATTCTTTGAGGTAAGGATATTATTTTTTCAGAATGATATTATTTCTTCAATATCATTATCTTTGAAATGTTGATCCAAGTTTTTATCAAATTTGGAACTTTTTCATGTCGGGGTTACTATTCATGAGTTACTATTCATGAGTTACTATTCACGATTTACTATTCACGAGTACTATTCATGAAGCGTGAAGATGTTTTTTGTGGAATTTCTATCTTTTGGTGTCAGAGTTACTATTCACGATACTCTGACTTATTCACGATATCTGACTATTCATTCATCGAATCAAGACTATTCAATTTAAAATGAAAATTTTTCTTTTTCGTCTAAAATATCTATTCTGGATACTAGCTTTGATTGTATCCATGTTTTGATCATTCTTGAATTTTACACCACTATGATTATTTTTGAGGTATTTTTGGACGTGGATAAAACCAAGTACGAATCCTTAATCCTTGTCATTTTGTTTCCTTTGGATTCGTTTTTTTAAAAAATATTTTTCATCATCCTCGGTCTTAAATGATGATATTATTGAATATCTTTGGCCTGTAGTGCAAAGATGAATGATTTCTGAAGAATATCTTTGGCCTGTAGTGCAAAGATGAACAGGTGTTTAAATGAACATGACCGACTGATGAATATCTTTGGCCTTTAGTGCAAAGATGAACAGTGTTGAGATGAACATGACCGATTGATGAATATCTTTGGCGTTTGTAGTGCAAAGATGAATATTTGATTTGAGATGAATATTGATTGATGTTACTGAGGATAAAATATTGATGATGGATCATTAAATTCATAGATTATAGTAGATTTCATTCTCACGTAACTCTTCTATGAATTATTATTTCACGCTAATAATATTGATCTTAAAACTTGTTGTCTATTGTATTCTATCGATTTTTCCCTGTTGAAGACTAATGATAATTTGTTCTATATTATCTTAGTCATAACATTCTTTACTGGGCTAGTTGAGCTCACCCTTTTCCTTTTTGTTCCATTTTTCTCAGGAGGCGAGAATGTAGCGAGTACTAGTCGGGGTATGGAATGAAGGTTCTAGAGAGAGTTGTTTAGTAGCCTCACCATTTTTGTAAAATAATGTATCAATAATTATGATGGGGATTTATTTGCGTGTGGATATTATGCTAGAAGACAATATTATATTTAAACTCATTAAGATATATTGTCGTATTTCACACGACATTTGTATTATTGAAGTTGTAGTTTGCTTTTCGTACCATGTATTTGGCGACTCAGAATGGGTGTTGTGTATACCTATTTTGGGGGCGTCACAATATGTGAGCATACAAGTGTTTAAAATGAGAAAGCACTCAATATAGGGTGTGTACAGAGCAAATTTGATAGGGCTTCCTCGCCTTTTTCTCTTGTAAATATGGCCACCCCAAGCCCTTTATTTATAGAGGGGGAGTCAGCAGGTGTACTGCAGCAGACATGAATGTACTGCTGGTACTCGAGGTGCCCTGACTCATGAGTCCCGCTATCTCAAAGTACGTGCACGCGTGCAACGTGATGTCCGCTCGAACTTGCAGAACTTTAATCCGAGCCTCTGATTGAGGCGTGCCATACCATTCTAGAAATCTCTTTCTGAGAGCTATGCAATGACATAGGATTTGCCCTTTTTTTTCTAGGAAGATAGATCCATGACCAAAATGGCAATTCTGGGTTTTCGTTAAAGTGCACTGCCGAGTTGCTTTTCGTGTAGTTTATTTTCCTAAGTTAAGATATGGTTCTCGTGGGACTTCTTTTAAAGAAGTTTGAGTTGAAATGAGTTGATTTGAGTTGAGATTGAGGTGGAAAAATGACCGTTTTGCCCCTCCCAGGGTTATTTCTGACTTTAGTGCAAATTGAAAGCGCCTTTTCCTGTGGTTATCTCTCGATTGTCATCTTGTCGTTGACTTTGAATGTCCTCAGGGTTATTTCTTAGGTTGGCTTGACCTCCTGGGGTTATCTCCAGGCTTTTAACTTGATCCACCGGGGTTATCTCGTGGTTAGGCCCGATTTCAGGGGTTATCTCCGGGTTGAATCGATTTCCGGAGTTATCTCCGGGGTTGGAAACTGGATCTCCTGGGGCTATCTTCGGGGTTAGAATTCATGTTATGGTCCTCCAGGGTTATCTCTGGAGAGTAAAAATGACGATTTTGTCCTCCTGCATAGTTAGTAACAGGAAAACAAAATTTTGAGTGTCTACAAGCTTAAAATGGGGAGACTATTAATATCACATTCAACATGAGATTATATAGTTCTACATAATTAGCCTTAGAAAAGACAAAAAAAATAGTCTATAGGACTATTTAAAAGATAATTAATTCCTCGCTATGGAATAAAATAGTCCGAAATAGTATTAAATTAAAACAAATAGTCCAATTCCAATATATTTTTTGCAAACAAACATAGCCTTAGAGTAATAATAGGGGTCTCAAAAAAAATTCTCATATGAGTCTTAAATGACATGACATTGTCTTAATGGCATAGTTAATCATATAAGATCTGTGACGCCCCCAAATCCAGCTCCCTTTGAACCTCGGATTTGATCCGCCACGATACTACTATCGTCAAACTATTTATATCTTTTATTCATAACTTAATGAATATAACTTTCCTTATTACAATTTAGAAAATAAATTCTTTCCATTTCCAGGATCTGTACAATGACCCCAAACTTTTATAAGTTTCAAATCTTGGTCATTTACCATTCATGTCTTACATCATATTCGATGTTATAAAAATATGCGGAATAATTTAAACTTTTCAATCTCCTTTGAAAAATAATCTTTTATTGATATCTTAATTCAAATCAATTACAAATCCCTGAATCAAATTATTCTATGATTCACTTTATTCAATTTTCGTATAAATCTTTACATCTCGATTCGAATTTCTCTATGTATCACATAGTATAACTTAACAGGTATTACACATTATAAACTACTATCATGTACATCTACTAGAACCTAAACATGGTTCAAGAGCATCTAGTTAAATAATAAATTAATCCCCTTCGATACTATTGGACTTTATCAATCAAGTAGCACGTAACCTTTATCGTGTATCCTTAACCTGCAAAAGTGATTATTTGCAAGGGTGAGCTCGACAGCCCAGCAATTCTAACAGTTTTGATGCAGCACATAGCATATAATAGCATATTCAATTCATGCATTCATAATCAATTAATATTTACTACGCATGTTACTTCACACATAACATGCATAGAGATTTAACAACATAAGCATATCATCAAAAATCAAATTTTACATTTCATACATATCTCATATCCATTTCATATATATACATCAACATTTGCATAGCATAATTTAGCTCAACTAACAGTTATCGAATTCATATAACAAATAGGAACTGAAAGACTTGCCTGATTCGTAGTTTATCAACTACGACTTAACTACTTAAAGCTTATCTGCACTTCGTGTATTCCTACACAGTTATATAATCATGGATTCATATCCATTAGTCATGCATTCATACATTCTTAATGTAATAATAACTTTACATTGCTCTCTATCTTGGTTTTTAAGACCTTCCCTTTGCTTTCTTAATAAACTCTTAGAATAACTATGTATATATAGCACATCTTAGCTACACATGCTTCATATCAACATCCAAAATCTTTATCACACACTTGACTCGCTATGTGTTCGACACATATTTAAAGTCTATAGATACGCGATCTACATCGTTCTTATATTTTGTAAATTTTAGCAAATTTAACAAATTTGGGTTTTATATAGCCTAGGATGGGCGCAGCTGCACTGTCCCCTGGCCAGACCAGATTTGAATATTTAGTTCTCCGTTCACACTTCATTTTCTTAACATGCATGAATGTTAACACATAATATTTACACACGTTAAGAGGTCATTTGCCAAAGTTTAGAACCTCTTGTGTTTATTCAAAGTTATTTTCACACTTTAAGGCTTAACGACTTTCTTTACCAAGATTCAATGTTTACAAGCTTTTAAACCATATATTGGTACTTATAAGCCTCTAGTAGCATGCTCATATGTATACATCTTATCTACATATGACTAGCATAGTTTATCACATGAGAACTTTTCTTTCAAAACATGCTTTAATGACTTCTGTTGTCAAACTAGATAAGTGTACTTATAGGTCAAGTTTAAAGACATAGATAGTACTAGCATGCCATACTACAAGTTCAGAGGTTAGACAACACAATGCTCATGAATATTGGTTTCAAAACGTCTAAGTTTTCTTTTCTTCAAATCCATGTCATGCCAACCTAATCATGCAAGGCAACTTCGAGTCATAGGTCATATTCATTTGTACATATTTTTACACATACTTACAAGGTCAAAATGTAGGAGACACCATACTCATGATTATTAGTTTTCAAAACTTGAATTTCTATTTGAAAACACATATTATCCAAGCTATACAAGTTATCTTATACGAGGTAACTTAAGATCACATTTTATGCTCGCATGACTCCACCATATGCTCAGTACAAAGTTAGAACTCAAATGACTTAAAGTTCGTCAAGGTTTGTTTTCAAAATCTTCAAGTTTCTTTTTAAAACACACACTAAGTCACGCTAAAGCATTCCATTATGAGTATTGTAATCTTATATGTCATGTCTAATATCATGCATTTTCATGTTATATCACTTAGAATAACATATTCCATCGTCGAGAGCACTATACTTGCGTATGTACTCGCTCGACGCCCTCCGCTCTCCTCTGAATACGTAATAGTCACAAAGATTACTATTTTAACCCTTCATAACGACTTCAAATATAATAATTTAAAGGATAAAAGTTGTAGGTCTATTCGTCCTCATTCCGGATCATATTGAATCACCTCAATCGGAGTTTGTATGAAAACATTATGCCTAATTTACTACAAGAGGGTCATAGCGGCGCACCGGATAATCGATCTCCAAATGAAGTCACGCCCTAAATAACCTTGGGGCAACGCAATTGCGCCCAGTCACGTAAACGTACCCTCGAGCTCGCTTCTTCGCAATTTCACAGACCAAAACTCCTTCCAATTATCATAACATGAGTTATACTCATCCAAATTAGCTCATTTTCAATTTTATGGGTTTGTAACTCAGAAAACTACAACATACCAAATACCCAATAATTAACATAAACATTAACTAACCCAAAAATGAATCTATAACTCATGTTCATGCAAATGTTCATGTTTTGGACAATTTAGCGAAATCATTCGCTACGAATTCGTTTCTAAACCAAATTGGTTCGTTTAACTTTCGTTGTTTTCATTTCTAACTATATTAACAATACCTAGCATCAATTCATGGATTATAACAAATCTTAGCCATAAATTTTGTGACCCAAAAGCTACTTTTTCATGATATTACTAAGAAGTGCAAACTTAGGAAATCAAGAGCATGTAACTTAGAATTATTACCTCTTGATGCTTGAATATGCTAACTATAGCTCTTCAAACCTCTGATTGCTCTCCAATTCTACTGGCCTTCCTTAACCAATTCTCAGACATCTTAACCAATAGGAATGAGAAGGAGAAGTCTTTATTTATAGAGAAAGTGTTATCCAAATAATGGCTTTGACCACAAATTTAAACCAAAGGGAAGAAGAAGAAGCCAGTGGATTGAGGGAGTTTGGTAACCAACTCCACCTTCCTCCATCATCATTGTTATCTAGCCTTTAGCAAGCTTAAGCAACAGAGGAGTAGGCCATTGGCCTAATTTATGTCTGATATAATAATGGGTGACACTAATTTTGGGACACGGTTAAAATCTCAGCTATAGAGTTTAGTTTGGCTCCTTTAATTCCCAAAATGTAATTTAAATGTGTAACTGTTACTACATCAAGTAAAGTTAGGGATTATTTATGTATTCACATCATATAGTCCATATACATTAGTCCATATATTTTAATCTTTAAAACATGTGTGGACTTAATTTAATTGCTAACAAATAACTTAATCTCTTTTTACTATTTACTTACACATTGGTATTGAAATAAATATTTTAATAACACATATTTATTTACTCCCATCTTTTACGGTACACATATAATTGTCTCATCACCTAGGATGAGATAACAAAATTTATTTAAATCAACTTTATGATTTAATCACTTTTATCATATGTATATCATTAGTTCCAATTAAATGTCACACTTCATGTAATCTTAAGCCATAGGTATTATATACTACTACTGCCCACATTTTCCATATTACGCATAGTAATACTATTAATATTTTAATTGGGCTAATTATAAAATAGTTGGATATTCTCAATCCATCATTTTGCATAAAATTTATCATCTCAAATATACTCAATTATCATAATGATAATTAATATCAATTATTTATAAACTCACCATTTATTTTCTTTTAATACTTACCATTAAATCTCCTTTGATTTATCTTCCCTAGCTATGCCACAATAAGACATAATTATGTGAACTTAGTAATTAATAGTTCACGACCTTATAATAATATAATCTCACAAAATAATATTATTCTTTAAAATTACATCTCTAACCAATATTTAAATAAATTGGTCCCCTTCTTTTATTAGACACTTATTATCCATAACAAATATCATCTATCACACCTTTTCGTATATTATCACACTATGTAATATATTAAAATTCCTTTTTAATTTACATATTCATTCCATTTTCTTTATGTTAACACATATTAATTCACCATCCTATGAAAGTGAATTAACTCTTTCTATTCAATTTAATATCATGCCACTACTACGCAAAGCTCTATAATGTTATATTCTATAATATAACTTGATTAACCAACATTCATTCTTGGTTAATAAACTTCCATAATAAATATTTATTCCATTCACGCTTGGCTATCCTAATCCATTCATGGACAACTTAGTCACCATTTATGACCCTTATAAGAGTTATTAGTATCCATTTCTTGGAATCAAATGTTCATAACTTACTCAGAATTTTCTACAGACCGGTGCAACATTACTGGGTCATAAACTTGGAAATGGCGCAATCTGCGCCCATACCAAAAATCGAGAGGCGCATAAGTTCGCCTTAGTAGAAATGAGACCTACGCTTCTAAATACTTTACACATCCTTCTTAAGTGTTAACTCGTCTAACATTAATCCCCTCTTTGGTTTCACACCATCGGTTACTATTTTCCTTAACAATTTAAGGATCATACTTCGAATCCTAAAACTCTATTTTCCCTTATTATTTTAACCAACTTTACAACTCCTTTATGGTTTCTTCCCACCAATAACACAACACTCGAATATAACACATACATTCATTCCTTTAATCTTCACTTCTCGTCGTGTATCAATTTACTCAATAATTCTCTAACCACTTTAAAGGTATATCGATTTTCTTCTCTCGTCCACAACATACACGCATACAAGTCTAAACCTAGCACGCGTCGAGCCTTTAATAGTATTCAATATAGTACACTGAGTGGTTTTCCACAAACAACCAATAAACTAGTTTCCATCTCGTCTACACTGTTTTCACAGTGAGTTAGATCGGTTACTAATTCGTATATACCTCCGCTCTCTGAAGGAATTGTTTAGCTCAGCTCCTATACATCCACCATTAAAGAGTACGATTGCAGTATCTTAGACTTGATACTCACTCGTACATATACTCAAGAAATTGGTGATTATCAAAGTTATTTAATGTCACCAACTTACTATAATAAAATAATTCTATAAATTATTTAATGTCGATAGATAAATCTTTTCCATCTTCATACTAATTCATCTCTATAATTTATAACAAATATATAATAATGATATATATTTATTAAACACAACATCACTTATTACATAGCTCATATTACCCAATGTAACACAATACCACATACCTCGTAACAAATTTATATATTCTTGTTCAAACTCATCTCATGCTTTAAGAATTTTATTCACTAAATTCTTATTTTAATATTTTTTTTGACAATTCTGGTTCTTACAAGATCTACCCAACCAATATTACGGTGACATATTATTTAAGACACTTTCGAGATAAAAACATTTGAGAGCTCTAGCATCACTCAATGACTTAATGAAAAAAATCTTTTGAAGACTATAGTCAAATTATTAAAAATATATATTATTTTTGTTTCATTAAAAATTATTGATCCAAAATTGGAGTACCAGTATCGATTGTGTCAGATCGTGACCCACAATTCACATCGAACTTTTGGAGGAGTCTACAAGAGCAGTTAGGAACGCAGTTGAATTTGAGTACAGCATATCATCCACAAATGGATGGATAGAGCGAGAGGACAATTCAGACGTTAGAAGATATGCTAAGATCTTGCATCATGGATTTCAAGGGTAGTTGGGATGATCATCTACCATTAATGGAGTTTGCGTATAACAATAGTTATCATGCAAGCATAGGTATGCCGCCTTACAAAGCTTTGTATGGGAGGAAATGCAGAACGCCACTGTATTGGGATGAGGTAGGAGAACGCCGAATGTTGGGACCAGAATTGGTGCAACAGACAGCGGATATTGTCAAGAAGATATAAATGCGTCTTCTAGCAGCTCAAGATTGACAGAAGAAGCTTACGGATCCGCATAGAGAGAATTGGGAGTTTGAAGTAGGTTCGTACGTATTCCTAAAAGTATCTCCTTGGAAAGTAAAGATACGTTTTTGGAAAGAAGGGAAAGTTAAGTCCGAGGTTTATAGGACCTTTTGAGGTATTAAAACGGGTGGGTGAGGTAGCTTATATGATAGCATTACCTCCAGACCTAGAACGAATATATAATGTATTTCACATATCCGTGTTATGTCCTTATAAGACATATTATAAGCACGTGATAGAATATGAGCCTATTCATATCTAGAAGAACTTAACGTACGAGGAAACGCCGATTCAAATTGTCGATAGAAAAGAACAAGTTCTGCGGAATAAAGTCATATCTTCCGTGAAGGTGTTATCGAAGAACCACGATGCAGAAGAAGCAACGTGGGAGTTAGAAGAAATGATGAAAAACAATTACCCTCAATTATTTGTGTAATTTTTTTTATAGCGAGATTCTGGGGACAGAATCTTTATAAGGGGGAGAGAATGTAACGCCCCAAAAAATCGAACAATTGTAAATACTTTTAATAATGAATAAAATAATATTATTTATTATTATTACGTGTTGAGAAGATGAATGTCGTTCTATAACCTAGAAACGTAGGAATGTCGTAGTATTTTAACTACATGAGTGAATTAAGGTGTTTGAATTTCTAAGACGAAAATAAAAGCTTTCCGAGAAATTTTTCAAAAAACAGTATTCATCGATTTCTGCTCAGGAATTATTTTTGAACTTCCGAGAAATACGTAACGTTATAATATCAAGGTTATATCGATTAGGTAATAATAATTTAAGTATGAAAAACGTAATATTACGCATGCGGACTTAATTTGGGAACGTTAGGTTTATTAAGCGTTAAAGGAAGAAAGTTGTGATCGTATAATGTGTATTCATTATATGAAGGTAAGGAATGTAAGTATAATACAATGTATTGTACTATTATGTATGAAGAATGAGATAATGTATATTAAGAATTAATATACGAGCTAGCATACGAAGATTATATGTGGGGTATATATGTTAAGTTGTTTAAATAAGAGGTAATGGACTTGTAGGATTATTAGCCTTATGAAGGGAGTCCAATAAAATGTGACAATCAAGCCCAAGTGTTTGATAAGTTATAAGTCCAAACTATGGTAGTACAAACCCAATAAGGAATTAACTAGATTAATTAGCAAGCCCAATGTTAAGCCATGATCCATGGAGCAATCCAAGTGTAAAGTGGGTAGTCTTGATGGGCAAATAATATGTGTGGTGACCAAGTGATGTGATGAGCAAGGAATGAATAGTAAGGAGGTGGCGGATTAAGGAGGTGGAATGAGGAGGTGGAATAAGGAGGTGGGATGGTGTAATGACCATTTTACCCTAGCTTTGAGTGGCCTATAAATACCAAGCTTCATTTCATTTTTTTGCTTGATCAAATTTCACCCAACTCCTCTCAAGATAAGCTACTTATTTGGTAGAGAGAATAAGCCACTTAAGCACTTATAAGCCACTTCAACCTTTGTTAGATTTTCCAAAGTGAATTGAAGTCATAGTCTTCAAGGGTAAGACTCATATCTTTTATCTTTATCTCTTCTATGATAAGATTGATAGAGAAGGGGGATTGTTTGATAATAACATGTAATAAGTCATTAAGGAATGAACTTAAGCCGAATAAGTGAATAAGCAACTTGAACTCTAATAAGTTGTTAGAATCGTGAAGAACTTATCATATGTTGTCATATGATGTTAATATGTTGATTATAGCATGAGAACATTGATTGATGGACTTAAGTTCATAGAAAGTCATAAGCATGAGGAATTGTAGTTCATAAGTTAAATAAGTCATTGACTTATAAGAATAAGTCAAAACCTACTTTGATTATAAGTTGGTGTATTAAGTAATTTTTAATGAACATATGATGGTTGAAATCCATTTAGATTCATTAAGAATGTAGTTTTTCCAGAATTCACACGATTGGACAATTATCGTCGAATTCGTAAAATTCTCGGAATGGAAGTCGTATTTTGTGTTTGAAGTCGAAAAACATTGGTTTTCGATGGAGACAAGTCATATTTGGTATTATAGAGTTGAGGACTCAAAAATGACCGAATTTCGACTTAGAACAAAGAAACGAGCGTTGAACGTTCACGAATGTTTTATATTTTTGTTAAAAATGAACTCATAGGTGAAATTTTAGCAAACGAAGTCAAATAGATAAAATTCTTGCATGAACGTATAGAGTATGTAATTTGTGAACCGTAGGCTTTTGAATGGACCAATTCGGACTTATAACGAAGAAGTTATGCGTCCGGGAGTTTCGTGAAATTTTCAAAATTTTACAAATCTATACGAGGCATGAGTCCGTGACTGTATGACTCTCCTCACTACGCCTTTAAAGCCCGCATCCGCAGTATAAAGGTCGAACTATGCATCTTGCTAACTTTCATGGCCATGGCGAGATGCAGAAGTTAAGTTATGTGAGCCATACTTCATCCTAGAAGTTTTGTTGGACAAGAATGTTTACAAGTGTAGAATGAAAAGGAACTTGTTAGTAATGAACTGAGATATAAACATAACATTGTAAGGTACTTGTAAGACACTAATGCATGATGATTAAGAGTTAATAATCAATTGAAAGTGAACATAATGTGAATGACGTAATGAAAGCCGAAAACCCATAATAGTATATCTAAGTCAGGATTTACATTGAGATGAAGGGTAAGATATAATAGTATACATACTTGATTATATATAACCGAATGTGGTATGTTATATGATCATGTATTATAGAAATGTAGAGACTTAAAGTGTACGTGTGTTTATCAGTAAGCAGATGCTGAAGGCAAGTATTTTTACCCTTGTTCCAGTTCAGTCTGGACAAGTTTTGTAATTCATATATTCTTTCACATGAAGTTTTGAACGATGAAGTCTAAAGCCAATTCTTTCGGCTAGACTTATATTATGATTCTGTCAAGCATGATTTATGTTTACCGAGTTATATTGGTATGGTTTTCAATCAAAGACCAAGTATGCTAAAATGTTTTTGTCGTTTAACAACAGGCACGTAAGGTTGCCACAACTTAAACGTATACACGTTTAATGAATGTAGTGTTGATCAACATAGAGTACTATGGGCTGATCACCCAGAAGTGCTCGTAAGCTATGCCAGACTTACGGACTTAGTGTCGGGTTGTCCTTTTCAAATGAAATTATGAACTGCTTCATAGTTCCGAGCCTTAGTTGATATTCTATTGAATATTGTTGTTAGAAAATGTTTTGAATGAAAAGAAGTGTTATTTTGAATTATCGATAGTACTTCGTAACTATTGTTCAATTACTGAAGATATATGAGTTTTATGTTTCAAGCATGTTGTTTATTAGAATTGTAGTACTTGCTGAGATAGTCATGCTCACTCTTGCTTAAACCATATGAACACAGCTAATATCGAGCGGACCGAAGGCTCAGGCAAGGATAAGGACAAGGCGAAGACGAACCCTTAGATTGCTTATGTAATAGAATAGTTGAACGATTTGTAATATATTTGATATTATGACAAGAACAAACGAATGGGTTACAAAGAACCTGGGGAATGTAATATTATTTTGGATATATAGAAGTTATATTAGTCCTTTTTGAGACTATTCAATTGAATGAATAAATGAATGGTAATACCGTGTAGCACCTTCTGTCGGGTTGGAAGAGACCCAGATTTGGGGGCGTCACAATGAAGGTCAGAATTGTAAATGTAGTCAGATTGGGGGCGTTAATAGAAATTTGAACAAAACATGGAGTCTCTTACAGTCATGGATTAGCCGTATTGTGTGTAAGGGTGTAAACGAATCGAACCGAAGCGAACAAGGAGGTGCTTGAATTCCACTCGAAACGTTAAATTCATACTCAAATTCGACTCGAATATTTATTACTCGAATTTGATTCGACTCGGATCAAATTTTATTCAAACTACTTGCGAGCTTCAAATTCAAGCTCGTATTCGAGTCTCCACATAATAACTAGATTTATAATAAATATAATTATAAACTAAATTTGTTATGTTACTTAGAAATGAGAAAATATATTTAATGGGCAAAGGTCCAAAAATATCCCTGGTGTCCCCGATGTCCCACTTGCACCCTATACTTTTTTTTGTCCAAAAGTACCCTTAAATTTATGAATTTCAGGTCAACTCTTGTGACACCCCCAAATTTGGGTACTTCATTCTCACAAGATTTAATGTTCACTATCCAAACATTCATATCTAACTACCCAAATTTAATAAAATTTAAGTAATAAATCTTCCCATTAAATGGTTACATAATTAAATCCAATAAATCTCTGGTTGTCTAACCTTAAAACATTCATCAAATGCAAAAAAATTAATTAATTACATCACATAATTAAACCAAGTCTGAAAACATAAATCTCAATAAATTAACAAGTCTTCAACACTTGTTCATCTTTCATTTTCCTTTGCTAGTGGTTGGCTCATCAACCCTCTCAATTTTAGTTGCAATGGTTATATATACGCAAGAGTGAGCCAAACAAATGCTCACTTAATGAAAACATAATAACTGATGATGAATAAGTTTAACTGAATTGAATAACATTTTATAGTATTGATAATCAAGAAATGATATTGAAATTCATCTGAGGGTCACAAGATCATGAACTATGTCTCAGGTTATAAGTATTTCTACTTGAACCTTTAACAGTCCTTAGACTGTATGGACCTTCTTTCTCATACTTAGGGGGATCAGCCCTTCATACCATATATTATGCACAAACATCTTAACGGTTTCTTGTAAATAATCCTTATAATAGGGTTGTTCATCTCAGTTTTAATATACGAGTCTACACCAAAACAAGTTTGGTTTGGATAAGTTTCAAGGGTAAGGATTAGTTGAATCAAAGGTTCAATGACAATGTAAAGGTTCGACATCAACGTAACACAGAGTAGTTATAAACCATAAATGAATATTGTAAAGCAACGAGTTCATGCTTTAAGAATAAAGTTCAAAGCATTGAAAATATACAATAAACCTTGCTTGAACAAAATGGTAAGCTAAGGTTATAATTTTCAACAAAGAAACAAGATTAAAAACTTTGCTCAACAGATTTCAAGAACTTGCTTAATATAAACTAAGGTTCGGAAACTTGCTCAAATAAAGTTAGGGTTAGAGAAATTGCCTTGCGTGTAAGCTAAACAGTTATAACTCACGTTCCCAAATATCCTATACACATGTCATCATGACATAATTAGTTACCACATGATCATGGTACATAACTGAATATCTATTTCATTTACACCTCTTAGTCTTAGGTTTAACCACAAGATTAAACCACACTTTTAATGCAATAACACAAATCTTCAGTTATCATATAATTCATTAATTACTAATAATAATTTTCAAATTTGGTATTATAATAATACCACAATATGATTAATTACATTTTATAATCATAAAATCACACTATATAAATAATTATATATTTTGTATATTAAAATTCAAATTCATAAATTAAATCGCTAGCTGCAATGCCTTCCAGTTTATCTTGAGGACCCAGTCTTCTTATTATTGGTATGGCAATCTATAGATCGAGATTAAAACTTGAAACCGACGCATAGCATTGCTCTCTCGGCATTCTTGGTAGCTTCTTACTCACATAATAACGTATTTACCAGTACTGTAGACTTGTCAATGTGCATCGAGTAGCTTGGCCAAGTGCACTATCTATTTCTTCACAGGGATGGCACTACTACAACCGCGACACGATTACCAGACAAAGATAGTGTTCGCGAAGAATATAAAACAAAGTCAAATTGGCCTAAAAGCTCCTTTCTAACAACCATTCCAACTTACCCAAGTTGTATAAACTTCACAGAAACAACAATTAATGTTCCTAACATGTTTCTAACAATCTCCTTTGATAATCTTTTTTCTTCCAATTTCACTCTCAAACTTATCTAGAGTATTCCCTCTTTTATTTCTCTGTTATCTCTAACTCTTAGGCTTAAAAAATATAAAGTACGTAACTTACACCCATATAACTGATACATATAATACGTAAATAAAAAAAATGACAAACATAATATCTCTGTTTAATTCCTTTGTCAGTTATATTTTTTTTAAAATTTAAAAGCCACTAAGGCTTGTTTGGCAAAATAGAATCAAAATAAAGACTTAAAAGCCTTAAGTCTTGTTTGGCAAAAACTGTATTAAAACCCTTTTAATTTATTTTAATAATTCATTTACTATATAGTTTATTGTTACACCCTATTAAACTCCCACCTTCAAATTCAATTAAATTAAAGCTAACAACACTTATTAAATCAAAATGCCACATTATCAAATTGCCACAAAATTATAATTTTCATTATAATTTTAATTAATAAATTAACACATCACTTTTATTACTAAATTAAATTAAAACAACATTATAACAATTCCTTTAATCCTTATCAACTCTCTAATTTAATTATTAAATTAAATTTATTAAATTAAATTAGAATATTACCACATAATAATTAATTCATCACTCTTTTAATTTATGTAACTTAAACATATAAAATTACCAAATATCAACTTAATTAACATATTACACTTAATCAAGTTGATTCCCACAACTCATGAATTATTGATTTAATTAATAAATAATCAAGTTAAATAAATTTTTGTTTAACAATAAACACATCAACGAAAATATTTATTTAATTCAATAAATATTTGAAATTACATATAAAGATTCTGGATTGTTACAACTCTGCCTCTCCCGTTAAAAAAAGTGACATCTAGACAAACGAATGTTAATTTATTTCGAAAAAAAGTGACACGTGGACAAAAGTTTGTGACATGAAAAAGAAAAGAAAACTTCAGATAGAATATTTATTTTCTCTCTCTCCATCTTTTTCTTCTATTCTCTCTCATCCTTCTTCCTTACTAAATTTCCATTCCTAGAGACACGAAAGAGAGTTACAAAGGATGTTGCATGATTTCTTCAGATCTAGATCTGCGTTTGACTACAGATCTTATTGTGTTGTGAATCGGCGTGGGATGGTGGTGTGGGACGATAGTGATGGTGTTGAGATCTGATATGTGATGATGATGGCTTGGAAGGTTTTGATCGAAAATTATGGATGTTTTGATTGAGTTCCGATGAAAGGGTGTGGTTCTTGAAGTTCTGGGTATTGAGTAAAATCAAGCATTTCTTTTTGCAGAGTTCAGAGGTTAGAAAAATTGGGCTCCATTGTTTTTGTATGGAATAACTAACTGAATTAGATCAAAGTGACATCTCTTGGGCTTTTCTATGTTGTTGGGATAATTTTTTTTAATTTCTTTTAATTTATTTCTATATTCCTTACGCCTTGTGTTGTTCATGAAAATCTTGCTTCTATGTACAATGTAATTACACCTTTCTTCTATCAATTGATTTCATTCTTTACCTTCTGGTTTCCCGTTTTGCTCTTTTTGTCGCTATCGTAGCTATTGATCTTCAAATTTTCATTTTTTTGTAGTATGTGGTGCTTAGTATGTCCTCTGTTTTCTTTGAGATTAGATATGAATCAGGCTGCAATGACTTCATTTTTAAGTGTTTCTTTATTTAGTTTTGTCTCCCTTCTATTCCTTTTCCTACTTTAAGCATGAGTAATACTCCATTTGTCCCATGATAAAAGTTCTTATTACTATTTTGGGTAGTCCCATGTTAAATGTCTACTTTCCTTTAATAACCAAACTCTTACACATTTTTTCCTATTATACTCGTAACATTAAATATCT
The DNA here is from genome assembly GCA_020205615.1 of Panax quinquefolius. Lineage (NCBI taxonomy): Eukaryota > Viridiplantae > Streptophyta > Magnoliopsida > Apiales > Araliaceae > Panax > Panax quinquefolius. The sequence goes on along the minus strand of JAINUW010000714.1, from coordinate 466,162 downwards.
CATACTTTTCTTATTCTAATTCTCTCCCCATAATTAATGACATATTATTATGGGCAATTTTGTTATTTTATTCCTTTTCTTAATATGCGTAAAAAGTCCACCAAGACTTTTATCCTGGGAAGGAGGGAGTAATACAAAGAAATCAAGCACTGGAGATGTTGACAAACTCCAACAAATTGTTCACTCTGATCTTGGAATTAGTGTTGTATTATTAGTTGTAGTATATAATAATATAAATATTGATAATTTTGGAACGTATTCAGATGGTTAGGGAAAGAAGCTAGACATAAGGTGTGGTTCTATGGGATTTGGGACAGCCCACCTCTATTCTCCTTCATCTTCTCCATACAAATTCCCTTTCCTAAAGGAAGGGCTTTGGTCTCTGGTTGTGGCAGTGTGTGTATAATCTCTCTACAAATACTCTGATATGTGATTTCATATGGTGCCTTTATTATGTGTAGGGACTGCTCTGTTGTGGAATGAGGTTGTTTAGTTATTGAAGAAGAAGAATTTGTGGGTGTGGCGGTGACATTCAAGAAAAAGAGGATGATGGGATTTTTATTAATAAACTCATTTTGGTTCTGAATTTTGTTGATTTTCAATAAAATTTATGAGAGATTTAATCTGGGTATTTCGAATTTGTAATGAATTTGATTTGGGTATTTTGAATCTGTGATAAAGGGATGAGAATGAATGAAGAGATATATACAGAGATGTATGTAACCATTGAGATATGTAAACCCCAATTCATAGATCTTCCAATTTTGATAAAGGAGACCGAGGAGAGAGAACAGAGGAAGGAGATAGGAGAGAGAAAAGAGGGAGAAAAGGAGGAAAAAATATTTTTTTTATTAAATATTATTCTTGTCATGCGTCAGCAAAATTTATTTTCTCTTTCATGTCTCGTCAGTAAAATTAGATAAGGTGTCAACTACATTAGTCTAAGTGGCATGTTCGTTAATTGGAGGGGTACAATTGGCCTTAAACTTGTAACGTTAAGCGTACTTTTGGACAAAAAAAATATAGGGTGCAAGTGGGATATCGAGGTAAACATCTGGGGTATTTTTGCACCTTTACCCTATATTTAATATTATTACACTTTACAAATATAAAATCACAATTAAAATTTAAAACAAAACAAAATAATAATAATTAATTATCATAATTTGATTTAATTTTGTATATATTATAAGAAAATGTATCGAGTATCTAATTGAATATGTATCAATCGAGTATGAATCGAATTACAATCGAGAATTCGAGTAGTTTGAATTTTAAACGAGTCAACTATAACCTTACTCAAATTTTACTTATATTTTTATTCCAACTATTTTTTATACTCAAATTTAGATCATATTAATAACGAATTCGAATCTAGATTGTATTTTTTCGAGTCAAATTCGAATCAAACTCGAATTATTTGACTTCACAACCTTGGTTGTGTGGTTTAACAGAAAAATTAGTTCAACTTTTGGCGGTAATCTTGGTTGTTAATATGCGTCCTTAAGGATTTGTTTGGAATTCAAAAAATAAAAGAAAATGAGATCTAAATTTTATTTATTTTTTACACTATATTTTAACATTGTTGTTAATATTAAAATTTTCAAGAATATAGATGGTTATAAATGTGTTGAGATAGATTTTTTTTTACATTTTTTTATGTTCCCCTTATATTAATTTTATTGTGCTTATAACGAAGAGAGTATATGTGACGCCCCAAAAATAGGTATACATCACCCATTCTGAGTCGTCAAATACATGGTACAGAAACAACTACAACTTTATTAATACAATTGTCGTGCAAAATACGACAACACATAAACTGTGAGTTTAAAAATAAATATTGTCTTCTAGACAATATCCACACTCAAATAAGTCCTCATTACAATTATTGATACACTATTTTACAAAATAGTGAGGACTACAAAAACAACTTTCTAGAACCTTCATTACATACCCCGGCTAGTACTCGCTACATTCTCGCCTCTTGAGAAGAAAAATGGAACAAAAAGGAAAAGGGTGAGCTCAACTAGCCCAGTAAAGAATATTATGACTAAGATAATATAGAACAAATTATCGTTGGTCTTCAACAGGGAAAAATCAGATAGAATATAATAGACAACAAATTTCAAATCAATATTCGCAGCGGAAATAACAATTCATTAGAAGAGTTATGTAGAGAATAAAATCTACTATCTTTTATTAATTTAAAAGTTCATCATCAATATTTTATCCATGTAACATCAATTAATATACATCTTGAATTAAATAGTCATCTTTACACTACAGGCCAAAGATATTCATCAGTTGGTCATGTTCATCTCAACACCTGTTCATCTTTGCACTACGGGCCAAAGATGTTTATCAGGAAATCATTTATCTTTGCACTACAGGCCAAAGATATTCAGTTATATCATCATTTAGGACTGAGGATGATGAAAAATATTTTAAAGAAAACGAATTCAGTGAAACAAAAGAACAAATATTAAGGATTCGTATTTTAAACAATCCAAGTTCAAAAATACTTCATAAATAACCATAGTGGAGTAAAATTCAAGAATAAAGATCAAAAAATGGATACAATCAAAGTTAGTATCCATAATAGATATCTTGGACAAAAAATAAAAATTAAATTTTTCTGTGAATAGTGTCATAATCGTGAATAGTGTCGTATACGTGAATAGTAACTCCGACACTAAAAGACAAGAATTTCACAAGAAAAATCTTACCAATATTCCGGTATAATGATATTGAAAGAAATAATATCATTTATAAAAAAATAATATCCCTTACCTCAAAAAGACAGTACTTCTGACCGGAATACTGGATATAGTGCTAAAGGAACTTGCACTGTATAGCAACACTCAAAGTATCAAAATACTCACAAGAATACGCTCGATAATATAGAGAGAGAAAACTTTAGTTTCTGGTGTGATTTTCAATTCTAACCTAAGCACCCTATTTATAGGAAAATGCTTAGAACACCAAAGCAGAAAATTTAATAAAATATTATTATTTTTTAATAAATTTCCTACACACACCAAAGACATCTGATTTCAGCAATTAATATGTGCAAGTGGGGCCCACCAAATGGAAAAAATGTTTTTCTAAAAAAAACATTTTAAACTCCAAAAATCAATTATTCCGTAACTTCAATAATTCATAATAAATAGCCATTTTATCAGAAAAAATCGAATCTTATGTCCATTCCATAGAAAATTTAATTCTCTACAACTTTGTAAGTTTAAGTTTTTCCAAATTCCAAACAAAAATTGACCGAAATCCATATACAGACAATTTTATAGGCTATAATCAAATTTCAGTCAAGAAATGGAGTCCACAAACATGAAAAACATGTTTTAAATATTTTTAGTAACAAAAATATTCTTCCTCCTCATTTATTCATATATCCCACATTCATTATAAAAATATCACCATTATTATATTATTATAATATAATAATATATTTAAATGAATTATTTTATCAGAAAAGATAAAATATCAATTTTCAACAATTGTCACATTAAAAATTTTCTCCATTTATATCCACATAAAATGAATATTTTCCTTATCATATAAATCAATAATTAATTATTCACAAATAATATTATAGAATCACAATCTCGACAATCGTGTCGTTCTGTGAAAGAGGAGGCTTTTCAATAAGGATTTTCCTTCTTGGCGCAATTAGGTGACCAAATCTCTCCTGTATGACGTAACTTTCTAGACATTACCAATAATGTTATCTAATAATATTATTCAAATAATATGAATTATTGATCCGATAATGAAAAATACTTGTGTAGTGACAATTATTGAAACAACAATAATATAAAATATCAACAGAAAGCAATTATTGAATCAATAAAATAAAATATCGAATAAGAATTACCGTAACAATTATTGAGTAGTGCTTTCTTATGTAAGAATCAATAATTGGTGCAATACCGCAAAATACTACGCTGACAACGCAGATTCATCAGTATTTTAACCAATTCGGGTATTCGACAAGATTAATCTAAATAACTACGCTGAATTATTTATAAACAACTTATACTTGTCGTTTTAAATCATCCAATCGCTTTCCGTTATGGGACCCACACAAAATTTGCATCGTCGTCATATTTAATATTCCCTCGTAAGTAAGAATATTCCACGACCAAAACGAATATTCTCCGGATAATAATTAATATTTTATAACCACTTGCTTATTTAAAATATTTATGCATTTTACCCATAAACTAAACCACATTAATCAAATCAACCTTACTATTTCAAAATAATAAATAGAGGAAATTCAATTTTATTTACAATAAGTTGGGGTCTTCCGATATAAGAGGAATTATAAAAAGATTTTCTTATGTTATTTGATTTTTGTCCAAATCCATTTATTTTTTAAAGAAAAAAATTAGCAAAAAAGAGGTTAAATATTTTTGTTAATTTATTATTTTATGTTTATTAAAAATTCAGTAATAAAAAATAAACTTAAGTTTTTTTTAGTTTCTTTTCTTTTCTGTTTATTTTAAAATTTACAAACACGGTATAAATGGTGTTTGGTCTCATGGGATTAATTTTAACATTTAAGAGTAATGAATTTATCATATAGTTGGTATTTGGTTACACTTGGGTACAAGTCTATGAATACAAACGAATATATCATCTAGTTGTGTTTGGGTTACACTTGGCTACAAAAACCAAAATACACAAGATAGCATAAACCTTATAACCACAAACCAAAAACCTACATTTTGGTAGTAGATTAAAAGTGTTGAAATAAATTTATCCACTCCAAAATTTGAGAAGAAAATATAGAAATGTAAATCAGAAGTAAAAATACAAAGAAAAGGAAAAAAGATAAATAAACTGAAATTTGTCTTGTTTAGTTGTTTTGCTTGTGATTTAAATGAAATACGATACTATTATTCTATGTACTGAATAGTAGAAAAATGATGCAAAAGTTTGTAAACCTTATTAAAATTTTAAATGTTAGGATTCATATTTATAGTTATGTGTACAAATAGAAAGAAAGAAATTTGTAAACAATTGTTTATGCATAGTATGTGCACATGGAACTATTCTTATGTGTTTCATATTATTATTATTATTATTTTGATAATATGGGATTTCTCAACCGCAATCGGACTAATCCCCCAATCTGGACCAGTCTTTTCTTTGAACCACCTTGCTCTGGCGGTCCATGGCCTCGTGAAACCATTTCTGGCCCTTAACCATTTCTGACCTTTACCATTAGTTTATCACATCACCTTTTATCTAAGGCTTCCTCTAACATAAATAATACCCACATAATGCCTAAAAATTATATCAAATTCCACTGCAAAATAACACTTCTCTAATAAAATGCTTTTGTTTATTTATTATTTTAGCACCAATATATAAGTTTTATTATTGTAATCATTATAATGATTAATATTATTATTATTTGTGGTGAAAAATTTATTAATTAGAATTAAAACCCAGAAAGTATATCCAGTTTCAAACCCTAAAGTGCATCTCTTTCATTGAAACCAAAACAAAAAAGATTTCAAAATATATTTTAATCTTGTTTGCTTATCATCTTAATCCAAAACCAACATTACCCCTACCAACAACATTGATAACAAAAGTATTAACACTCCCTACGAACAAACCCTATAACCCAAAATGAGCAACAAGGATCCCATTCTCATTAGATTCACAGAACAATCGTATAAAACTAACTATACTTTACAAATTACTACCCCTGGTTGGGCGGCAAACATGGTTTCTTTTACGAGCATGGTCCTCACTGTGGTGCTGCGTCCGACAAGCATAGCCATACCAGCAATCTTCTCTTTGAGATGCCTCTGGTGGTAGATGCTGCGGTATAAAGATGTAGCAATTAGTGACAAACAAGATTATCGTTAAAGAAACAATAAACCATTTTTTTAAAGAGGGTGGGGGGGCAAATCTGTTATTGGTAAAGTTTGATCCCAACTTTAATTCAGAGGTGATTGTACAAAAAATCTACAGATAGTGAAACTGATTAGCCACAGACTGTGAACTAAACCAACGTTTGGGTGAACAACATAATTTTTTGTGTCTTGTGTGATTGATTTTCTTTTGATTTCTCTTTGCTATAGTTTTTCACCGCGCTGCCGTTCTCTAGAATCAAGGTTTGTTCAAGTATTATATAGGGTGGGTTTGTTTACTAGCATTTGCATCTTTCGCAATGGTAGAATTTGGTGCGTTTAGACTTCTAAACGCACCATACCATTTTTGGGTGGTGCTTTTGAGCCTTCAACACTGTGTTTCTAAGTTAAAATAAGTTACGTGTGAAATTAATACTAGTTTCTAAACACATAACGTGATTTCTTCAGTACAAAAAGTCCAAATTCAAGTGCATATCCGCGTATAGATGAATCTTCAAATATTTTACTACTATATAGAGTGCATCCTTAGAGTAGCTTCTTTGTATGAAAACAAGAAACAATTATCGAAATAAAAAAACCTTTATAATTATATTGTAAATAAATTATAGATGCATTGGATTGGATGGTAGAGGTAGCATTTACAGGCAATAAAACTTGTTCCTACAGATAGTTTTACAAAACACAGCCACATAACTGAACAGTGAAAAACAGTGACGCTATAATGATTAAAAGTAATGCCAGAATAAAAAGACGTGAAATCAATGTTTATTGAAATAGTTAAAAAAAACACATGAAACATGATTCCTTGTAGTAAGACTCAGAACGTGGCCCTAGAATTAAAGTGTAATACCGAGCAGCACGGCCATCATGTAGTATTGTATTGTACGAGTACATAATGTTAAAGTTCGATGAACTCAATAGTTTTATACCAAGTTTTTTCACCTTTCTTTGACATGATTATAAAGAAAAACCAGAAGACAAATGAAGACCGACTTCTCAACTTGACTACATTTATTCCTATTCATGTTTCATTGATCAAATATTTAATGGGAAAAAGCACATTTAACCCATTGTGATCGTCGTATTTTAAGAAATTAGCCACTGTACTTTAAAAAAAATTCAATTGACCCACTGTGCTTTTTAAAAATTCTTAATCAGGTCATTCCGTCCAATTTCTTGAACGAACGTTAAGTTCAATTGTATATTTACATACGTGGCAACTAGAAAAAAAAAAGAAAAAAGAAAATATTTAGTGACTGGGCAATGATTTGGCAACTAAATAACATTCTCCTATTATTTCTCCCTCTTCCCAAGTTCTTCTTCTTTATTTACTTAAAGAAATTAATATAAATTTATACATTTATACAAAGAGGCTTAAATCACTCCTCCATGAATTCTGACTACAGGGTCAAGGAAACCCCCTGCAACCAGCAACACACCATGAATTCCGGCAAGGATAAGCCCAAAGACCACCGCAGCCATCAGAAAATTCAGCAACAACCATATTAATTTCAACTCCTTAACTACAACACTGAAATTATAATAGAAATAATAAACACTTAAATGTTAGTCTGCACCCAAAATCTGTCCCGACCACCATGACCCATTCCACCTGCGAACCCAAACCAACCCACCCACCGACTCATTAATGCCATTGTTTTTGCCTCACCAGAAATCTCCATCTCTTCACCGGCACCCATTGAAACAATCTCTAAATATAATCTCAACTAAGAAAAGCCCCAATTTCAAAAAACTCGGAAAAGCCCCAATTTTATCTCTAACAAATGAAAAAGATGAAAACTCAGAAAACCCCAATTTCATCTTTGACAAATGGAAAAAATGAAAACTCAGAAAATCAGATTGTACTCTAATAAAGAGCTTTGAATTGCCACTGATGGTTTTAACGCAGCTAATAAAATTGGTAAGGGAGGTTTTGGTTCCGTTTTACAAGATAACTGCACATTTTTTTTAATTGATATTTAAAGATGTATTTATTTAATATCATCCTTGTTCACATATCTCTAAACTAATTTAAATATGTCAGGGGAAGCTAAAAGATGCATGGCACCTTGGTGGCTATAAAGGTGTTTTCTGCAAACTCAAGTCAGGGTGTACAAGAGTTCCCCCATTCCACCTGCGAACCCAAACCAACCCACCCACCGACTCATTAATGCCCATTGTTTTTGCCTCACCAGAAATCTCCATCTCTTCACCAGCACCCATTGAAACAATCTCCAAATATAATCTCAACTAAGAAAAGCCAAAAAACTCAAAAAAGCCCCAATTTCATCTCTGACAAATAAAAAATATGAAAACTCAGAAAAGCCCCAATTTCATCTCTGACAAATGGAAAAAATGAAAACTCAGAAAAGTCATGAAGTCAAAAACTAATAAGTTTGAAGATGAAGGTCGCCGTTGGTGCGGAGGAACTGACCGTATCAAGTCCTGAGCTTCATCTGATTATGGCCATCTCGAATGGGTTCCCAAACGAAATCGAGGGAGGAATCGAGGCGGCGGAGGAGAGTTTGGACGACTTTCCGTCAGGTCATGCCGAGGAGAAACGGCTGGTTGGAGGCGATGAGGTACTTGCCGTAGAACTCTTGTGGCAGAAGAAGAGAAGACGAAGAAAAAATAAGAAGAAAGAGAGAGAAAGAGAGAAGGTTTTAATGAAAAAATTATTAATAAAATGAATTAAAATATTTATTTTAATTTTATTATTATTTTAATTATTTTTTGCCACATAATCAATGATTTTATTTTTATTTTTTTTGTGTTGCCACATAAGAAAATAATATTTTTTTGATTTTTTTTAATGCCACGTCTCAAAATATTTTACGTCCATCCAAGAAATTGGACGGAATGACCTGATTAAGAATTTTTAAAAAGCACAGTGGGCCAATTGAATTTTTTTAAAATACAGTGGCTAATTGCTTAAAACACGACGACCACAATGGGGTAAAGGTGTTTTTTTCCAATATTTAATCCTGTCATCCATACGTGTAAAGGTCACCATTAAAAATCCAGTCATAGAGCAATGATCAGAAGCTCGACAAGATCTTAAAAGATTAGCTCTAAACATTACTGCTTGAAGTTGGGAATACTCACATATTTCGGTATTGAAACCCGGAACCAGTACAAGAGGAACGAGACTAATTTGTCATAGCAATCGCTGCACTCAAAAGAGAGAGATTTAGGACTTCAATTGAAAAAAAGAAGAGTATCAGAGAATACAAATTCACACATTAGGTACATGCTTGAAATAAAATGAACATGTCAAAAAAAATTCACAGTTTATATATTCAGAAATCACATCTAAAGAATATCTAAACAGAAGCAATGGCTATCCAAAGGTTGCTCCAACAAACGGAATAGACATTGTGTTAAGCTCAAACCTAGTTGAGCCAAATCAATTATAGGGACAGCTAACAAATGGCTTTTACTTGAAGAAATAGAATCAACGAGTAATCAGAATAGCAGATATAATGGACTAAACCATGTTAAATTCATTTCATATACCAGATCATACAATAGATACTCTGTTAGTATACCATGCATGTCTTTATATTTGATGATGATATGTGAAATTAATGTATATTTGTAATCAGTAGCTTTTGTAAAGTCCTTAAAAATGAATTTGGTATAAAAGAACTTTAGTTTAGAGATCAAACTTTTTAGGTTGATCAATTTCGAAGAGTGAATCTGATGTATAGATCTTAAGTTTGAAGTCATAGCTTTGAAGATCATAGAGCTACACCTGCAAGTAATCTAAATTTGCAGTCAAACTTCAGAGTTTGTAGAGTACAAGCAATGATCGAAGAATCAGAGCCAAACTGGAGATCATCAAGCTAAGAAGAACCGAAGACTTGGTCTTTCAAGATTAAATAGATTGCACTGAAGTTAAGTGTAAAACTTAAGTCTGCCTAGCCAGATATTTTACGACTGAACACTCAACTCTACAATTAGGAAAATCGCAGAGTGCATCAGCTCTGACAGTGTCAATCTTCGTAGAATAAAGACCCCAAGGTAGTTTGTTAAAACTCTTAAGGCCAAGGAGAAAGGCAGTTGGATATGTGTCTAACAGCTATATTGGTGAAAAAACAACACCCACATGCGTCTCTATAGCAGTCAGTATTATGAAAGGACATGTCATAGCCGAAAACTGACACACCTCTAAAGTCAGCAATCAGATCTACAAGTATCTAAACATTAATGGAGCAATGGTAACTTCTAAACGGGAAGATCTCGAGGAAGGTTTATAAAAGACGAGCAAATTCAAACAAACAGTACAGAACGAACAATCAAAAAGTCAAACTACAACCATTTCAAAAGTCTCCTACTCTACAACCTTGAACTTCTTTGTTCTGTTGCTAAGTCATTCTATGCCCAACTTCAAGCAACTTAGCAGCACTTAAAACACCTTATTCTTACTGAAAACATTTGGTCTTAGTGAACTTTGTAACCAAGTCTTAGTGAGTTGAAGGAATCTTAGTGATTCAGTTGTTGTAACTGTTTTTCGTGAAAAGATCTTAGTAATTACCCCATCCTTAGTGGATTATACCTACTCAAGGAATAGAAGAGTGGACTAGGAGATCTTTGTGCTCCGAACCACTTAAAATATCTTGTCGAATTATTTTTAAGTGCTCTACGATTTAATCTGTGACTTAGTTCCACATTTGATTACTAAATTTAGAGCTGTGATTTCTCTATAATCTTTAAAGGGGTTTTTCTAAACTATCATTTCGCCGTGTAAAACCATCTAATTAACTTGTTTAATTATAAATTGGTAATAACTCTTTAAAAGTAAAAGTTTTTAAAGGATCTATTCAACATCCCCTTCTAGATCTCTCAATGCCTTTGAGAATAACATACTCCTTTCTATTTATACTAGGAATAGGCTAGAACATATTTCGCGCTAAGCTGCACTGATGCACCTTATTAACATAAGCCTAACTACTAGAATATTCCTAATATTACTACTAGTCCCTCAACTTATATTTGATTTCCCAAATGGCCCATGGTCCTACGTTGCTTCCCCCGAAAAGCATTTATGTCCTCATGGATAGTTATGCTGCAAGGCTTTCCTCACTTCTCAGCTCCTCCTAGATCAAGAACGATCACCAAGAACTTATAAATGTAGTTTATCATCCATAAACTCGGGGCCAAATACTTCCTTATAAAGTAATGAATAAATCTGATGAAGACCCTCCTTAATAGTTTGCATGGATTTCTTCAACTCCAATGTCAGCAACAATTGAATTCAAATTTTGAACATAAGTTGCTTCCATTGGCTTCTTGAACGGGTACAATTGAATTTTCCTTGAGCTATTCATGGGCTTCATTAAGTTTTTTAATCCATGGGCTAAGTTTGTTTGCAAAAATAATGAGTAGGATAGGGTTATTTTTACTAATTTTTTAATACTCTGACCTATTTATCCCATGATTAGTCCATTATTTAATCACATGGACTATATATTATGCCAGATAAGGGATTATAATCTCAAGTAGAAAGATGGTATTATACAACCCCCTTTTGAGGTATCAAATAACTTAGAGATGATAAAAAATAATCCATGGATTAAATAACGAAATACTTATGGGATAAAATTGTCCGAAATAATAATAAATACTACAAATTGTATATCCCACCCATCATTTTGTAAACAAACATAGCCTTGGGGTGATATTTTTCTGCTACCATCGAGTTAAACATGAAACGCTCTTTAGTTGCTAATGGGGACAGGGGTTTTGGGACAAATGGTTAATATCACACAGATAATTCTCACGCAAAACTCAATCAGTTAATCATTCAATGTATCAAAATAATGAAGTACATCACTATTTATAACACTCCTAAACAACTTTCCTAACCTAAATTGGACTCTAATACGATAACTACAAATTAAAGAAATTAATTAAAATACAACTCCTAATTAATATAGGCTTCCAAAGCCTTTTATATTGTTCCAACCAACTTTCACAGGCTCGTCCTACATCATTTCTCCTCCGCTAAAAAAAAACTCGACTCCATCTAGTTATCAACACAAGATCAATCACGTCGGATCCCCAAGGAAGTTTTTGCAAGCTTCAAATTTGGCATGTCGAGAGCACAAGTAAGAGTGAATTTGGTACTGCTTTTGATAATCGAATAGATATTAACACAAGCATCACGTTGCGCGTGACGATCCCATAGCCATTTAGGCCCTAAGATAATGTGACAAACTTTAAGGAGTAAAACATCACACATAACGGTATCCTTAAGCTTGCCAACTGAAAATGTAACCATACACCTCTGGGTAACCCACAACTTTGCATTGGTAATCCATGCAACATCATACATCTCCGGGTGATGCTCAACTTTTAACCCAAGTTTCTTAACCGCTTCCTTAGAAATAACATTCGTACAACTCCCAGTATCAGTCACAAGAGAGCACACTTGTCCCGCACTGACTTTCGTTTGAAAAATTCACCCACGATGAATTTTAGGATCATCCTTATGTTGTTGGGCACAAGTAAAGGTCGAAAAATACCTAAACATCCTTCCAAATGAGCATCAACTTCTAAATCTTGCTCATCGGGCTCATATTCTTCATCTATCGGCTCGCAAACCTCTTTGTTTAAGTCAACTTTTTCACACGCTTTGTCAACAATAGCAAGTTGCCTATAGGGAGAAGAGGCAACATTCATCTTTGGGAAAGGACACTCAAAAAACATGTGACCAAAACCACGGCAGTTGTAGCACCTAAAGGAATTGTTGTCGCTAGCATTAAAAGAACCTAGGGTACGATTAGGTCTGCTAGTAGTTGAAGGGCTTATTGATGATCTTTCCATTGGTCTATTTAAAACAGGCTCCACAAAAGTACACTCCTTCCGGGACTTGTATTGGAGGCCTAACAAAATTCATTTTCAAATTATCCTTTATTTGGGTGGCAACTTGAACAACATCATCCAAAAACAAAAGTTTACATGTAGCTACACCACCTGCAATCTCTAGATTCAATCCTCAACGGTACATGGAGATTAAAACTTCTTCAACCCAAGGAAATTCAGACCGTGTAACAAAACTGTAAAACATTGAAGTATACTCGGCTACAGATTTACTTCCTTGTACCCACTGTTCGAAATAACGCTCGAGGCGTGCGCCTCGAGGCGCGCCTCGTAGCGAGGCGGAAGAAGGCTGGTGCGAGGCGGACGCTTTTCATGGAATTGGTGAGTCTTGCACCTTTTTCGGCTGAGGCTTAAGCCTCATGGCGTTGCGCCTCAAGGCGTCGCGGGGCGTGGGCCTCAATTTGGCTTAAAAAAACCCTTAAGTATGCTTAATATTTAGATTTGGCTTACCGATTTGGCTGCATCGAGTTCGTGTCTGTTGCTCTCCTCTTCGCGACACTCTGCGACTTCACCAACCACTACTTTCAACAGGTATCTTCCTTCTCCTCTTTCTTCTTCTTCTTCTCCCTTTTTCTGTTTTCTTTTTCTACTTCTCCTCTTTCTTCTTCGTCGCGTCTTTTTCTGTCGCGTCTTCTCCTCTTCGCGTCTGCTACTCTCCTTCTCCTCTTTCATCTTCGTCGCGTCTTCTCTGCTCTTCGCGTCTTCTTCACAGAGTCTCTGTTTTCTTTTTCTTTATCTTTTCTATTTTCTTTTTCTTTATCTTTTCTGTTTTCTTGTATTTTGTTTTATTCTGAGTTCTGACTTCTGAATGCCAAGTGATTACAGTGTAGTCCTCTGTTTTTGTCTTTTTCCAACAATGTAGTCTCTGTTTTCTTTCCATTCATTTGGTTAAGGTTTTTTTTTTCGTTGTTGCAGGTGATTTTAAGTTTTAATAATTTTACTAATCCCAAATGTAACAAAATAGTGCTTGACTGCTTCTGCTTGTATTGATTTTACCAAACAGTTTTTGTTGTGTACTTGAGAGTATCTTGATGTATTGCTCTGTTTGTGTTTTTATTAATTTCTTTTTAAACAAAGATAGCATATGATAATTCCCTTTGGTTTTTTAGACTGTCAATAACAATTTGTGTACATAAATTGCTAATGTCACCAAAATAATAAGTTAGGACTTAGGATTGGCAAGTTTATAACAGTGAGCTTGATTCTTGATCTTGGTCATCATGTTAATGTTGTTGGTGATGCCCTGTGAACGCTGTCCCTGAATCACAATCAAACATAAATTTATATCAATGTTAACATGAGTACATGACTAGTGTCGTCCATAATTTTGTTATCAAAATGTAATAACAATTTTTTATTATTATTACAATGAATTATTATTATGGGTAGAAAAGATCCAGCTTGGAAATATGACACCGCAGCTCCGGGAGTTAATAAAGCTCATTTATATGTGAAATGCAATTTTTCTAAGAAAATTTATAAAGGAGGGATTACAAGGCTGAAAAATCATCTTGTAGGCAATCATAGTAACGTTGAGGCTTGCAAGAAAGTACCAAGTGAAGTGAAGGAAGAGCTTGCTTCGTATATGAAGAAAAATCTGGACTCCAAGGAGGAAAGACAAAGAAATGAAGCTGAAAAAATACAAAGTGGGTCTTATTTTGGTGGTCATCCATCCTTGGGAGGTTCAAATGTGGGTAGTGCCTCCGCGAGGGGAGTTCGGGGACCCATGGATAGATTTGTTGTAGATGTTGATGCAGTTGATGATGATGCTACTACAAATCGTACCATATTTTCAAAGGAGACTCATAATGCAGTTTATCTTGATATTGGTAGATTCTTCTTTGAAAACGGGATTCCCTTTAATGTTGCATATAGTCCTTCATTTATAAATATGTGCCGGTCAATTGGGAACTATGGTCGTGGTTTGAAAACCCTTACTCCATACGAGCTTAGCTCTTGGATATTGAAGGAGGAAGAGAAGACTACAAAGACCTTTGTTGAGGAAGTAAAGAAGAGTTGGGCACATACGGGGGTGTCAATATTGTCGGATGGTTGGAAAGATATTAGGGGAAGACAACTAATAAACTTTCTTGTAAACAACCCCCATAGCACTGTATTTTTGAAATCTTTTGATGCATCTGATGCAGTTAAAGATGCTAATTTGATGTTTAAACTACTTGATGAAGTTGTTTAGGAAGTGGGAGAAGACCTTGTCATTCAAGTAGTCACTGACAATACATCTAATTATAAGGCGACAGGGAGGATGTTAATGGAGAAGAGGCCACGTATGTGGTGGACACTGTGTGCCGCGCATTGCATCGATTTGATGCTTGAGAAGCTTAGAGAGTTGCCTCAACATAAAAATGCTTTGACAAAGGCAAAGAAGGTAATTATTATTATTATTATTATTATTATTATTATTATTATTATTATTAATAATAGTAATTATAACCAAATAATAATAATAATTTATTATTATTATTATTATTATTTGGTTATAATTTTTTTTATTCAATGAATACTTAAATTATTATTATTTTGTGATAAATGTCATTACGTAATTGTAGGTAAGCAACTTCATATATAATCATGGATGGGTCTTGGCATTGATGAGGGCCAACACTAATAAAGACCTTGTTCGGCCAGCTGCTACTAGATTTGTCACTGCTTATTTAACTTTGCAGAGTATGCATAGTTTGAGACAGCCTTTGGAGGCTATGTTTACATCTACGGAGTGGGCAAATTGTTCTTGGGCAAAAAAATCTGAAGGTAGAGAGGCAAGAATAATCATTTTAAGTGATAGGAATTTTTGGGGTAGTGTGGGATATGCAATTAAGACCACAAAACCTCTAGTAAGTGTATTGAGGATGGCAGATTCAGAGAAGGTGTCGGGAATGGGATTTTTATATGGTGCCATGGACAATGCAAAAGAAGAGATTGCAAAAAATTTGGATAATGAGGAAGGGGCATATAAAGAGATATGGAGCATAATAGATGCTAAGTGGGACAATTAGTTGCATCGGCATTTGCACGCTGCTGCATATTTTTTGAATCCTCATTTTCAATATGATGACAATTTTTGTGCCAATGCGGAAGTTAAGGTTGGATTGTACACTTGTATAGACAAGCTTATTCCTAACTACGAGGAAAGAGAGAAAGCTGATTTGCAATTGGATGCATTTTGATTGAGACAAGGGTTATTTGGCTACACACATGCCAAAACACGTGCAAAAAACGTGCTCCCAGTAAGTACCGTCGATTAATGTATGTATATGCTTTCATTTTGATTAAATGTGCTCTTGATAAGTACCATTGTACCGGGAAGATTGATAAATGTTTTAATATTGATCCAGCTGATTGGTGGATTGCATTTGGAGATGAAGCTCCAGAATTAAGAAACTTTGCAGTGAAGATTTTGAGTTTGACTTGCTCATCTTCTGCGTGTGAGTGTAATTAAATCATTTATATTCTCAAATATATTTATTAATATTTTATGAGATATCACTAATGCTCAATTACTTGTAATATAAATACATACAAAGAGAAGGAATCGACTGTCCACATCCAGACTTAACTCATTGGCTTACATTATGTACAATAAAAAATTGAAAGATTGACACATCAAAAAAAAGGCACTAACTGCAGAAGAGGATCCATTGGTTGTTGACAGTGTGTCATCTCATAATGAGTGGGTTGCGGGGGGAAATGATGAAAATATCTCGGAAGTGACTTGTGGGAATGATGATATGGAGGGTGAAGGAACTCATAGGAATGAAAAGACAGTTGAAGGAGAAGAGACTAATGTGAAGGAAATTACACCTGGAGGGAAAGGGACTCGGGGAACAACTAGTAAACAAGGAAGTCAAAAGAAAAAGAGAAAGACTTTACAGTCAAAAACTAAAACAAAAGGTTAGTGTCATTACTTAAGTTGTCTTTAAAGTGTTCTTTAAAAAAGCATACTCATTTGGATTAAATATATATTCACTTGTTTATTTATAGATAAAGGGAAGGGATTGCAATTGGTAGATGAAGAACCGGAGTTTGAGGATCTTAGCACTGACAATGAGGACGATGATATCGATGATGATTCCATGAAGGATCCTCTTAGTGATGGAGATGATGGTGGGGATGATGATTTAGGATTTGATCCATTTTTCAGGCCGCTGGATACAAATGATACACTACTTATATAGTGATGGATTTGATATTATGTTGTTTAGATGTTTTGTTATGATACATTAACGTGACGTTGGTTATTTTTGTCTTTTATGACCTTGATTATAATGGTGAATTATTTTATGATTTTATTAGCATTTTCTTATAATTTTTTGGAGACTTTTTCGTCTTTAAATCGAGGCTTCCGCCTCGAAGCTTACGCCTCGTCTCGTCCGGATAAAAACGCCTTGTACCGCTTTTAGCTTTTTCGAACATTGCTTGTACCAACTCGGTTAACTGCAAATACTCAGGCACAAAACGTCTTGTCAATGCAGCTTTCATATCTTCCCATCTTCTTACAGCTGTATACAAATTTCGCTGATGTTGATCCCACCAAATCCGACCTGTTCCTTTCAACTTCGCTTTAGCAAAGAAGAGCTTCCTTTCATCGAATAATTCATACCAACGAAAGAAGCTCTCCAAACTATGAATCCAATCGAAGAATGTTTCGGGACCATTATCGCCATTAAAATCTCCAACATCTAATTTTGCTCCTCTATCCACTGCATTCATCCTAGGATCTAGAACATGATGATTAACTCGTGGATTAGGGTCATGTTGTTGTAGTCTCATATGATTAAGATCCGAGATGGGGTCTTCAAAATTCTTAAGAGCATCTTCTTGTCCCTTATCTACGTGTTCCGTTAGTACATCAACTTTTACTGTAAGTGCCGTAATAAAGGCCTGAACATATCCAGTAAGTGTTGTGATTGAGTCTTCAATCCTTTTGAGACGCTCATCTTATTGTAACATATAATTATCAAGCTTGGCGTCGATTTCTCCAATAGTAACCATGGTTCCTGGGAATAAAAATATAGGCTATTTTTTTTTTGCTCTAGGGACTTGGGTGCAGGAAATATAAAGAAACAGGGACTGAACTGAAACTGTTGAAACTTTAGGGGCTGAAATGAAAGAAAATGGAACTACAGGGACTGATATGTAAAATTTTATGGGCTATTTTGAAATTTAAGAAAAGTTGGGGGACTAAAATAAAAATCTGTAAAAACTTTGGGGTATCTAATTATAATTTATCATGAGATAATTAACGTCACGGCTAGTCTTTTTTCTTCTTTTTTTTTATGTACGATGGAGCAACAGAGAACAAAGATGACAATAGTGTTGTGAAGCAGCGGTAAAGATGGCGAGGTGCAACGACGGATTTTCACTTCTTCTCTTTCAGTTTTCGTTTCCTCTCTTTTATCTTTCTTTTTATTGATCTGTTTGAAACTATGGGCTGCAATCGGTTCCTTGATTTGGATGGAGGTTGAAATTTGGGGATTATGAAGGTTAACTATGATAGTACATTGTAGGCGATGATGATGTTACGTTTTGGGTTTGGGAGATGGTCTAGGGTTTGGATAAGGCTTTGTTTGGCTAGGAAGGTGGTTTTGAGATTTGGCTCTAATACCAAATATGATGGGGACAAATGGTTAAATATCACACAGATAATTCTCATGCAAAACTCAATCAATTAATCATTCAATATTTCAAAATAATGAAGTACATCAACTATTTATAACACTCCTAAACAACTTTCCTAACCTAAATTGGACTCTAATACGATAACTACAAATTAAAGAAATTAATTAAAATACAACTAATTTATGTAGGCTTCCAAAGCCTTTTATATTGTTACAACCAACTTTCACGGGCTCGTCCTACATCAGTTGCTTTCCATCATTGCTATGATTATGAACCACTAGTTGTCAATAACAGGGTTTTCCATCATCATGAGTAGGTTTTTCCCTTGATACCATCTCTTTTCCATCATCATGAGTAGGTTTTTCATACCATCTCTTTTGTTCCTGAATTATATTCTTTTCAGTCATTTTAAGGTGCAAATTCTGCCAAGCTATGGGTACTGGACCATTCCAAATCTGATTCTGAACTGGAATCTGTCAAATCTATCACTGCATCGAAGGGTCAAGAGATGGAGACCATGGCCTTTCGCAAGTATATGGTTCATCATTAAAGGACTCTTCATGTATGTTCCAATTTATAGGAGGAATGACGACATCTGTAATTTATAGGACCATGGTAAGCTTCTCCACGCGTTAGATTTTCCATGTTTTCCTTGACAACAAATGGTCTCATTGCACCTTCTTCATCACAAATTTGCATATTTCATACTAAGGATATAATCATTCCCTCTTTTCCTTCTTTCCTTCTTTCTCCCATTCCATTTTCATTCCCTCTCCTCATTTGTGTTTCATCTTCATTATCCTCCTTTCCACATAAAATGGAATCTTATAGATGCCACTTTCATTGTGTTATTGCCTTCTTCTCTCCTTATATCTTGCAAATTGCACAGGGCCTAATACTACATTTCTAGTTAATTTACTGATAAGGTGCAACTCTACACCAACTAGAAGGCAGTGGAATGGGTAGGGGTGTGCAAAATTTTCAATAAACTAGTTTCTGCTGATACTGACCGGCTCGGTACCGATAAAAAGGATAGACATCAACATTCAGTTCCAGTAATAGTATTGATTTCTTCCATATCGGCAATATGTTTGAAAAAGTATTTAAAAATATCGAATTTAGATATTTGTACCGTCAAAATAAGGAACCATGGCATATATGTTTGGAATAGATTCCATTTTAAAAGAGTTGAAAAAGCACTATCTCGTTGAAAAGTTCTATATATCTGCCCTTTCTTAACTCATTTCTTTAGACAAAGCCTTCGTTTTCTCTTTTCGGATGGTAAATATTTCTCAGAACATGGAGTGTTACCGTACCGAAATGGTATCCCATATACATAATAGTACTCCCTTCATCCCAGAATAAAAGTCCCCATTACTATTTTAGGTAGTACCAAGTTAAATGTCTGCATACCTTAAATAATCTATTTTTTACAATAATTTGTCTATAATACCCTTAGTATTAATTGTTATATTTTTATTCCCTATATATATTTATAGAGCATCATTAGTCATGTATAGAAAACTATGCAATTAAATGAGAATTTAAATATGAAAAATTTGGTCATTTTATCCTTTTTTTAATATGCGCAAAAAGTCAACCATGACTACTTTTATCTTAGGACAGAGGGATAGAGGGAGTATTAGTTTAATTATATGGTTTCCAACCCATCTCATTTTCTCAGAAAATGAACCAGAGCTAAAAGATCGGTGTAGTAACAACAAGAAAGACAACGACATTCGAGGAGAATTCAAAGAATTAGATCCGTTGGAAAGAGAGAGAAAGATGTGGAATAAATAAAATCGCTTTACTCACGACATTGTCATTCCTCTTGGGGAACTATATCCCACTTCTGAGCAGGATCAAACCCTCTCTTTCGAGGAAGAGTTATAGCTCTTCGTCACCCGGGTTATGAGCTAACGGTAGAGCAAATTCCTCAACTTCTATACATGTCAAAGAATGCATTGATTTCGCATTTGTCAATCAGTGGATCGGAGCGGAACTATGTGCCCGGTTGACACACTAAAGAACCAATATCAGCTAAGGAAGATTTGTACCTGTTTTGTTTTGTGCAATGACTCCTCAAGTGCAAGGATGTCTTGAAATGATCTGCAACTTCGAAAGTGATAAAAAAAACTCGTTTTTCAAATTAGTTTATTGCGTTCTTTAGCTCAAAAAAATGGATAAATTATCTCCTTATGTTTCATTATTTCTTTCGAATTTAAAAACAAAGAGGTGATTAGGAGTCTTGTTACTTCGCTCTAATTTGTTCAGCATCAAAATGAGCAATCCTATCACTCTCACATTCAAATGCGTACAATTCACACAAGTCTTTATTTAAGGAAACCTTTTTATTGTTTCATTATTTCTTTCTAATTTGCAATTTAATACATATACTATTAAATTATACACTATTCTTTTATTCAAGATTCCAAGTAAAGCTCTCACTTTCAAACTTACGGTTGGCATTGAGCATAACGAGCCCCCACCTATGTCGCCCTGATATGCACAAAGGGGGGTTGACTTGAGATGAACAAAGGCTGTGAGAGTATTATTTCAAAGGCGGTATTGTCTTGGATTTGGCCAATCTTTGGCTTATGTTTTCTCTCCTCTTCGTGCCAAAACTGCTGATACACCACTTTTTGAACTTCTTTTAAATTTAATTAGTTAATAGATATTTTGAATGTGAGTAGAGATCTTTTGTTGAAGAGAGTAATCAATAAAGGTAGCTTCCCCTTTGGCCGTTTCTTTTGCTTCTTTATTTACTTGCTTAATTGTTTGTTGGAAATCAGAATAATATATATCATGTCAAATTAGTTTTACTTTTCATTTTTAACTTTCTGATCCAACTCTTGATTAAATATGTAAAGAGGGAAGACAATGATCTTCTGACGGAAGCTGAATACACATGAATTTTACATTATTTAATTAGTATATTTGTACCTAGAGCAGCTGTGCAAAAAATAATAAGCATTTCTTGTACTATGTGCTGGTGGAAGTTTGAAACGTTATATAACTGGTACCAACCGTACAATACCACAATGGCATATATCAGTGCGAGATATTGGTATTTCAGTACCGTTTTAGTATGATATAACCAGTTCGGTAAGGTATTTATACCGTTGCACACCATTAGGAATGGATAAAGCATATATTGCACTATCTTCACCTATCATACCATACCAAACTGGCATATATCGGTGCGAGATATTGGTATTTCAGTACCGTTTTAGTATGATATAACCAGTTCGGTAAGGTATTTATACCGTTGCACATCCTTAGGAATGGATAAAGCATATATTGCACTATCTTCATGTAGACGAAGATCTAGGGCTATTTCATCCAAGAGATTCAACATCACAATTTATTGCTACACAGATGCAAAATATTTATCATACCCACATAAAACTAAATCACAAACAAGTTATGTTTCCACATACTGTAATACGGCTATATCTTGGAAATCAAAAACAAACCTTGGCTGCTACTTCTTTAGTTCTTTAAATCAGTGTAAGATTATCGCAATTCATGAAACAAGTAGAGCAGATTTGGTTGTGATCAATTATTATGTATAATCAAGAGTCATGCAGTTTATCAAATCAAAGACATCTCAACACTTACTTAAGAAGAAAATGTTGCACTTATGATATATTAAAAACCAATCACATTTCACCTAAATTTCTCTATAGTAACAAACTTTCATAGAAGGGTGATATCATTTTTATCTTTTTAATAATAAATGAAAAAGAAAAAAGATATACTGCACCAAAGTATCAGTGAATAAATGAGTTTTCTTTTTTTATCCCTCTTCAAGTTTTTCTCACAAGGTGTTATTGGGACAATTACATTAAGCATTTGTGCACGTCTCCTTCACTAAGTTTTTTTTCCATTGGGTTTTTCGTAGCAAGACTTTTTCTTAGTTAAGATTTTAATCTTTTTGTAAAAGGCGATCAAGGCGGTATTGTAAGTCCCCCGATCATATACATGATTGCCTATTAAACTAGGTCAATTCGCCTTCTATCAAAGCCTTCTGTTTGGGCGTAAAATGTGGAACTTGTTTTTGGTATCCTCTCTACTCCCTTGGCTATAAATTGGGAACGGTGAGGAAGAAGATATCACATCAAAGTAAAAGAGAAGAGAATAGAAAGAAGAACCTTCCCCAACTTATAACCAAGGGAGGAGAGAGGATGCCAAAAACCAAGTTCCACATTTTAAGCCCATGCTAGCGAAATGGCCTAGTCACCAAGCAATCATATGGTCATGGGACTTGCGATATTTTCATTTAATTTTATAATTTTTACAGCTTATTTCTTTCCATTTTTTAATTATTTAAAGTTTTATATTTTTTGCTTTTTAGTGTATTATATATATATTTTTTGTATTCTCAACCATAAACCTAAGAACTGGCCAAAATATTAAAAGATAAAAAGACAAAAACCAGAGCTACAAAATGTTGTCTAAAGTCTCTTAACAAGGTTATTCAATAATTCTAAAGTTAAGTAACTTTAGATTCCCTCATAGATAATGATTAGAAAGTTTTATGTTTGGTAATTAATTGGTAATAATTTGCCTATATGTATAATGCTCCCTCTCCAATGCTTACATATTTAATATAGGCTTCCCACGAGTTCAAGTGAGTCTATTAGTGTCTGACACAAAAATAGTTGCTTAATAGAAGTGCTCCCTCAGTCTATCCACTCCAGGAGAAAGTAAGATTAGGCAGAGATAATATCAGCAAACACCTGCTATTCAGATAGAAGAATCTTTTGCCAAGCATTTTCAATGTTGATATGATAAAATAAACTTACTTGCAAACATGAGTTCCAGCGGTGACCATCTCAGCATGATTTAGTGGCATCCTTGTCCGATCTGCAGTGTTTATAAGACAAGTTATTAATAAAAGAGGTCGCCAAAGAGAGAATAATCAACACAACAGCATACCTATAGTAAAGATTGCTATAAAACAGACAAGTGCACCATGCTCCATGTGAAGCAAATCGAGAATGCAGACTCCACCACATTAGAATAAGTAGGAATTTCAATAGCTCCATTTTGATACGATTTAGTTGTAAGAACATTTATGAACAGTACTTTAGCTAGACACGGACAATACCAAGATGATATCCCGCTACATAGTAGTTTTCTAAAATTAGAGAAGATTCAAAAGCAGTCCTAAACTCAAGACTTTTCAAATGATGAATAATCCTAACAAGCAAAAGTTGGAAGCAGCATAAAACTAGGGTAGGTGTTACATTAATAAACTTTACAAGGGAAAGAAGATATAGATGTAGGTTTCAAGAGCAGCCTTCGAAAAAAGGTAAAGAAACAAAAACTATAGAAAATTGGAAAAATAATCGACCACTTCAATTAGGTATAGCACAACAATTAAAGGTCTATAAAAATAATCTCATTATCAAAAGGAGATTTAGATTGAAGAGTACTAAGTTTTACATTTTAGAAGTGCAAAAAAATGAAGTCCATATAAGCACCTATTTCTCTGTTGTTCAACTTTGTAATCCACTCGCGGATAACATCCTGCAATGTCCTCCCCATCTGCCGGATACACCTTTCTGTGATCTACAATACATGTAAAATGTGAGTTCTCGTGGATGGATAAATATATCAGAGCCAAAGCCTGGTCACATTTGTCAAACTAGAAATTTAGGCGAATTCAGAGAAAAGCAATGATATATGAGGAAAATCTGTCAAGGCTAGTAGCAAAGACCTATTATTAAGGTCTCTGAAAATATTGGAGCATATTTACACACGTTAAATCTTTTTTTTTCTTTTTCTATTTGTGGATAATTTATTTAACTATAATACAAAAAGAGTACAAACAACAGGAGGAAGATATTGGGGCATATTTACGCACAATAAATCTTTTTTTTTTGTGGATAAATTATTTAACAATAATAGAGAAAGGGTACAAAAAAAAGGCGGAAGAAGAAAAATCCTCAAAAACAGAGAAAGTCAAAAAAAATAAAATGCTATTATATATGGCGGCCCTCCAATCCTCTGTAAATTGAAGTAATAGTCCCACCAAAATCACCCAGCCATTAAGGACAACATTAAAGGCAAGGAAAGTGATTCTATCCCCCCCTAAAAAAAAATTTACAGTGCAGAAACTTATCACTAAAACTCGGAGCATTCCTCATCCAAAGATCCCAAAATTAGAAAAAACAGCCACGCCACCAAAGCACCTTCACATCATTATGTACCATCCATCTTAGCCAAGGCTGCTAGCGACACATCTTTTATCATCTTTTGTAACACAAGGAATGTCTTCGTCCTTTGTTTATGTGCAAGTCCATACTGTTTTCTGTAGGTGTGCACGATAAGAAACTAAGCATACTTATCTATTTTAAATCATGGAGATGAGCAAATTGCAAACATTGAGCTTGTGCTTAAATTTCCTCAGGGAAAGGAAAAAAGGATACATCATAATTCACTTCTGCAGATTTATATGAACTCATGCTAGATCTAGATGATTCTCAATGTGAAGTATTCATGAATTGTATTAACCATGAATTAAATCACATATTTATCATTCGCAAAATATTAAAAAGTTTATAACCAGTTAGGATGAAATAAAGAAGTCGACTTGTTCAATAACTCCAGTACTAGTCCTTGAAACAATATTAATTCATCCATTTCATTTGATTGACGGACCTATTTGTTTTTGTTTTTGATTGACGGACCTATTTGTTTTTATTTTTGTTTTTTTTAAAATACAGTGACATCCCCTCTAGAAAACCACAATAACTCACCACCCCTCTAGTTTTTTAAGTAACAGTTAGTACTCCTACAAGTTTTTAGGGTTGACTAAATAGATAAAATTACATATTTTCCCGTGTATGCTATCAAATTTTAATTCCTGAATAATATATATATATATATATATATATGTGTGTGTGTGTGTGTGTGTGTTTAATTATACTTTTTTAATACAATACATTTTAATTATAATTTTATTTATAATTAAGACTATCTCATTCAAATAATTTAATTTAATTAACACATATTTTTGAATAAGTGATACAAATATTAAGAATTTTAAATTAAATTATTAATGAAGGTTTTCTAATTAAAGTGATTGAATATGTTGATAGTTTAGTTTTTGGTGTTTAACAATAAAAATTATTATTTAAATTCTTAGTTTCATATTATAATTTTTATATGTTAAATTTTTTCGTGTATATGTCAAAATTTGGAATGTTTATGATTTTAATTACATTTTTAGTATACGGTGTTGTTTTTATACAACATTGAATAAAAGAAAATATAATAATATTTATTACTACCTCTATCTTTTTAAAAGAAATTTTTTAATATATTTTTCTTTTTCCGAGGAATAACATTTGTCATTTTTATTGTAAATAATTATGTTTAAGAATTACTTATGTTTAGTTTAATATTTGAGAAAAATAATTAATATAAATTTTAATACTTTTTTATATGAAAATAAGATTCATTATGTAATAATAAGTTTATTTTATATAAATTTTAATATTTGGGAAAAATAACTATATTTATGTTAATTTGTATTTTTATGCTTATTAAAATTTTACTTTTTAATTACAAAGGTATATTTGAATTATATATTACGTAAAATTTAATCTTTAAGAAATTTAATTAGCAAAAAGTGTGTGCCTTTATTTTATTGATAAAATAAATATTTATTAATTTTTGAGAAATATGTTATTTATTAACACACAAATTCCTAATTTAATTAATTAGATCAAGTTAAGTAAAAATTATAACATACAAATTTATATTTAGTGGATATATTAAACATTATAACTTGAAGGGTATATTAGACATTATATTAAAAATATTTTTTAATATTAGTTGGTCAACAACACTAGGGGTAGTGAATGTTACATATTATAGACTAGAGGGGTATTGACTGGTACTTAAAAAACTAGAGGGATGGTGAGTATTATTATAGTTATCTACAGGGGGTGTCAATGTATTTTATTCTTTTTTATATACAAGATGGACCTATTTGGTATTCTTATATTCCTAGAACCTGACCACCATATCAATCTGAAACATAGCAACGGAGTTTCCCCAAGACCGTTTGCGTTACTGACTGATACTGCAATCTTATATCATGTATAAAACGGAGTAACCAAAGAGAAGTTTCTTACATCTTGTTCATGCCGATTCTTGTCATGGGCCAAAACTGGAATTCTGGTGGCAGTACGTTCAGAAATCTGCAAAGAGTAAAATCAGATTTTCTAACACAACAGGATAACCCCTAAATTTACATTTAGGGTTCATAAATGAGAATTTGTTACAACTTATTTTACAAGCTTAGTAACAGATAATCACTTTATCGCATAACGGTATTTACTTTTATGAGCTAACTGATTAAACACGGATACCAGGTTACAGGGCCATACTCTATAGATAAAAGTTGAATACATTCTGCCCCAAGGAAAAGGTGATACAAATGGGGTTACCAAATAGGGTAATTTGCGATAGTTGTAAGGTTGCATTTTATCTTTTTGTATGCTCCTTGGTTGTAAAGAGGGCAGCTCTTTTGTATACAGATCTTGTTTAGTATATGTTTCGCAGTCGACTAATTTGGTACCACTATTCTTTGCTTCTGTACACTGTACAAAAATTTTGCCCCTTTTATGGCTTTCAGTGGATACTCTTAGATTTTGTTCTTTTGCAGTAAAAGCAGGTGCAACTATCATATATGGTACTATTTATATTTTAGTCTCTTCACATACGATAATAGTTCATAGACTAAGAGTTAGATGCACGTAGTTAAGACTCATTTCTTGACAATCAGACTTCAACAGCTAATAGTTGCCTGGCATTATTTCTCAGATAAGTATAGTTGTCTAGCATGATTCTCCCTCAAGTTTGTAACAGTTGAAAAATAATAAAGTATGGGGTTGTCGGGAAGTATTCACTATAGACCATAGTTATTACGGTGCCACGGCGAGTCATGGCGGTAGCCGACTGCCTGGACACCTAGGCGACCGCCATGGCGTCCGTAAGGCGACAAGTCGTTTACAATGTGCAATTTATATATTATTTATTTTACTTAACAAGTATACTGGGAATAAAATTTCATATACATTAAAACTCAAAACATAACACTATGGAATAACATTAAAGGCATAATTATGTAAATACTTAGCAATAACAATCCAAAAACAAAACACTTGATATTAAAAATTAGTAAAAGTAATGAAGAATTCAACAAACACTATATAGAAAATAAAGTTGCAACCAACCATCACAAATATTTAGTTAACAGTAATAAATATATAATAGATTAGTATAGTAATAAGTTAACACTTAACACTAATAAATAAGTAAATAACTATAACTATATTAGTATTTGCAGTCTGCAGAACACATAGCAGGAGCATGGGTCATAGCAGGAGCAGGACTTTACAATTTTACATATAAATATATAATAGATTAGTATAGTAATAAATTAACAGTTAACACAAATAAATAACATAACAGAAAAGATGAGTCGTGGGTCATAGCAGGAGCAGGAATAGTATATTAGTATTTTAACCTAAGTAACATAATAAAGTATGAAGAAACAATTAAACAAATTTGTTCTCTCTTCCAGACGAGCAGTCGAGCAGACAGAAGAAGTCGAGCAGAGTCGGTAGACGAGTGAGAAGAAGTTGAGCGACGAGCAGTCGCGACTCGCGAGAGTTCGCGATGAGGTCTTGAGACTGAGTCGGAGGTCAGAGGTTCAAAGCAGTTGCGAGGTCGGAGCAGTCGGAGGTTCGAAGCAATCGCGAAGTCAGAGAAGCCGTCGAAGGTCGCGTGATGAGGTCTCGAGACTGAGTCAACTAAGGTCGCGAGGTCTGTCGAGAGATAAGGGTTTTCCTTCTCCTTTTCTCCTTTTTAATTTCGATGGGTCATGGGTTAATGGGTCCATGGTTTAAGAAGCTGCCCTCGCCTTAGCAACTATGTCCCAAGTCGAGCTTCGCCTTGTAGATTTCCCAACGCTTGGACGCCTTGGCGACGCCTTGACAACTATGCTATAGACGTACACAAAGATTGGAGGATAGGCAAAAGTAATCCAACACACACACACACACACACACACATATATATGTATTATACAATCATATATTTAATATATTTATGCTCTTTTTACTACTTCCAATTCATTGGAGGGGTAGAAAAATCATGAAAGCAAAAGCAACAACTTACTGGTTTGAGAGTCTCCTGACTGCACATTGGATGAGAATCAATTCCACTAAACCTTTGAGCATGCCAATATGCTCCACAAAATGCTCGGTCACATCCTATACCTGCAAAAGAGAGAATATGTGATGTTTACCAATGAAACCAATTCATATTGAAAATTTGTTGTTTGCAGTTTGTGAACTCGTGCTTCCAAAGTTCGCATCGTGGCATAAATCTAAACTACTACTGTGACTTTCTGCAAAGGAAGATAAACACATCTCCTTCACCTCAAGGTTCTCCTAAATTAATTCTTATTTTTCATTTGAATGCTTCAATGATGACTTGAATCAGAAACATTAAACTTATCTTTTTTAAAGTATTGTCGTTATCTTCCACATTTTCAAAATCGTAACACAAATTTCAAGCGCACAATAGTGATATTGAACGCCATGAATAATAATAAGCCTCGTATATAACAATTCTACATGAAAAGAAAAAGGTACAAATTACATATACTAGTTCATTCCATTCATCCATTGATTAGGTTATAAATTCACATTATTATAATGTAAATAATGGCTGGAAGCTTGGATCAGTTGCATGTTACATTGAAAATTAAGCTAGAAATCCAAATAAATAATAACTAAACATACGTAAAAGTAAAAAAGGTAGGCAGCCAGAAGCAAGCACATTTGTCAATCATACATTCTGCTTTAACAAGAAGTATATCGATTAAAATCACTGTACATCTACCAACTTGGAGGGTGTTAGCAAGAATTTACAGTGCTGTGGTACACTTGTATTGGATCTTGAAGGCATCATTCCACCACATGCATGACATTGCAGATGAACCGTGTTCCGGTTGCACTGGAACCCTGAATATTGAGTGCCTGAGCTACAGGTACGAGTCAGTTGAATAAAATGCAGAAGAATAACTCAGAACAAGCACAATAAAACTCCTTGAGGTATGAGATCGTCTATTAAAAATTAAGTGCAACCAACTAATATCGCTACTACAGTCCAACTAATATTGAGAACGTACATGAGATTCCTTAAAAGAACATGTCAAAAATGAGAGATGGAAGAATTGAATAGATGGTGAAGATTTTTGTAATGTGTTAAATCAAATTAGTGAAGGATTACCACATTGTGGACATGGATGCTCCACAACATCAGTTTCTTCATCTGGTGGTGAACGGTCCCTTTTCCGACTGGGCTTTCTTCCAGTGTTAATGTCCTGATATAACCATACGAGTACAAAATCAACAGAAGTCTCAATGTCTATTCAGTATATGCGTTGGCAGGAAATTCCAAAGATAATGTGCATGCTAATGAACCAAAAAACTACATTCACTCACATAGCCATGTGCTTGCACAGACACGAGGTCCTACATGGAAAGTTCAAAACGACATTTCACAAGGACATGACAAATATGTACATAAAGATTTGTATGTATACTTGAGTTAATTGTATCTTTATATAATTATGATTTCATAATCTATCTGACTTACGACAAGTGTGGTATCTAGTCTCCTTGACGTCTTGACACAAAGTAGAACCCAGCAACGGGTAGGATTTTTAGAGGCTGCTTTGCAGGGATTTTGGGTATAAAACATATCACAAGATAATAAAGCTTTGGACTTCTAAAAGTATAAGAAAAAAAGATTGAAACAATGATATTTAAAGGCTGTCCTGGGTTCTGAACAGTACCCCAACCTGAAATAGCAAAAGTGTGTGAGTGTTTTTTTATGGGGTTTACGGGATTTTAAATTAAAAAGAAAATTTTAAATTGTCTCCCCTATTTATTGACTCCATTATCAACCACTAAATATATCCTCTTGTACATCAACAGACGTGAGTGAAACCTAGTGGGATATCATGACTATATCTAGACAGAAAAAATCTACAAACCTTTCAACTATCAGTTAAATTATAAATCAATCAGTTACATTATATGATATTCTAATATTTAATGTGGCATAGAAATACTGCTCAATTCCGTAGTCCTATGACCGATTACATAAATCTTTGAACCTAGGTTGTCTCTTTCATCCAGCATAGGTTGAATGGCAACTGTTGTTACAGGGAAACCAACACCTCATGGTAATTTGGTGAACGGACCAAAGAGGAATAGATAAGATGCCTAGTCAATCACATCAACTCTCAAGTAAGCACCCTTCTCTAGCAAAACTAAAACCCATTTAGTTTGACTGAAGCGATAACAAAGGAGACGAGGAAGCTAAAGCAAAAGAAGAAAATGGGGAAATAAGGTCTAGTCCTCCCTTTTTAAGAAAGGTTTGAGGATTGGTAATCTTGCTTCTCAACAAGTCTTCCCCAACCCCATTCAGATGAACCAGATCACGCCCCAATTCGGTTTCTTGGCTTGATGGAACTCAGCCTAATTTTTCATTAACATCGTGTAGAGATGGACACATATAGGATCATCACTTTCTGACGACACACACAATACGAAATTAGAGAGTTTTGTTGATCCTTACTGTTATGTGTCATAAACATGTGAAACAATTTACTATGATTATAAATGGGTCATGTTTGGGTCGTATCAAGGGTCACCCGCTTAACCCATTAACAATACTTCGTGTGTAATCATTTTGTTGGGCCTTGCAGTCTAGAATAAATACAAGAACGAAGGGGGACAATGGGTAATCATCCTCACATGAATGATGAATAATTTATTGTGAGTCATTGTGGCAGTATAAGCAGCATAATCTTTTCGTGGTTGTATACTTGTATTAGCCAAACTTGGCCTCATCTTCCAATGTTGCCCCACCTCAGCGGCCGAAACGATTGATAAAGTGATCTTGTTTGGCAATAATACAGGAACCGTGTCACGCTTCTTAACAATGTGGTTGTAGATTAGGTATTTTTTATGTACATTGTGTGTATAAATGTTTTCACCTGGAACCATGGTTCAGGCCCAAAGCAAATCAAGAAAAATAATCTTCTCTCGCTGAAAAACAAATGAAAGATGTCAGTTCCAGAAACCCAAGTGTTACGCTCATTCAGATTTCCCAAAGAGCTGAAAAGAATCCATACTTCCAAAACATCTTCATTCCTCAAAAGCCTTTGAACTGAGTTCTCAATAAATCCTCCAACGAAGCGGAACATACCCACTCCTCCACCAACAGACCAAAAGTAGAGTTCAACCAAATATCGATTGAAACATATATTAGAAGTTAAAAATGTTGAGTTACCAGTTTCCGTAAAATTTAAATTGCTAGGTTCAGGCTTGACAATACATATTATTCTTTCAACACTCCCCTCGACATGAATGCCACTTCAACATAGAGAGACCAACCATGATGCATCATAGTAGACATGTGTTAATGCAAGGGAAAGACTTGAATACAAGACCTTGCAAAACCAGATTTCTAATATCAGCTTAATTTACTAAATCATCAAAAAGTCCAGGCTACTAAACAACGAGCCCAACAATGTATATTATGCTTTAAAAAGACATCTCAGAAAGTAAAAGTTCCTGAGCACTACTGTTACATCAAACATTAACAATAATACGTGAAACCATATATAGTTCTTAAGCCCTTATACTTATAAATCTGAAAGTGTTGCAAGTAATTTTACTTACAAGAGGTGACTTTATTACAGCATAGGAATCGAGAAGAGCAACTTCTTCATCACAGCGCTTTAGTGAGGAATCACTTTGCAGTATATCCTGCAGAAAAGCATGGCAAATAAAAAGAGTTCAAATAGAAGAAGACCAAACTAAAGGAGATATAATTCCATCCTTTAAGGAGTAAGGACATAAAATAACTTTATGGTAAGAGGTATGATTGAACTGGAAAGGGTCTGGCAAAATGAATCTATATGGAATCACATTCACACAAACAGATGAAAACAGTATTAATGATAAAAATTAGACCAACATATCAGAAAACATAATTTCAATGTGGGAGTACTGTATAGGTATGACCAATTTTTGGTCTGATAAAGAGATACATGCATACTGAAACTCGCAAAAGCTTTAGCCTAAGAGAATAAAAAGCACCACAAGGAACTACCTCCTCAATATTATGCAGAAAATGATTTCTCCCGACATATTGTACAACTGCTCGACACTGAGGACAAAGAACACTAGAATGCTTCTCCTGGGACCTTCTTAACCATTCTGAGAAGCATCCATTGCTGGAAATAACAATAGAAACTTCATAAAATGACTTGCTCAACTAAAATATAAACAACTGCTATAATTGATAAGGGTTAAGTCAGAGACCAAAAGTTATGAAGACAGGGAGCAACCGTGACAACGTCATGCCAAATATTCAAACAAATGCTGCATTTTGCATGCTCAACATCTAGGAATATCTGCACAAATAAGCACAGAATAATATTCAGAATACATACACATCAAAGACATCACATTAGCAGAACATTTCTTTGTGCCAGAGGCCCAGACACGGTTGACACTTATTCACCTTCAATTTTTTCGTAGAACATTGCTCAGTAGGCATTACTCTAAAAATGTAACTCACAGACCCTGACAAAATAAAAAGAAAGCATGTAAATATAACAGTTATGTCAAATCCATGAAATGAATGATATACATAAATAATAGAGCATACAACAAAATTTAACATTCAAATTCCTTTGACAAAAATTGATATTCTTACACTTCTTCCTTTCAGGTTTTTAATACTAACACGAAGAGTGGGTTTCGGAGAACTAGAAGTTGAAACTTGTTGACATAGGACCTTCTTTAGAGTTCAGCACTATGCAACACTGGCAGCAGGACAAAAGGGATTAAGAGCTTGGGATTTTATTATAACTTGGTCGCCAAAAAAAAGATACAAAAAATGTGAAGTTCTTCAAGTGTGCTAAGGGCTAAAGAAAAAATGAGTTTGATGCCTATTATGACTGCAGTGAGAAGAAATACGACCAGTAAATGAGAGATCATTGATAATCTTAAGTGCTAGCATGTCTGGTAAAAATGGAAAGGATGTTGTGAAATAGTGCGTTAACGGCTCCTTTGGTCACAGAATATAACAGTCATTTGTATGTTTCTTATACCTTCTTGTTTTTTGTTAAGCAAAGTAAGTTATTTGGGACACTACTTTTATGGGTTGATCAAGGGACTAAAACGTATTAAATTGACAGTTACTATGTACCCTCAATCTCAATGTAAACCAAAATCCGGAAAGACGCTGTTTCTGAAGGTAAAACACACTAGAAAATGAGGTTTTGACAACGGCAGAACACAAACACCATAGAGGTGCACCATGAAATGGAATCAACTTCAAACGTCCATCTTTCTTAATCTTGCTTTCCTTAGTCTCTCTATCTGTAAATTGAAGAACTATTTGAACAATCAAAAGCCTTTGGATTTACTATGCAAACTCTATCTCAAAGTCCCTTTGTAAAACCTTTCTGAATCCCATAGAAGATCCTAGCCTTAACTCAATGCATAAGATTTTCTTTAAGTCTCAATCCTTAGGATTTTATTGACTCTCTTGAGGTCCCAAAAGGAGACACCAAAGACCCCTTTCGCTATAGAACCTAAGATGGAACAACTCGAATTCATAACAGAGTATGAGAACCAAAACCATAGTGGAACAGGAAACTCAAATTATCGATGGAAAAGAATTCAAGTCACATCATAACTATAGATATACACTAAAATATGGAGAAGAACAAGTTTCATAGATGTAGAGACACTGATGAGACTTCTGAATGATATCATTGATATGAGATAACCAAAAAAGAAAGAGAATTAACATAAAAATGCTGACCATCTTCAACAAGACCCGGGATAATTTCACTTCCACACTTGATGAGGCAAGTATCTTCAGTTTGAACAATGGTCCCATCAACAAGTACTACATTTGAACTGTATAAACAAAAAAGATTAGTTATTCATAAACATTTATGTTGAAAGAATGTAACTGATGTGGATCACAAGAAACTCAAGATAAAGCAAGTTTAGAAGATTTTTTTTTGAAGGGCTCTATGTAATTCGAAACAACTCTGTGTTGGATTGTGCAATACAAATCTTAACCTTAGGTGCAATGCCTAAGAATTCCCTAGGTGTGATGCTAGTTGTGATGCCTAGTTTCACCTTCTATCCTTTTCTTTTTTCTTTTTCTGATAAGAGGGGGAAAAAAGAGCATATTTTATTAAAAGGAATTAGAGAATACAACTAAAAAAGGGACAAGAAGTCCACCCTCACCGGACTAGAGAAAACAAGACAAGAACAAGACTTAAAAAAGTGCACCCCCACCCCCTCCATTCTCAACGCGAAAACCCTAAAGGTCCACATAGCAAAAACCTAAAGGGATGCAAGAAGAATAACCCTCTCCCTCAACAAATTAAAAGGATAAGTAGCTTCCACTAAACAATCTAGCATTACAGTCATTACAAATTCACCATAAAACTGAGATGAAAACACACTTCAGTAGCATTTTTGCATCCTTCTAACTTCCAAAATCTCGAAGTGAGTTAAAAACATATCTTTGACCATAACAGGACGTACCCACTCTTCCAATACTCCAAAGATAGAGTTCCGCAGACCCCAAGCAAAACAACAATTCAAAACAAATTGCCATGAGTCTCATTCTCCGCTTGCACATAACACAAATATCCAGAGATAGGGCTTTATAGGATCATCTATCCTGATATGGATCTTGAGAATTCAATTTTTCTAAAACTAGACACAAAGGACCTTGGGCTTCCAAATGTACAAAACCAAAGAGAACCAAACATGTATAGCAAAGAAATATAAAGACAGGAATAACTCATAAGAAAAATTCAGCTGAATCGAAAGTCCATATATGTTTATAAAAAGAGGCACATAATTGAACAAAATCCAACATATTGCATCATGTGCTGAAAAAATGAAAATCCTAAGAAATAGATTTCACATCATTTTTTTTAAACTAAAAATGAGAGCATCGTGTAGCAAAAAAATGTGACAAACAATTAGAAACTAGAGAAAATTGATCTCGCACCCAAGCGTTCTCCCAAAACTGAAAGAGATAACCACATCTTTTAGATGACGAACAAAAGAAGAATATCCCTAGGAGTTAAATTTCCAAGCACTCGCATCAATTTGGCATTAGGAAAGTTGAAAGTATTCTGCAGAAAGTTGGTGTTGTCACTAGAAAAGAGGAGGGAAGATTTTACTCTTTCTTGGCCTAGAATGGTATGGTTTATAGTGATTAGTGAATAACAGCTTAGATTGCATCGTGACATACCTCCTGTTTTGCATTGTAGCTGAGCATAAATCTGAATTTCTTGTTATTTTACACCATTCCTGCTTTTCAGGTGAAGGCACTTTAACCTCTGAGCAGACTACCATCTCATCCGACATCAATTCTACATCTGAAAATCGCGAGTCTGATGAAACTGCAACAAGAAGATAATTGTTGAGCCATAGAAATCACTCCACTTGCATAATGAGGACTGTAAATTTATTAATGCTAACCATAAAGATATTCTTATTTTTAATTATTGCAAAAAAAAAATAGGTAATGAAAGCAGACACTCAAATTATGGTGTACTACTCAAGTTCAACTAGCACGTTATCCTAATTACAATTTGGTGACGGGAGGGGGATAACCAGCCTTTTGGGGAAAACCAGATAAGACATGAAACTGATTCACAATTTCCGGTCCTCAAAATGTAAGATATATATTGTATTTAGAATTTTCCAATCTTGAGATGTTCAAATATGCAATCAACACATTAAATCTGGATTCTTTTTCTTCATTTTTGTGGTTTAAATAAAAGAATAATTTATTCATGAATAAATAAGAAATAAGGAATGTGGAGGACCAGTTCTGCCAAAAGAAATTATAATAATAAAGGGGGGAATCACAGCTACCACTGCCAATCTCTATGTAGATCTGACAAAGAAATTTCTTGAAAAGTTCCCAAAGAATGAGCCCAAGCCCCACAGATAAGCAAAGAAAGAGACTCTCAAAAAACAAATCTATACTCATTGCCCAATTACAAAAAAATCCTACCATTCTTCTCAATTTAAACTCCAAACAAAAATGACAAAACAAGCACATCTCAAAAGAATCCTACTATTACTCGTACTTCCAAAACCCCTCAATCTGCATAAAAGAGGATCTTCCACCAAAGACAAATTCAGTATTCGCCCAACATGCCAAACAAGTAACACCACAACAGCCAAGCCAATGGAAAGTGAACAGATGAATATA
Source organism: Panax quinquefolius (assembly GCA_020205615.1). Taxonomy (NCBI): domain Eukaryota; kingdom Viridiplantae; phylum Streptophyta; class Magnoliopsida; order Apiales; family Araliaceae; genus Panax; species Panax quinquefolius. The sequence continues at coordinate 429,356 of JAINUW010000714.1, read as the reverse complement.
GATGAAAATGAGACTCATTATCTGGCACACACATAACAAATCTAAGGATAAAGAGTTGAGGCATAAGACTCAAATGCATGTTGTTAGTGTTAAGCTGGCTAGGGCCAAGGATGACACAAAAGCCTTAATTTTCAAGAGAACCTTCGCTTTCTAAATTAAAGAGGCTAAAAGATGGTGCACTGGATGATAATCCAGCAAGTGAAAAAAGACAGCAAGATTCCCTGTGAACCAAAAACCAAATGCGCCTAAGACTGAAATAAGGTTGAATTAAGAAGCTCAATAACTAAAGAGAATCCCTTTGCCTACCTATCGTTAAATTTTGGGAAATGAAGATTCCTAAAAATTGTTTCACACCCTCCCAATTATCAAATAGACAAGTACCAGCAAATTTGCACAGATAGAATTTTACCATAAATAGCTATCCATGAAAGAAAAAATGGTTTATTATACAACTATTCCATTTTAATATGCCATACATATATCATCTTCAAAGCAGGTCAAAAGATGAATTCAATTTCCACAATTTAGGGATGAAATTACAACAATGCTTCAAATTCTATGACTTGCAGAACAAAAGAGGTTCACAAATGCATATTAATGGAAATCAAGAAAAGTGGTATTCACTGAATAAGACTTAAATTTTGTTATATTAAAATGCCATGCAATACCATCTTCAAAGCGGGTTATTGGAAATCAAGAGAAGTGGTATCCACTGTATAAGACTTAAATTTTGCTATATTAGAATGTCATACATATATCTACAAAATGGGTCAAAGGATGAAGTTCAATTTCTATAAATTAGGGGTGAAGTACAACAATGATTTCCATTCTAGGGTTTGCAGAACAAAAGGTATTCACAAACACATAAGTGGAAATCAAGAAAAATGGTATTCACTGAAAAGACTAAATTTTGCTATATAAAAATGCCATACATATATCATCTTCAAAATGGGTCAAAACTCAAAAGATACATTCAATTCAATTTCTATAAATTAGGGTTGAAATTACAACAATGCTTCCTATTCTAGGGCTTGCAGAACAAAAGGGATTCACAACCAAAATATTAATGGAAATCAAGAAAAATGTTATTCACTGAAAAGACTAAATTTTGCAATATAAAAATGCCATACATATATCATCTTCAAATTGGGTCAAAAGATAAATTCAATTTCTATAAATTAGGGGTGAAATGACAACAATGATTCCCATTATATGGATTGCAGAACAAAAGGGGTTCACAAACACATTAATGGAAATCAGGAAAAGTGGTATTTAAAGACTAAATTTTGCTATAGTAATTATTACCAAGTTTGGCCCATATATCATCAGAGGGCTTCGAACCAGAACTTTGTCCGCTTTCCATCTTCTTGTTTATCTGCTTCTGTAAACTCCTATTTTTGTTTCTTTTAGCGAAGTGATGCAATGTAGCAAGAAACAGAAACAAAATACATATAGGGATTCAAATTCGACCGACTAAAATATCTTCTAAACCAAGGGACTCGTCCTCATTGGACCGTTTTCAAAATTTGTTTCGGCACCAAAATGACTCAATTGCCACATTTTCTTTCTTCTCTTTTTTTTTTTTTTTGAAAATATTTATAAAATTTAGAGAATTAAATAAAAAGATATATAAATTTTAAATAAAATAGTAATGGAATAAATTATATACCGATAGCCTATAAAGTTAAAGTTTTACACTTTTTAATAACACTATGTCGCGCGGAGAATTTATGAGAAAATCAAGAGATTTAAATTGTATTAACAGATTTAGGTAACATTGTTTAACTAATCATATTAAATATCAAATTCTTGATTTTTTTCTTTAAATTAATTCTATATGTGGCATAGTGTTATTGGAGGGTGTAAAACTCTAATTTTATCGATCATCCACATATAATTTATTCTCTATAACTAAACTTGTACGAACAAAAAATTGAAAAAAAAAATATTATGACCCAATTAAATTAATGGCATCAACAACTTAGGAGAGACGCTTTATGATAAGATATAAATTTAATTTAAAATTCTATACTTTTATAATTTAATTTTAGTCAATACTATTTAGATAATAGGACCTAAAGTAATCTAAGGAATGATAGGTTTGAGTTGATTATAACTTTCTTAAAGGATAAATTTGAACATGTGTTCTTACATAGTATAGTCTTACTACTACTTTAAAATATAATCGAAAGAGAAAAAAAACTAACAAGATTTTTATGAAACAGATAAAAGTGGAATATTATTTAAGAACAAATAAACTTACATAAAATTGGAAGCTTGAGAACTTCGAACTTGAAACTCACACAAGAAAACTTAGAAAATAAACTGAGTACAAACTTCGGATGCCTTCTCAGAAGAGCAAAACCAATCCTCTTATAGGAACGAGGAGAAACAAAATCATTACAAAAAACAAACGAAAGGAATCTACTTTTACAAAAGCAAAAACAACTTTAAGTAAAGCTGTTGACGCGTGTCCAGGATAAAGATGGAGTCGAATAGACAACAGTCAATGAGAGAAAAGCAAAATGGACCACACAAGATAGGATAAGATTCTTATCACCGAAAGCCTGATTTATTTGGGCAAAAGACAACAGCAAAATCAGGACCACCTAGACCACCAAGATGTTTTAAGCATTAGCACGCCTGAATTATTTAGGCTAAGAGCACGGGCCACCGAAAGATCATTGGATGAGACTTTTTTATCTTCACTGTCTAGCATAGTAACCGTATCATCATGATTCCTTAAGAAATCCAGTATTTTATTTTTAGGAATTCCTTTGAGGATAGACTTTAACTTCTGCTGAGAGGCATCATATTTACCTATATCAAAATCAACAACATGAGGAGGAATATTTTTAATTTTGCCCTCATCAAACTTAGACCACCATTTAATGGCCAGTTGTCGACAAAGCCGATGGACCCCTGTTCCTTCATGCTGAGTAATAGTATAGGACCATTTAAAGATCCAGGGGATTTCATTGGCACAACAGAAAGTTAATAATGCCTGATTATCATTGAGGCAATTTGATGTTTGAAAATATTTTTCAAACATATCTTCAACCTTGGGGAAAAAAACTCTGGGACTGGTCCCCAATAATAGAACCAAGATTGAAACCATACAGGAAAGTCCCAAGCCTTGATAGTTTTTGGAAACTTAGGGTGAAGAAACCAGCTATGGGTAAAATATTTATTTTGATAATATAAAAACTTTTCCCATGCTAGAGTGTAATCAAAATAATTAAAATATTTAGGAATCATAGATTTTGTCTCAAAATATTTATGAGTCCTTAGATCCCCCACCCAGTCACAAGGACGCAAGACCTTTAAGATCTTAACCGTTGAGAAAGCCAGATTATAACGATCTCTAGGTTTCTAAGAAACTTTAATTGAGCCAGTTTCTATCAGAATTTTTTCAAAGAACTCCCTGGTTTTAGGGAGATAAACAAGAAGATCATGAGAGTAGGACATATACAGATCTGCTACTTGTTATGGGGATCTAACTGCGTCCACATCCTCAATATCAACTACTTCTCTGATCATGGTATTAATGTATTGAGAATCCACCTGAACTTTGAGCTCAGGAGCCTTTCCTTTGTTACCCTGCTTTAAGATCCTGAAGATTGGCCTTTGAGGAAGTCATAAGAGGGTCTCTCCATTACCAGTTTAGCTGAGCGTCTAGGAGACCTGTCAAGATTTAACACACAAACACTAGGGATATCCTGCAAAAACTCTCTAGTTAAGAAGTTTGGCAAAGAATTTGAGTCACCTTTAATAAACTCAATATCAAAATCAAAGGCTGATAATAAGGCTTGCCACCGAGCAAAAATCTGTTTAGAAGCAACGTTCTTAACGTCCTTCTCTAAAACTTCTTTAGCTGATTTGCAATCAACTCGAAGAAGGAATCTCTGGTTTAAGAGATCTCCTTAGAATTTATCAATACACAAAACTATGGAACAAATCTCCTTCTTAATAGTGGAATAGTTTTTCTGTTCATCATCCCATTTTCTCGAAACAAAACAAACTAAGACTTCTTTAGAGTTTATAATTTGTTTTAGAATGCCCCCATAACCTTTGTTAGAGGCATCAGTCTCCACAATTTTTGGAGCATCAGGGTCAGAGAAATGTAAACACGGTAAGGATTTCACCCGAGTCTTAATCCTTTTAATGGCTTGGGTACATTCATCTGTCCAAGGCGTAGGCATTTTATTTAACCTTTTGTAAAGAGGGGCGGCATTATTTGCCAGATCTTTGTAGAAATCTCTAACATAATTAACACTTCCCATAAATCTTTGGAGTTGCTTTTGATCCAAGATTTTGTCTGGAAATTTATTAGCGAAGGAAATGGCTCTATCAACTGGGAAATATTTACCTTGAGAAATTTCAAATCCTAGAAATCTTATCTTAGTTTGGAATAATAGCATTTTGCTAGCTAATACCACAAGACCTTCTCTTTTAACAGCTTTTTTAAACACGTTTAAGTGTTTTCAGTGTTGATCAATGTCTTTTGAGAAGACCAAGACATCATCAATATAAACAATCATAAAATCCATAAATGGATTAAAGGTCTCGTTCATAATATTCTAAAATTCTGATGGCGCATTTTTAAGGCCAAAACCCAGAACATTCCATTCGTAATGCCCAAATGGTAGGGGTGAAAACGAGTCGAATCTCAGCGAACACTCTAATGCTCAGATTCGGCTCGACTCGAAAAAATTTAGCTCAAATTTGACTCGAATTCGATAAGGAATTTTTAATTTTGCACCAGATTCGACTCGAATCATTACTCGGACCTACTCGGCTCGTAAGTACTTGACTTATTTACAAAACGAGTTACTCGCGAGCCTTCAAATCGAGTTTCAAATATGAACCATTTCGCTTAATACTGAACCACTACATACTAAATTGATTATTGAACTAATGTTTATATATAAAAGTCTTTTACTTTTATTTATATAAAGAAATTATAAAGAATATAATACGAATTGACAATCAATTCACTGATTTATTCAAGTACAAACTTACACAATTTAATACTACTCTTTATAAATTATAAAGATTGATACAAATATCACATATTTAGCTTATTAGTATGGATCAGACCAGTATTCGAATATGTTCCATCGAACAGGTATCGAGTATGGTTTGAGAAAAAATGAAATACTCGAACCCTAATCTAAGTGAGTACTGGTATACTCGAATTGGACTCGTGTATCATTAAACAAAAAATTAGTATGGATCATATTCGACTCGAATCAACTTCGAATTCGAGCTTTGGATCATATTTTTGAATTGATCTCGAGTCGAGTATCGAGCTACTGTGCTCAGCTAACATCCCTACCAAATGGCACTGTAAACGCTATTTTATATTTATCTTCTTCTTTGATCTGGATTTGCCAGTATCCGCTCTTCATATCAAATTTAGAGAAGATATTTGATTTAAGCAATTGATTTAGCAGATCCCTCTTGTTTGGAATTGGATACCTAATCCATCTCAAAACTTTATTTAGAGGTTTATAGTTAATCACCAGCCTTGGAACTCCCCTTTCTATTTATGCAGCATTTTCCACGTAAAATGCAAAATATGACCATGGTGAGTAACTTTTCCTTATTAATCCCTTTTTTAAGAGATCATTAATTTCTTCTTGGCAAAGCTTAAGAAACCTTTCATTCATTTGAATAGGTCTCGCTTTGGTAGGAATAGACTTTTCATTGAATCCTTCTATGTAAGGCAAAGAGATGACGTGTTTTTTCCTATTCCAGAAAGCAATAAGATATGTAGAACATATTTCTTTACTTAGATCCTCTTGGTAAGCTTTAACTTTGAGCTTAAACTTGTCATCTTTAAGATGTTCTTCAATCTTCTTAATTTCTAACTCTTGTTTAAGAAAGAAAAGAAAATCTTCTTTGCGTTTAAGCAAATGATTAACTCCTTGATAGCGAGGTTCCAAAATAAAATCAAACTTGTCTTATATCCCCTCCTTATTAGTGCTTATTCCTTTATGATCAATAGAAATCGGGAAAAGTAAACTAATAAAAGGTGTACCCAAAATAGCTGCCTGAGCCATATTTTTGACTAGGAGGAATGGAGTTTCGAAACAAATCCCATTATTGCACACCACTACATCTGATAATTTATAATCTATATGCAATTAACTCCCATCAGCAGTACTCAGCATTTGAGCTGTTTTTGAGTAATATTTAGAAGGAACTAGACCTTCAGCCAGACAATCTAAGTCTGCTCCTGAATCAATCAAAGCTTCGGTAGTGACTGAGAACTCATCCTCAATAAGGATAGTAATTTTCACATACCACTTTTGAGTGATAATTCTATCTATTAAGTTGATTTTCAATCCTTTCGAACTAGATTCTCCTGGAATAATTTGTCTATCTTGAGTGGCAAAGTCAAGGACTTCATCCTCAAAATTATCACTATCTTCTTCATTGATAATGGGTGAATTAGAGTCATCCATTTTACTTTTGCCTTTATCATCTCTACCTTTAAGTCAGCGGATGTCTTTTTTGATCTGCTTGATCTCTTTCTTTAGATCCGTAATATCAACTTCTCTAGCATCGCTATTAGATTGCAGATTAGTAATCATTCCTTGTAACTCTTTAAGAGTAGGCTCCTTATGTCGGTCATTCCCCTTATCAAAGATCTTTTGTAATGAATATTGACTTGGGTCAAACCTTTCATTATCCTTATCAGAAGATTTTTTCTTGCTCTTAGCAAGCACGATATATTTCTCGATCATTTATCTCTTTTTACTAGAGTCTTCCAATTAATCGATAATATTTAAGATAAGACTATCTTCTTTAGATAAAACATTAATAGAGAGTCCATTTAAAGCACACAGGCATGCTTGTCCTTCATCGCATTGAAAATCATCCAACTCATTACACGATACCTCTTCTTCATTGGAAAGGGAATCATCTGAGTTAGAACAGCTACTTCTAGGACTCGAAATAGAAGAAGAGAATTCTTCCTCATCTGAGTTTATAAAGACATCTAGAAGTTGCTTTTTCAATCCTTCATCCTTAACCAGTTGGTTAATTTTCTTCTTAGTAGTACACTCAGGACTTTTGTGACCTATCTTGCCACATTTATAGCACGTTGGAGGTTTTGAACTGGTCACCTTTCTTTTAGATGACTTTCTCCTTTTAGGTTGATCTTCCTTGGTCTGATGTTTAGACCTTTTATGATGATAACTCCTTTTAGATCTCTTGTTATCTTTATAAGCAGAAGATTCTTTTCCAATCTTTCTTTTACGCTTATCTTTAGAGATTTCAGCAAGACCATATTGCTCACAGAAGTCTCCTAAAGCTCCCTTCCCTCTAGCTATTTCTTTTGAAATTTATTTCTGGATCTTCAAAATATTACACAGATCCGCACCTTCAGCAATGACTTCTGAAGCTAATTCTCCATAGGTATATTCATCCCAGGGAATTACTCCATCATTTTTATTTTTTGACCTTGTTTTAACTCTTTGAGAGAACAAAACAGGTAAACCTTCAATGAACTTTTCTTTCCAGTAATAGCTATTACAATCTGCTCTGTTAAAAACTTTAGAGAAAAACGTATCACGATAGAATTTGAATTCAGAGAGCGATTTGCACTTTAAGTTGCTCAATTGCTCATAAGTTCTTGATATTATCAGTTGATTGTTCCCCATAAAGTGGCGCATGATAGTGTACATCAAAGTGTTAACTGCATCCTCCACAAAAATGGGCTCGTTCATTGCATCAACGCCCTTTTGAACTTGAAAATTAAAGATGCTCTCCTTTGTTTCGCTTGTTAGGAGGTTATCGCACCAAAGGCCAAGTTGACCTACGAAACCGGATGCTAAAGCTTGAGCAATCCTCTTCTTAGAGTTAGTTTTGGTTCTAGCCGCTTGAGCAAACATCGTCATTTGTTTGAGAAGAACAAAAATTTGATAGTTAGTAAGACCATCAAGGTTCCATTCACAAATATATTCTCCACTAAATTGGACTCCATCATTAAATGCTCTATTCTCAAATTGAGCATCTATAGGAGATGGACGATGATAATAGGGCTGGTTTTTAACCTTTCCCCATTTTAACCTGTTTACTTGAGGATCTTCACGTTCTTCCTGGATTTTACTTAAGATATCATCAAGATCTAATCCATCATTCTTAAGAACCGAAATGGAAGGACCTTGAGAAGTCGATCCAATAGATGTCCGTTTTAAAGACAACTTTTCTAATCTATTCTTCAGTTCTTCAAACATTTCTATTGAAGCAGATCCTAGCTTAAATTCTTTAGACAACTCGGGTGGAGGTTTAAATAGGACTGATCCAGGTTTCTCCTTTTTCAAGAGCTTTCCTTCTTTTGAGGAAGTAATAAGGATTTCTGTCGGAGATGGACTAACATATAAAGGTTTTACTTTTAAAGTAACAACCTTTTCTATTCTAGTAAGTTGTGATCCAAGGGACTGTAGAAACAAATTAGAATAATTATTCTGTTCTATAACTTGATTGATCCCTTGAACTTCTTCAGACTTTCTTTCAGCCTCTTTATCCAACACCTTCTTGTATGGGACAGCTCTAGTCTTTCCCGTTCCTACAAAGACTGGGACTGAAGGTGGATGAATCGATGACACAACTTCGTTGTCGTCTTTGTCATTAGCCAATCGGTAGGGTCTGTAAGAATTTTCTACCATGTTTATGGTGATAGAACTATTCTCCTTAATTTTATACTATTCAGATAATAGGACCTAAAGTAACCTAAGGAATAATAGGTTTGAGTTGATTATAACTTTCCTAAAGGATAAATTTGAACCTGTGTTCTTACATAGTAGAGTCTTACTACTACTTTAAAATATAATCGAAAGAGAAAAAAAATAACTCTTTTACATTGTGTTTATGAGTTTGAGAAGAAAAAAAATAGAATTTTAGTTTTAAAAGAGAAAATAAAGGAGAAGGAAAGAGATTAACTTTGTTTATAAATATTTATATTTTATATAAGTTTTTATATGGAAATTATAAATAAACTAGTATATTATTATTTTATCCTTATGAGACTAAATTTGAGAAACCCTATAAGTGTTAGAAATGAATTAATTAAAGTAATCACCAAAATAAATAATGGAAACTTAAGCCTTTAAGTTGCTTTAATGCAACTTAAAGTTATTGTAATGTAAATGTTAGTTGGTGTTTTATATATATATATATATATATATATATATATATATTGTATGGAGAGAGCCGCAGATATAAGTTTGGGCAAAAACACCACATCCAAGAAATTGATTTGATATCAAAAGAATTGTGGATGACCACTTGAATGAAAAAAATTATTAATATATATATATATATATATATATTTTTTCTCTTCTTAATTTATTTTATCTATCATTTCACAACACGTTATCAGCACGAAGCTCTACCCAATTTTTGAAAAGGAGTTCTCTTAACTCACTGTAAGTATTATTTCATCACAATTAAATTTGATCATATATATGTAGTACTGTTTATATACGTACAAGATGGATGACAACAGGTAAATGGTTGAGGAAATTAGTTATGTGAGACCCCAAATTTTATGAAATGAAAGTATTCAATTTTCTTATAATTATTCTATTTAGTAAATGGTTAAATTGATAAAAGGTTAAAGTTAAGGGTGATATGTGAAAATTTTTCAAAGTAAGCAAGCTGTCATAAAATAATCGGTGATAAAAGTATAGTAATATGCGTGGTTGCATAGTAGCACACGGTATTGTACAATATCTTTGATTATTGATGCTTACGTGAGAAGTCACTCAGTTTTATTCAATTATTGTCACAATATATTATATTATTAAATCAATAATTGAGATGACACAGTTATTCATATTATTATTTGTATTATTGACAATGTCTAGAAGTTCTGTCGAGGAAAGGGGTTAGGTAATCTAATTGTGCGCCAATAGGGAGAAACCCTTATCGGAAACCCCCCTCTTTCCTGGGAATGATCTGGTTGTTAAATATTGTGAGTTATAATATTAATGATGAATAAGTTCGTATTGATTAAAGATGAAATTGATATTTTTATTGTATTGGGATTATTAGTGTTAGAGGAAATCAACATCTATTTCGATAATAATGGATGTCTGGAAGTTATATTGAACAATCGGGTAGTTAATCGGATAAATGAGGAATTAATTGCTATTAATTCACATGCTTATAACTATTTGTTCACATGTGTGTACTATTAATTCACATGTATGTACTATTAGGGGAGGTGGTGCATGATTGATAATACTTGCATGACTAAATTAAAAATGGAGGTATAGATGAAGGTACTGTACTGTAATTAGTTTTTTCACATGTATAGAACTATTGAGTCACATGATTGTACTATTGATTCACATGATATACTATTAGGGGAGGTGGTGCAAGTTTGATAATACTTGCAGGACTAAATTAAAAATGAAGGAAAAGATGAAGGTATTATACTGTAATATTTCGAGCCCCAAAACGTGCAATTATCGAAACTATGTTTTCCTATAAATAGAAGCTCATTCTTCCTTCATTCTCACCAATTCACTAAGACTCACAAGAGAAATTATAGATAGAGAAGTTATATAGAGAGAAGCTATAGAGAGATAGAAGAAGAGTAGTCTGCTACTTCACTACTCCAGTATCCAGTCTTCTTCCGAGGTAAGGGTATTATTTATTTCATATTCTGAAGAGATATTATTTTTCATATTCGTATGTATATTATTTTCGTTCAATATTCGTAAGGAATATCATCTTCGTTCAATATTCGTAGGAATATTATTTTCGTTCAACAGTCATAATGGGTATTATTTATTTCATATTCTGAAGAGATATTATTTTTCATATTAATATGAATATTATTTTCGTTCAATATTCATAAAGAATATTATCTTCGTTCAATATTCGTAGGAATATTATCTTCGTTAAATATTCGTTGGAATATTACTTTCGTTCAACAGTTGTAAGGGATGTTATATTTGTTCAATATTCGCTTGAAATAATATTTTCTTCCATACTTTGTAGTATGTAAGTAATATTATTTTGTTTCAGATTTTGAATTCTATACTCATTTTGTTGAAGCTTTGGATTCTATACTCCATGAAATTAGTAGAATATCCTTGATATTTGCGCTTCATCCAGTATCTTTTCATGGAAATATTATTCTGAGCTTTCTTGATAATTATTGATCTTTTCATGACGGAGTACTATTCATGAGTTACTATTCACGGGTTACTATTCACTCTAGTATTATTCACTTGGGTATTCGGGGCACTTTTCGTGCCAGAGTACTATTCACGAGTTACTATCCATAAGTTACTATTCACCTGGTTACTATTCACTCTAGTATTATTCACTCGGGTATTCGGGGCACTTTTCATGCCGAGGTACTATTCATGAGGTACTAGTCTCGAAGTACTATTCACAGGATACTATTCACGGGGTACTATTTATCCAAAAAATATATTTCTTTTCTGTCCAAATTATTTTTGATACATGAATATTATTCTTGAATTTTACTCCACAAAGCAGTATCATGTTGTCAATTTGGATATTTTTAAACTCTAGATAAATTTAAAGTCTTTAATATTTATCCTTGATTTCGTTTGATTTGATTTCGTTTGATTAATGCTTATATCATTGTCATCATCCTCATGTTTATATTGTGATGAAAGTCATCTTTGGCTTACGTGCATAGATGGACTGTTGATTATTGGTTTTATAGTTATATATCTTTGGCTTACGTGCAAAGATGGATGTGTGTATAACATGATCATATGTAAGACCTCAAATTTTTAAATAAAAAAGGAATTTCCTTTATTTATTATTTTGAAATAGTAAGGGTTGATTTGATTAATGTGGATAGTTAAGGGTTAAATACGCAAATATTTCAAAATAAGCAAGTGGTTATAAAATATTCATTATCGCTTGGGAATATTCGTTTGGTCGTGGAATATTCAGATCATCGCTTGGAATATTCGTATTTACACAAGGCCAAGCAAATGCCATGTGTGGGCCCCATAACTGAAAGCGATTGGATGAAGAAAACGATAAATATAAGTTGTTTTTAAATAACTACAGTAGTTGTTACCAAGTATCATCGTTGGAATACCCGGTGGTTAAAACACACTAATACGCCGTTGTTGAACAAGAAGACACCAGATTGCACCAATTATTGATTCTTACGTAAGAAGGCACTACTCAATAATGGTTACATGAATTATCGCTCAAAGATTTTATCGAGTTAATAATTGTCATATTGATATTTTATATATCATTGTTGTTTCAATAATTGTCATTACACAAAGATTTTTCATTATCGGCAATAATTCATATTATCCTAATAATATTATTAGATAACATTATTGGCAATGTCTAGAAAGTTCTCGCTTAAGGAGAGGTTTGTCACCTAATCAAGCGCCAAGAAGAAGAAGAAATTTTATCGAAAGCCCCTCTTTCCTGAACCGCCTCGTCATTAATATCAGATTCTCGTAATATTATTTGTGAATAATTAATTATTGATTTATATGATGAGGAAAATATTGATTTTATGTGGATATAGATGGAGAAAATTTTAAAATGACAATTGTTGAAAATTAATATTTTATCTTTTTCTCGATAAAATAATTCATTTAAATATATTATTTTAATAATATATTAACTGTGATATTTTTACAACGAATGTGGGATATATGAGTATACGAGGAGGAAGAGTATTTTTGTTGCAATAAATGTTTAAAACATGTTAAACATGCTCATGGACCCCATTTATCGATCGAAATTTGATTATAAATTTTAAAATCGCCTGCTTGTGGATTTCGGTCCAATTTCTATTTGGAATTTGGAAAACTTTCTTCTGCAAAGTTGTAGAGAATTGAATTTCCTATAAAAACTCGCGAGATTCAAATTTTCTGATGAAAGGGCTATTTATTATGAATTATTGAAGTTCCGATTAATTGATTATCATTTTTTTGGAGTTTTAAGTAACTTTTTTTGAAAAACGTTTTTGTCACTTATGGGACATGTGTTAGTGGTTGATTTCAGATTGATGGTGTGCGAGGAAAGATGTGGAAAAATAATATTATTAATATATTAAATTTTCTGCTTTGGTGTTCTAAGCAATTTCCTATAAATAGGTGCTTAGGTTAGAATTGAAAATCACACACCAAAACCAAGTTTTCTCTCTATATATTATCGAGCATATTCTTGTGAGTATTTTGAGTATACTTTGAGTATTGCTAGACGCGCAAGTTCCTTCAAAGACTATACCCTTGTGATTCTAACTAAAGTACTCGATCTTCGAGGTAAGGATATTATTTTTTTTCAGAATGATATTATTTCTTCAATATCATTATGTCAAATGTTGATCTAAAGTTTTATCAAATTTGGAACTTTTTCATGCTCTGGGTTACTATTCATGGGTTACTATTCATGAGTTACTATTCACGAAGTTACTATTCATGAGTTACTATTCACGAAAGTTACTATTCACGAGTACTATTCATGAAGCGTGAAGATGTTTTTGTGGAATTTCTATCTTTTGGTGTCTGAGTTACTATTCACGATATTTGACTATATTCACGATACTAAGACTATTCACGATATACGGTATTATTCAATCAAAAATAAAATTTCTTCTTTTCGTCTAAAACATCTATTCGGATACTAACTCGATCAGATCCATGTTTTGATCATTCTCAATTTTACACCACTATGATTATTTTTGAGGTATTTTTGGACGTGATAAAACCAAGTACGAATCCTTAATCCTTAATCCTTGTCATTTTGTTTCACCGGATTCGCTTTTTTAAAAAAATATTTTTCATCATCCTTAGTCTTAAATGATGATATTATGGAATATCTTTGCCTCAGAGTGCAAGATGAATGATTTCTTAAGAATATCTTTGGCCAGTAGTGCAAAGATGAATGATTTCTCAAGAATATCTTTGGCCAGTAGTGCAAAGATGAACAGTGTTTAAATGAATACGACTAATCGATGAATATCTTCGCCCAGAGTAAAAAAAGATGAATATTTGATTCCGTATGTATATCGATTGATGTTACAGGATAAAAGATAGACGATGAACTTTTAAATTCATACATAGAAGATAGTAGTTTGCATTCTCTACTTAACTCTTCTAATGAATTATTATTTCACCATGAATATTGATTTAAAATTTGTTGTCTATCAGATTCTATTATATTTTTCCTCGTTGAAGACTAACGATAATTTGTCAGATATTATCTTAGTCATAATATTCTTTATCGAGCTAGTTGAGCTCACCCTTTTCCTTTTTGTTCCATTTTTCTCGTGAGGCGAGAATATAATGAAAGTACGAGCTCTGGGTATGGAATGAAGGTTTTAGAAAGGATTGTTTAGTAGTCCTCACCATTTTTGTAAAATAATGTATCAATAAATGTGATGAGGATTTATTTGAGTATAGATATTGTCTAGAAGATAATATTTGTATTCAAACTCACGCTTTACTATTGTAATAATAAAGTTGTAGTTGTTTTCGCACTATGTATTGACAACTCGTAATAGGTGATGTATACCTATTTTGGGGGCGCCACTTGGTATCGAGCTAGCTAGAGGATATGATCTCCGGATCTCCGAGATCTCAGTGGCATAGAACTAGGTCTTGACACAGGGTGTCTAGAGACAGATCGAAAATATGATCTCGCGGAGATCGGAGAATGTCCTACCTAAGCTTATTTACCTAGCTTATTTGTTAGTTGGTCAAGATATAGGATATTATGTGATATATTGATTTCCTTAATTAACCTTTGTTTTATGACAAGATTTGAGAATGTCGAATCGAGAATATTAACAATGGAAATGAGACCGTGGAGATGCCTCAGACTCACCAACGAGGAGAACGTGCAACAGTCGGGTAATGTTCCTCTTGTGAACAACACCATCGAAAGCGATGATGAACGAGGGATGTTTAGAAGTTTTTTGCTTCATGCAAAATCGCATTTAGGAGACTCGTGTTCAAAATACAGAGGAGGAAATGATAGCAATTCACGTGTTGTCACAAACAAGCAAGCTTCAAAGAGTCAGGGACCACCGTAATTTAAGGGAAAGCCGATCCGATCACGGCGGAAACACGGGTCAAACAAATTACCAAGATATTCGATGTCTTGGGATGCACGGAGGAACAGAGGGTTCCATTCGCCACCTTTATGTTCCGTGGCGAAAGGCGTATCATCGGTGGGAGTCTCAGAAGCGCACTCCATCCAAATTAAGACTCAAAGATGTCTTGGGAGACGTTTCAGAAGCTATTTAATGACAAATACTTTCCCGAAAGTGTTCGCTATATGAAGGAAGTGGAGTTCATCGATTGGAAAAAAACAACACGATTTGTCTCAAAGACGAGGCAAAGTTTGCAGAGTTATCCAGTTCACCTCATTTGGTGGAGAATGAGGAACGATGACGCGGATGTTTCTTAGAGGTTTGAAACCCAGATACGCCAAGATCTCATTTCTCATAAATTTTCTTTATTCGATGTTGTAAATGTGGCTCAATTATTAGAGCGAGATAACGAGTACGGCCAACCGAGGGACCACAACCAGATCGTGATCGTAGATAGCAATAATGTAATAATGATAACTCATGGAGAAAGAAACAGACGGACAGAAATGGTAACCACTCTAGTGGTAATCATGGCCATGAAAATAGAAGAAGCGAGTCGAGGAGAGATTTTAAAAGAGGAGATTTAACAACGACCATGTGAAGATGACAAAGTTTAAGAAAGAATCGGTTCTAAGGGAGGAGAACGACCACCGGCCATATGCTACAAATGCGAAAAGAGGGACATATCACCAAAACCGCCCACAACAGCTCAAGGTATGCTATAATTGTGGAAAGGAAGGACATATCGCCGAGATTAGACAAGAATAAACCTAGTTCAATGGGACTGGTGACTTAAAAGATCGTCCCGTAAAAGTCAAAGTCAACGATTCCGGAAGAGCGCTTGTTGTGACCGGTCATAATGCGAGGAACCCAAACGAGGTGATCACGGTAAGCTATTTATAAATTCTTGCGAAGTTTATACCTTACTTGATACCGGTATACCCATTCATTTATCTCTCCCGCATGTGCTCAACGCTTAAACTTGACTCGAGAAATTAGACTTCGACCTATCTCGTGGAAACTCCGCTAGAGAAACTTTCATCACATCCACCGCTTATAAATCTTGTTTGATTCAAGTTGGCACCATTACCTTACCTTACCGCTGACCTTATCTCTTTAAAGATACTTGCTTTTGATGTGATTTTAGGGATTGATTGGTTAACTACTCATCATGCCAAAATTGATTGTTTTCGTAAGGTTGTTAGTTTTCATATTCCTAACCAACCTCGTTGTATTTAATTCAAGCAACTAAACCATTAAAATCGATCACCGCTATATCTAATCATAAAGCTATTCGCTTATTAAAAAACGGATGTCAAGCTTTCTTAGCCCATGTTATGGATTTGAATAAAGACACGCCAAATTTGAATAATATTCCCGTGTTATCGACTTTCCCGACGATTTCAAGAACTTCCCGGCCTACCCCCGTAACGTGAAGTTGAATTCTTTATTGATCTTGAACCGGCACAAAGCCCATTTCTAAAACCCCATATCGAATGGCTCCTATTGAACTTCAGAGTTAAAGGTCCAACTACAGAATTGTTGGACATCGGTTTCATTCGGCCCCAAGTACATCTCCTCGGGGTGCTCCTGCTTTATTTGTAAAGAAGAAAGACGGAGTATGCGACTTTGTATTGACTATCGGAATTGAACCATGTCACCATCAAGAATAGGTATCCTCACCTCGTATTGATGACTTGTTTGACCAACCAAAGGGGGCACAATTCTTTTCAAAATCGATCTTCGCTCGATATCATCACCAAGATTAGAATCGAGGATATTCCAAAGACCGCCTTCGTAACTCGGTAGATGGGCATTATGAATTCTTAGTCATGTCTTTCGGATTAACTAATGCTCCCGCGCTTTCATGGATATGATGAACCGAGTATTCAAGGAATATTTGGATCAATTCGTTGTTGTCTTTATTGATGACATCCTCATATATTCCAAAAGCCGTGAAGATCATGAGCACCATTTGAAGTCGGTACTCCAAAGGCTTCGTGAAAACCAACTATATGCCAAATTGAAGAAATGCGAGTTCGCTTGAGGAAGTAGCATTCTTTGGGCACGCGGTGTCGAAAACATGGAGTATCCGCTGATCCCACCAAGATTGAAGCAATACAAAGTTGGAGCAACCAAGTCGGTGGATCAAGTACGTAGCTTTTTGGGCTTAGCCGGTTATTATCGGAGATTCGTGGAAGGGTTTTCTCTAATCGCTACTCCATTAACTCAAATTTAACTCTAAGGATACAAAATTCGCTTGGAGCGAAGAATGCGAGAAAAAAGTTTCCAAGAGCTTAAGAGGAGACTTATTTCTAAGACTGTTTCTAACAATACCATCCGGTTCTTGATGGATTTGTTATCTACAAATGATGCTTCGTGCAAAGGGTTAGGATGTGTTCTCATGCAACGTGGGAAAGTCATAGCCTATGCCTCATGACAACTTAAAGAGTATGAGAGAGAATTATCCTACTCATGATCTAGAGTCATGCAAATGCTTTCAAGCTAAAAATATGGAGGCACTATCTATATGGGGAGAAAGTGGAGATATATTCGCACCATAAAAGCCTTAAATATTTCTTCACTCAAAAGAACTCAACATGCGGCAAATGACGCTGGCTCGAGCTATTGAAAGACTACGACCACACTATTCAATACCATCCCGGTAAAGTTTAACGTGGTAGCCGACGCATCGAGTAGAAGATCATATGCGGAACGAAAAGATGATGTCAAGTATACGACAGAGCCAACTTTAATAGAAAAAGTTAAGGTTGCTCAAGCCACCCAATCTTGAAATCGATGCGTGAAAGAAGAAAGTACAAGAAGGAGCTATTCCTAAGCGAGAATTGATGAAGAAGGAATACTTGAGTCCACTCTAGACTTTGTGTTCCCTAACGACTGATTTGAAGTACAAGATTATGATGGAGGCACACAATACGCCATTTGCAATCCATCCTCGAAGTACTAAAATGTATCGTGATCTTCTACATACATTTTGGTGGAACAATATGAAGAGAGAGATTGCAAAGTTTATCTCAATGTGTTTAACTTGTCAACGTAAAAGGCGAGCATCTAGTACCTAAGGGTCCGCTGCAAACCACTTGAGATTCCTGAATGGAAGTGGGAACACATTACCATGGATTTCATTACGGGTCTTCCTACGGTTTCTCAAGGCATCAATGCTATTTGGGTTATTGTTGATAGATTAACCAAGTCTCCGCTTTCATTTCTTGCCGATACGGAGACTTATTCCTCGAACGCCTTGCTAGTATGTATGTGACGAATGAGATTGTGAGGTTGCATGGCATGCCCAGATCCATAGTTTTGGATCGTGACCCAAGATTCACTTCAAGATTTTGGGTTAGCTTGCAAAAAAAGCTATGGGCACGGATTTGCGATTTAGTTCGCATACCATCCCCAAACCCGACGGACAATCGAGAGGACTATTCAAACTCTTGAAGATCTATTAAGACTCGTGTCCTAGACTTCAAGGGTAGTTGGGATAAGTATTTACCATCGGTGGAATTCTCCTACAACAACAGCTTATCGTGCAAGTATAGGTGTGGCTCCATTCAAGCATTATATGGACGAAAATGTCGCTCTCCAATATGTTGGGATGAGGTGGGTGAAGCAACATTGTTGGGACCCGAAAGTTAAACGTATGACTCACCGAAAAGATCCAAATGATTCGACAACGATATACAAACGGCACAAGATCGACAAAAGAGTTATGCGGATCTTCATCGAAAGGACGGGAATTTAATGTAGGGGATCATGTATTGTCATGAAGTTGCTCCATGGAAGGGAGTTACAAGATTTGGGAAGAGAGGAAAGCTCAATCCACGATTTATCGTCCATTTCAAATTCTCGACCGAGTAGGAAATGTAGCCTATAGACTTGCAAGCACTCCCGAGTATGTCTCGTGTTCATAATGTGTTTCACATATCTCATACTTCAGAAATATGTGAAAGACCCGAACCACGTTATCGAAGTTAGAACCGGACGAGATAGCCAAGACTTAACGTATGAGGAGGTACTTGCCAAGATCTTGGATAGAAGGAGCATGTCCCACGCCAAGAAAGGTCATACCACAAGTTAAAGTTTTGTGGAGGAATCATGCTATAGAGGAAATGACCGGGAATTGAAAACGAAAATGAAAGCGAGGTATCCTCACCTTTTCAAACACTGTGTATCGTACGCCAATTTCGAGGACGAAATTTCATAAGGAGGGAGGTTGTAAGACCCTCAAATTTTTAAATAAAAAGGAATTTCCTTTATTTATTATTTTGAAATAGTGAGGGTTGATTTGATTAATGTGGATAGTTAAGGGTTAAATACGCAAATATTTCAAAATAAGCAAGTGGTTATAAAATATTCATTATCGCTTGGGAATATTCGTTTGGTCGTGGAATATTCAGATCGCTTGTGAATATTCGCATTTACCGCCAAGCAACCATGTGTGTGGGCCCCATAACGAAAAGCGATTGATGAAGAAAACGACAAATATAAGTTGTTTTTAAATAACTACAGAAGTTGTTATCAAGTATCATCGCTGAATACCCGCGGTTAAAACACACTAATACGCTGCTTGTTGAACAAGAAGATACCCAGATTGCACCAATTATTGATTCTTACGTAAGAAGGCACTACTCAATAATGGTTACGTAATTACCGCTCAAAGATTTTATCGAGTTAATAATTGTCATATTGATATTTTATATTGTCATTGTTTCAATAATTGTCATTACACAAGATTTTTCATTATCGGGCTAAATAATTCATATTATCTCGAATAATATTATTAGATAACATTATTGGCAATGTCTAGAAAGTTCTGCTCTAAGGAGAGGTTTGGTCACCTAATCAAGGCTACAAAGAAGAAGAAATTCTTATCGAAAGCCCCTCTTTCCTGAACCGCTCGGTCATTAAATATTGTGATTCTCGTAATATTATTTGTGAATAATTAATTATTGATTTATATGATGAGGAAAATATTGATTTTATGTGGATATAGATGGAGAAAATTTTTAAAATGACAATTGTTGAAAATTAATATTTTATCTTTTTCTCGATAAAATAATTCATTTAAATATATTATTTTAATAATATATTAACTATGATATTTTTACAACGAATGTGGGATATATGAGTATACGAGGAGGAAGAGTATTTTTGTTGCAATAAATGTTTAAAACATGTTAAACATGCTCATGGGACCCCATTTATCGACCGAAATTTGATTATAAACAGAAAAATCGCCTGCTTGTGGATTTCGGTCAATTTCTATTTGGAATTTGGAAAAACTTTCTTCTGCAAAGTTGTAGAGAATTGAATTTCCTATAAAAAACTCGCGAGATTCGAATTTTCTGATGAAAGGGCTATTTATTATGAATTATTGAAGTTCCGGATTAATTAATTATCATTTTTTGGAGTTTTAAGTAACTTTTTGCATGAAAACGTTTTTGTCACTTATGGGACATGTGTTAGTGGTTGATTTCAGCTGATGGTGTGCGAGAGAAGATGTGGAAAAATAATATTATTAATATATTAAATTTTCGCTTTGGTGTTCTAAGCAATTTCCTATAAATAGGTGCTTAGGTTAGAATTGAAAATCACACCGTAAACTCAAGTTTTCTCTCTATATTATCGAGCATATTCTTGTGAGTATTTTGAGTATACTTTGAGTATTGCTAGATTTGCAAGTTCCTTCAAAGACTATACCCTTAGATTCTAGCTAGAAGTAATCGATCTTTCGAGGTAAGGGATATTATTTTTTTCAGAATGATATTATTTCTTCAATATCATTATACCGAAAATGTCGATCTAAAGTTTTATCAAATTTGGAACTTTTTCATGCTCTGGGTTACTATATTCATGGGTTACTATTCATGAGTTACTATTCACGAGTTACTATTCACGAAGTTACTATTCACGAAGTTACTATTCACGAGTACTATTCATGAAGCGTGAAGATGTTTTTTGTGGAATTTCTATCTTTTGGTGTCTGAGTTACTATTCACGATATTTCAAGACTATTCACGATACTGACACTATTCACGATACTGCATATTCAATTTAAAAATAAAATTTCTTCTTTTTCATTCTAAAACATCTATTCGGATACTAACTCGATTGTATCCATGTTTTGATCATTCTCAATTTTACACCACTATGATTATTTTTGAGGTATTTTTGGACGTGGATAAAACCAAGTACGAATCCTTAATCCTTAATCCTTGTCATTTTGTTTCACCGGATTCGCTTTTTTAAAATATTTTTCATCATCCTCAGTCTTAAATGATGATATTATGGAATATCTTCGGCCAGAGTGCAAAGATGAATGATTTCTTAAGAATATCTTTGGCCAGTAGTGCAAAGATGAATGATTTCTCAAGAATATCTTTGGCCCGTAGTGCAAAGATGAACAGTGTTTAAATGAATATGACTAATCGATGAATATCTTTGGCTCAGTAGTAAAAAGATGAATATTTGATTCCGTATGTATATCGATTGATGTTACAGGATAAAAGATAGACGATGAACTTTTAAATTCATACATAAAGATAGTAGTTTGCATTCTCTACTTAACTCTTCTAATGAATTATTATTTCACCATAATATTGATTTAAAATTTGTTGTCTATCAGATTCTATTATATTTTTCTCGTTGAAGACTAACGATAATTTGTTGTATATTATCTTAGTCATAATATTCTTTATCGAGCTAGTTGAGCTCACCCTTTTCCTTTTTGTTCCATTTTTCTCGTGAGGCGAGAATATAGCGAGTACGAGCTCTGGGTATGGAATGAAGGTTTTAGAAAGGATTGTTTAGTAGTCCTCACCATTTTGTAAAATAATGTATCAATAAATGTGATGAGGATTTATTTGAGTATAGATATTGTCTAGAAGATAATATTTGTATTCAAACTCACGCTTTACTATTGTAATAATAAAGTTGTAGTTGTTTCGCACTATGTATTGACAACTCGTAATAGGTGATGTATACCTATTTTGGGGGCGCCACAGCAATTTAACTTGATGTTTATTGTATTTTATCAGTTTAACAATGTTGAAGGCTAAGGATAATTTATTCTGCATTATCTTAGTCATAATATTTCTTACTAGGCTAGTTGAGCTCACCCTTTTGCTTTCTTTTACTCTTCAGGAAATGAGAATATAGCTGGGACTAGTCGGGGAACGGAGTGACGGTCCGGGATGGTTGTTTTAGCAGTCCTCACAACTTAGGGTGATAATAAGTGTAATGAGGATTGAATTTGAGTTTGAATACTGTCTATAAGACAATATTCATGTAAAAACTCAGCTATGTTTTGTCATATTTTGCACGACAGTTGTATAATTAAGTTTGTAGTTGATTTCTGTACCATGTATCTGGCGACTCAAGATGGGTGATGTATACCTGTTTTGGGGGCGTCACAAGTTAAGTGCTTTGGAATCACTTGATAAGCCATAAAAAAACAGGTTTGATAAAGCATAATCAAGATGGGAAATAGAGTAGTATATAAATCTTCTTTTGAAATACTAACCAACATGTATGTTTTCCTGTGATATGACATTAAATATTCATAAAGTATTCATATTACATATGCTAACCCCAAGTGGTGCAAATATATTTGGATGGACATATTTGTTTTGCTTTTTGTTTTTGGATATTTTTCAACTTAATTGGTTCTCACTTTAAGGTCATAATAAATACATATATAATAATGTTACATTGTCCAAAATTATATATTTATATAAATGTCGAACCTTGCAAAACTTAAATTATTTGTCACGTACTCTTAATGATGAGATTCATCTAGAGGCAAAGAACCTTGGAGATACAATTAAAGTTGGCAATCATGCATTTCTGCAAGATCATGCAAAATTAATGATTTTTATTCGCTATCATCTTCATGAAAAATTAAAATATGAGTACATTACAGTAAAAGATTCACTTGTCTTATGAAATGATTTAAAGGAAAGATATGAAAATCAAAAATTTGTAATCCTCCCAAAAGCTCGTTATAATTGGTTGCACCTGAATTTGCAAGATTTTAAAAGTGTTGAGTGAGAACAATTCTATATTTTTTAAAAATGATCTCACTATTAAAATTATGTTAAAAAAACACTGATGAAGACATGTTAGAGAAAATATTTATTATATGTCATGCCTCGAATATGCTCCTGCAGCAACAATATCGATAGCGTAAGTTCACAAAATATTCCCTGAAGCGATAAAGGAAACTATGTTCTCAGAAGTGGTATTATGTCTTCTAGTGGCTGTAAAAAATAATGAGTTTCTGCTGAAAAACCAACAATCTCGCCCGACTGATTCTACTACATTCCCTGAAGTGAATGGAACCTCATTTGATAATCATAGAGGAAATTATGGTTGTGGTTGTAGTAGTGAACGTGAAAAGAACAATCAACATAAAAAAAGGGAATGTACATGTCGTACTCCTAAACATTAGGTAGATTTGTACCAAGACTCCATAAAAGAAAATGAAATGGAATTGAAATAAACTTTATTGATCATAATGATCTTGAAGATCCCATGAATTATTTTGACTTTTCAAATGGAATGGATATAACTAATTTTGATATCTATGATTTCCTTGATGATGTTGATAGAAATTATAACGACCCAGAAATTTGGATCGTCCAGAATTTAAGTTTAAAGAATTAGTTATTAATAAAATGAATTTTTATTAATAATGTTATGTGCTATGTGTTTATTAATCGTTATAGAACCTAAGATGATTATAAGTTGGGAGGATTCTAGCTACGATCTAGATTGAACGAGTAAAAATTTTCAAGACGAAAATGAAAATTTTTCTCGGGAACAAAATATTTTACGGGGAAAAAGAAGAAATAGCACTTCAATTCGAAGCGAAACCTAAGGGGTTGGGGTTTGAATAACCTAAGCCTTTTCGAGAGTTCGGTATGTCGAAATGACATTCCGTCGAAAGATTTGACGATAATATATCATGAAAAGTTAAGTAAGCCGATAAAAGTTTTTCTCGAAAAACGTACAGAAATCAGATGAAATAAAAATGAAGAAAAGTATTGTTATGTACTTTTCATTCATTTAGCAATGTTAGGGTTAAAAGTGAAGGAAAATGCTCAACGCCAAAAAGTGTTTTTTAGTTTTTCGGAAATCCGAAGAATACATAAAAGTTAATCGGTAAAGGAAAGACGAAATATCCAAAAATATTTGGATTCCGAGAATCGCAGTTTTTAAAACTGTCGGACGAAAACCCGAAAGACGGAACCACGAAACGTAAGGGCTAAGTACACATAAGGGCTAAGTTAACTTAACACATAAGTCATGAATAGTAAGGAGTTGTGAATAGTAAGGAGGTTAGGGGGTGAAATGACTAAAATGCCCTTAACTTTGAAATTCTATAAATAGGAAGCTAGATTTCATTTAAATGAGATTTTGAAAATCCTACAAACTAGAGAGAGAGGGTTCAAATGAAGGGGGAGAAGGAATAGCATGAGCATGAATGATCGGATCGAAAGTGTTCGTGAAATAGAAAAGCTAGCAAATCGCCGGTTTTTTCTAGCGGAAGAAAAATAAAGAGGAAAGGTATTAAAACCTAACTCCTAAGTTAAATTTTTCTAAGTTCTTATGTTCAAAACTTAGCTTAATAAGAATAAGGAGTAAAAGAAGTTAGGAATGATTTCATATGGTTGAAATCGTAAGAAAATGAAGAAATAAGAATTTAAAGTTTAGTAAATAAATTTCTTAAGGAAGTATAAGATTTGTAATAAATTAGAACGATCAGAGTGGATTGTAACTCCCCGAAAAATCGAACAATTGTAAATACTTTTAATAATGAATAAAATAATATTATTTATTATTATTACGTGTTGAGAAGATGAATGTCATTCTATAACCTAGAAACGTTGGAATGTCGTAGTATGTTAACTACGTGAGTGAATTAAAGTGTTTGAATTTCTAAGACGGAAATAAAAGCTTTCCGAGAAATTTTCTGAAAAACACTATTCATCGATTTCTGCTCGGGAATTATTTTTGAACTTTCGAGAAATACGTAACGTTATAATATCAAGGTGATATCGATTATGTAATAATAATCTAAGTATGGAAAACATAATATTTCGCATGCCTACTTAATTTGGGAACGTTAGGTTTATTTCATATAATGTGTATTCATTATATGAAGGTATTGAATGTAAGTATAATACGCCGTATTGTACTATTATGTATGAAGAATGAGATAACATATATTAAGAATTAATATACGAGCTAGCATACGAAGATTATATGTGGGGTATATATGTTAAGTTGTTTAAATAAGAGGTAATGGACTTGTAGGATTATTAGCCTTATGAAGGGAGTCCAATAGAATGTGATAATCAAGCCCAAGTGTTTGATATATCATTAGTCCAAACTATGTAGCACAAGCCCATTAAGAAAGTAGTTAGATTAATTATCAAAGCCCAATGAAAAGCCTTGATCCATGGGTCAAACCAAGTAGGAAACGGGTAAGCTTGACGGGCAAGGTTTATGTGTGGTGACCAAGTGATGTGATGAGCAAGTATTGTGGCTAGCAAGTTACTTAATGGCTAGGTTATGAATAGTAAGGAGGTGGAGGATGAGGAGGTGGAATAAGGAGGTGGGATGTTTTAAAGTCTAAAATGCCCTAACCTTTGGTGGCCTATAAATACAAGCCTCATTTCAAATTTTGTTGGTTGTTATTTTCATCCAACTTTCCTCTCAAATATAAGCTACTTATTTGGTAGAACAAATAAGCACTTTTAAGTCAACTTTAGATTTTCCAAGAAGAAGAAGTTAGACTTCAAAGGTAATGATCTTGTGTCCAATGTTCTTTCATCTTTATTATAATAGAATGATAAGGGAAGTGTTATTAATGAACATGTATGCTAAGAACATGTAATAATTTAATAAGGAATGAACTTAAGCCGAATAAGTTGGATATGCAACTTGAACATTAATAAGTTGTTGGAATCTTGAAGAACTTCTCATATGTTTGTCATCTAATGTTAGTATGTTGAATATAGCATAAGAACATTGATTAATGGACTTAAGTTATTAATAAGGCATAAACATGAGGAATTGTAGTTCATAAGTTAAATAAGTCATTGACTTATGAGAATAAGTCAAAACCTACTTTGATTATAAGTTGGTGTAATAAGTAATTTGTAATGATCATATGATGGTTGAAATCCATTTAGAATCATTAAGAATGTAGTTTTGCCAAAATTCACACGATTGGACGATTATCGTCGAATTTGTAAAATTCTCGGAATGGAAGTCATATTTTGTGTTTGAAGTCGAAAACGTTGGTTTTAGATGGAGACAAGTCATATTTGTCATTATAGAGTTGCGGACTCAAAAATGACCGAATTCCGACTTAGAACGAAGAAACGAGCGTTGAACGTTCACGAACGTTTATTATTTTTGTTAAAAATGAACTCATATGTGAAATTTTAGCAAACGAAGTCAAATAGATAAAATTCTTGCATGAATTCATAGAGTATGTAATTTGTGAACTGTAGGCTTTTGAACGGACCAATTCGAACTTATAACGAAGAAGTTATGCGTTCGGGAGTTTCATGAAATTTTTAAAATTTTGCAAAATGTCTGAGGCATGAGTCTGCAGGCTGACACTGACTCACGCCTTCTTAAAGCTCACAATACTGCATCAGAGATCGAACTGCAGATATCACTAACTCATGCTGCCACGAGATCTGAGATGCAGAAGTTAAGTGTGAAATGTAGCTTTGATCCCTAGAGTTTTGTTGACAAGAATGTTTACAATTGTAGAATGAAAAGGAACTTGTTAGTAATGAACTGAGATACAAACATAACATTGTAAGGTACTTGTAAGACACTAATGCATGATGATTAAGAGTTATTAATCAATTGAAAGTGAACGTAATGTGAATGACGTAATGAAAGCTGGAAACCCATAATAGTAGATCTAAGTAAGGATTTACATTGAGATGAAGGGTAAGATATAATAGTATACATACTTGATTATATATAACCTAATGTTGTATGTTACATTATCATGTATTGTAGAAACGTAGAGACTTAAAGTGTACGTATGTTAATCAAGAAGCGAACGTCAAGAAGGCAAGTATTCTAACCCTTGTTCCAGCCGATCCGGACAAGCTTTGTAATTCATGTATTCTTTCGCATGAAGTCTCGAATGATGAAGTCAAAGCCAATTCTTTCTGCCAGACTTATATTATGATTACATCAAGCATGATTTATGTTTATCGAAAGTTATATTGGTATGGTTTTTAATCGAAGACCAAGTATGCTAAAATGTTTTTTGTCGCTTTAACGACGTGCACGTGAGGTTGCCACAACTTAAACGTATACACGCTTAATGAATGTAGTGTTGATCAACATAGAGTACTATGGGTCGATCACCCGTAAGTGCTCGTAAGCTATGTCGGACTTACTTTACTTTAGTGCCGGGTTGTCCTTTTCAAAAGAAATTATGAACCGCTTCGTAGTCTCTTGAGCCTTAGTTGATATTCTACATGAATATTGTTGTTGGAAAACGCTTTTGAATGAAAAAAGAAGTGCTATTTTGAATTATTGATAGTACTTACGTAACTATTGTTCGCCATTAAGATATATATGAGTTTTATGTTTCAAGCATGTTGTTTATTAGAATTGTAGTACTTGTTTAGCTAGTCATGCTCACTCTTACTTGAACCATATGAACACGCCTAAGATCGAGCGAATCAAGGCTCGAGCGAGGACAAGGGCAAGGCGAAGACGAACCCTTAGATTGCTTATGTAATGGAATAGTTGAACGATTTGTAATATATTTGATATTATGATAAGAACAAACGAATGGGTTACAAAGAACCTGGGGAATGTAATATTATTTTGGATATATAGAAGTTATATTAGTCCTTTTGAGACTATTCAATTGAATGAATGAATGAATGGTAGTACTGTGTAGTACCATCTGTCGGGTTGGAAGAGACCCAGATTTGGGGGCGTCACATGGATTATATAAACAAGTAGGTGAAATAAGTAAGGAATTATGTTCTATAACATCAAATTCTAATAAAAAGTGAAATCGTAATCCAAAATATCGATTAAAAATGAAGAACGAACCAAGAACATACGAAGAACATGAAAAACGTTGTTGATGGACAAATTTAAAACCATCTTAGGATAATTGTTGTTGTTGGAAAAGTTTAAAACCATCGCGTATAATTTAGATGCATATTGCTTGGTTAGGAATGGTAGAAACGTTCATGAAGAACGGATTAAAACTTAGCTATAATGAAGTTATGGCGAAAAATTTTGTAAAAGACAAACGAGAATTAGAAAGTTAGTAAATGAACCCGAACATGTAGGATTTCATAAAAATGTAAGAGAATGTAGAAAACGTGAGTTGTGGATTCGAGAACGAATGAATTCGAGTTTGGATGACCGAATTACGGACGAACAAACGAAGAGCGTTAAAAACGTAAAACGAATGAAGGGTGAAGATCAAGCCAATCAAATGGCACGTTAACGGATTCAGAACAAAGTTTTGTTTAAGGGGTATTGAAATATGTAAGATAAGGAAGAGAATGACTTTGGAACGACCTCATTCCGAGTTATAACAAATAAGTTATGGAAGAGGGAAATAAGCGTCTCAAATTGGATTTAACACTTAGAGAAATTTTCTAGGGTTAGGGCTTGCCATGGCCGCCAACCATGCCTTTGTAAGGTGGCGCTACAACACCACACCGTGGAGCCGGTATCGCAAACTCGCTCATGGTGCGAGAGATATAGGAGAGTGGCGGCCACAGCAGCTATAGTAGGGAGAAAAAGCCAGAGGAGAGCTTTTAACTGCTCAACTCTTAGGGGAAACGTACGGGAAGATAAAGAACAAAATGTTCAACTAATATAACACTTAAACAAGTGAATTAAACCTTTAGTACAGGTTGAACGAAATGGTTGAAAGAGATTAAAAGATCAAGAAGAGAATAAACGTAAATGAAACGCAGTTGCAGGCAGTCTTAGCATACAACGAACAGTATGGCTTCGACATTAAGAAAGAATAATGAACATGGGGTTCATGGGATGGATAACGATTGAAAGCGATTAAAACCTTGAGTAAAGGTTGAATGAGAGATTAAAAGACGAGCAACATGAACGTTGAATACGTAAATGATCCTCGTGAATCGTATTCGCATCGGACGAACGTTCTAAGTATACCCTGGTTGTATGACCTAGACATTGACAAAGGTTGTAAGTAAGACATGAATTATTGAAAAAGCCGTAATGAACGATAATAAGAGTAATGAAAGCTGAAGGTGAGTCGTATAAGAATGAATCCTGAGGTATGGCATTTAGTTTTCAGAAAGCCGTAAGGAATAAGAAATTGATTTAACGAACATTAAGTTAATGGTTAAGATAAGTTACGAACATTAAGTTGTGGTACAATCGTAACCTTTGATGGTTGTTGATATATAGAGTCAAGCTAAACAATTCCTTCGGATAGAGAATGAAGGTATATACGAAATCGGCAACCGATCTAACTCAATCGTTATGGGCAAGTGTAGATTTAGACGGGAACTTGTTTGTTGGTTGTTCATGGGAAACCACTTAGAGTACCATATGGACTATTAGCAGAGAAGTGATGTGTGCTTTGAGTCTTAGAGAAGTAATAAGAAGAAGATAAGATGTAAAACATCAAAGATGATGAACGAAAAGTAAGACATCTCAGATGTCATGAAGCCAGAGAATCGGTAATAAAAGTGGTCGCGTAAACTTAGGTTACAAGAACGCTAACCCTAAGAAGTAAAGTTAAGCAAACTAATGCATAAGTCAAATATACATGACTAATTAGTGTATGTGTTATTTTTCTTATGTGCTACATAGGAACTGGAATGAAGCGCTCAAATGTAAGTCGTAGTCGCATGTAAGGCAAGTTTCCTAACTTTATTCATATTTCAAATGAATTCTAGTTTCTTAAACTTCTCAAATATTGAACTTGAGAAGTTCTGTCTATGTGTTAATGTGCGATATTTGTGTAAAGTGGTAGAACATACGAGGCCTTGTGCCACAATGTGAACACTTCGATGTTTCTATGAGATGAAATGTTATGTGATTTAACTTTTCAATAAGAGAATGCTCTGTTCATACATGATCCGTTATTATTAAGTCCGTGCTAATGATTCTAGCCAGACAGAATGTGTATGAAAAAGGTAGAAGAATGAAATTATTTTAAAATAAAAGTGAATATTGTTTTAAAATAATAGAAATCGAGACTATTCCTATTATTCAAGCTGCTTCATAACCTTTTTTCGGTTATTGAAGTCTTAAAAGAATGTTTGAATTCTTGAAGATGTTTGTTCAACTGTTATGACTTGCTGGGCAATTGAATGCTCACATTTGCTTTAAATGAAAAACATTTTCAGCGAACGATGTTAAAAGAACTTAAGGATCCCGTAAAGATCAATCTGACGGTATCCAGATGAAGTGCCATTCAGAATGTGAATGAGCGAGAAGATCACGTTAAGACTTGTAATATAAAAATATGAAATTGAACTATTAACTAGTTTAAGAAACTGTTATGTATCCTTGGTGGCGGATAAAAGTCACTCTTGTAAGATGAAATGAATAATGTATTTATCATTATTTGTAATGAAAAAGGTTATAAGGTTTTTAGAACCTGGGATTTGAGAGTATATGTTGTTATATTTAGTTATATAATGATGTATGTTTGGAAGAAGATGGGATCGTGATGTACGGAATCCGGGTGTGAAGATAGACCGAATTTTGGGGCGTTACAGATTGGTATCAGAGCTGATAGGTTATAAATCTTAGGTAAGAGTATCTAAGACTATAATCATAGAGAGAATGATAAGAAGATCACCACGTGATCATAGTGAATCGTAGTAATGTGATGAATGTAAGTCGTTAAACGATTAATGATTTATAAGACTACAGTAAAGACAGAAGAAGAACTCGATTGAGTTGTGAAGGATAATATATGAATTAAAGAAAATTCGTACTTAGTAAAGAGAGATTTAGAAGTTGTAAAAATTTCAATTGAGGACTCATGTGATAGCCGAGAGTTGTATGAACCTTTGTTATGGGGCGTAGGTTTATGCTTGTGTAACAACTTCTTAGCTTATTACAAAGATAATCATTGGAATTGGTCATACCATCAAGATGTATATGACGAGAAGGTGAATCTTTTCTCATGTATATACTTTATAGGTAGAGAACGATAAGGTAGGTGCGAGTTCTTGAAACTCATACTTATGGTATGTTCGTGACTCATAATGATATGGTAGGTTTTTGAACTTCTTAGCGAATGGACGCTTATGGTCTGTCTGGGATAGTTCTTAAACTCATATTATTGTGGAAAGTTCCTGAACTCATAATGTGTGGTAAGTTGATGGACTTTACTAAGGTAAAGGGATGTTTAAACTGAAAATAAGTTATTTTCAGTAGGCTTAGTATTGAAGGTGCTAGAGAAGATTAAGTATTGTCGCAGTAAGACAATGAAGTAAGACGGAGAATAGGATATTCCAAGTCATCTAGCTATGCTAGATTTCGAAGTTTATTGAAATCGTGCTTATGTGTTCGTATTTTGGAAAATGAAAGAATTGGTTCAACTTTTGGAACCAATAGAATTTTAAAAGAACTATTCTTGGTATGTCTATGCTAATTGTTTCGGCTGGACAGAAATTGATTTGAAATATCAAAATGAATTTTATATCATCAGTGCATTTAATGGAAGGATGGTAAAAGGATGGAGTTATTAATGCAATTGAACCTAGTGTTGGATGTGATCTTAGGATCAATAACCCACTATGGTATGATGTATAATAACGAAGTCCTCAACGTACAGTAAAAAGTACGGTATCATGACGTCATAAAATGTTTTAATGTATTGAAAAAGAATTTAAAGAAGTAGTCGATGTCAATCGAGTCGATGATTGAGATTTAATGTTTCACGCTGATATCCAATTTATTGGTATGGTCTAAGCTACTTGATTCGGCTAGACAAATGATATGTCATGTTTAAAAGAAAATCGAGCTTTCTTTGAAGAAGTTATGCCAAACCAAATTGTTTTGGTGCAGAATCTAATGATTTAGTCTGAGGTGAACATATCCCAAAATGGGGTATATGATGGGTAAGAGGTAGTTTTTTTCTTTGGATTGTAAACCCATCGTGGAAGAAAGGTTACTACGTCATGTCATTAAACCAAGTAAGAGTTCATGGTCGATTTGACCCTCAAAGAAAAGTATGAAACTTTTTAAAAGGAAATTTTATGTTCCTCATTATTCTTTCTACTTCATGATTCTTGATAGGTTATGGAGGTTAGGAATAATGGAAAGATAAGATCTTCTGTGAAGAAAAGTTGAGAAGATGGGTAGGCTAAAATTTCGAGGACGAAATTCTGTGAAGAAGGGGTGAATGTGATGACCCGGGTAAGGGTGTGGTTTTAAGAAATTCCGAGGACGAAATTTTTATAAGAGGGGAAGAGTGTAACGACCCGGAAATTTGGATCGTCCAAAATTTAAGTTTAAAGAATTAGTTATTAATAAAATGAATTTTTATTAATAATGTTATGTGCTATGTGTTTATTAATCGTTATAGAACCTAAGATGATTATAAGTTGGGAGGATTCTAGCTACGATCTAGATTGAACGAGTAAAAATTTTCAAGACGAAAATGAAAATTTTCTGGGAACAAAAATATTTCTGGGGAAAAAGAAGAAATAGGCACTTCACCCGACGAAACCTAAGGGTTAGGGTTTGAATAACCTAAGCCTTTTCGAGAGTTCGGTATGTCGAAATGACATTCCGTCGAAAGATTTGACGATAATATATCATGAAAAGTTAAG
Source organism: Panax quinquefolius (assembly GCA_020205615.1). Classification (NCBI taxonomy): domain Eukaryota; kingdom Viridiplantae; phylum Streptophyta; class Magnoliopsida; order Apiales; family Araliaceae; genus Panax; species Panax quinquefolius. The sequence goes on along the minus strand of JAINUW010000714.1, from coordinate 396,356 downwards.
TAAGCCGATAAAAGTTTTTCTCGAAAAACGTACAGAAATCAGATGAAATAAAAATGAAGAAAAGTATTGTTATGTACTTTTCATTCATTTAGCAATGTTAGGGTTAAAAGTGAAGGAAAATGCTCAACGCCAAAAAGTGTTTTTTAGTTTTTCTAAATCCAAGAATACATAAAAGTTAATCGGAAAGGAAAGACGAAATATCCAAAAATATTTGATTCCGAGAATCGCAGCTTTTAAACCGCTTGACGAAAAACCCCGAAAGACGGAACCATGAAACGTAAAGGCTAAGTACACATAAGGGCTAAGTTAACTTAACACATAAGTCATGAATAGTAAGGAGTTGTGAATAGTAAGGAGGTTAGGGGTGAAATGACTAAAATGCCCTTAGCTTTGAAATTCTATAAATAGGAAGCTAGATTTCATTTAAATGAGATTTTGAAAATCCTACAAACTAGAGAGAGAGGGTTCAAATGAAGGGGGAGAAGGAATAGCATGAGCATGAATGATCGGATCGAAAGTGTTCGTGAAATAGAAAAGGTAGCAAATCACCGGTTTTGTTTAGCGGAAGAAAAATAAAGAGGAAAAGTATTAAAACCTAACTCCTAAGTTAAATTTTTCTAAGTTTTTTTGTTCAAAACTTAGCTTAATAAGAATAAGGAGTAAAAGAAGTTAGGAATGATTTCATATGGTTGAAATCGTAAGAAAATGAAGAAATAAGAATTTAAAGTTTAGTAAATAAATTTCTTAAGGAAGTATAAGATTTGTAATAAATTAGAACAATCCGAGTGGATTATATAAACAAGTAGGTGAAATAAGTAAGGAATGATGTTCTATAACATCAAATTCCAATAAAAAGTGAAATCGTAATCCAAAATATCGATTAATAATGAAGAACGAACGAAGAACACCAAGAACATACGAAGAACATGAAGAACGTTGTTGATGGACAAATTTAAAACCATCTTAGGATAATTGTTGTTGATGGACAAGTTTAAAACTATCGCGTATAAGTTAGATGCATATTTCTTGGTTAGGAATGGTAGAAACGTTTATGAAGAACGGATTAAAACTTAGCTATAACGAAGTTATGGCGAAAAATTTCATAAAAGTCAAACGAGAATTAGAAAGTTAGTAAATGAACCCGAACATGTAGGGTTTTATAAGAATGTAAGAGAATGTAGAAAACGTGAGTCGTGGATTCAAGAATGAACGAATTACGGACGAACAAACGAAGAGCGTTAAAAACGTAAAACGAATGAAGGGTGAAGATCAAGCCAATCAAATGGCACGTTAACGGATTCAGAACGAAGTTCTATCTGAGGGGTATTGAAGTACGTAAGATAAGGAAGAGAATGGCTTTGGAACGACCTCATTCTGAGTTATAACGAATAAGTTATGGAAGCGGGAAGTAAGCGTCTCAAATTGGATTTAACACTTAGAGAAATTTTCTAGGGTTAGGGCTTGGCGCCGTGACGCCAACAATGCCTTGTAAGGTGGCGCTACAAATACTGCACTGTGAGGCCGGCATCGCAAACTCGCGTCGTGGCATGAGAGATATATAGGGAGAGTGAAATACAATACCAGTGTAGTAGGGAAAAAGCTAGAGGAGAGCTTTTAACTGCTCAACTCTTGGGGGAAACGTATGGGAAGATAAAGAACATAATGTTCAAGTAATATAACATTTAAACAAGTGAATTAAACCTTTAGTACAAGTTGAACAAAATGGTCGAAAGAGATTAAAAGATCAAGAAGAGAATAAACGTAAACGTAACGCAGTTGCAAGCAGTCTTAGCATACAACGAACAGTATGGCTTCGACATTAAGAAAGAATAATGAACATGGCGTTCATGGGATGGATTACGATTGAAAGCGCTTAAAACCTTGAGTAAAGGTTGAATGAGAGATTAAAAGACGAGCAACATGAATGTTGAATATGTAAATGATCCTCGTGAATCGTATTCGCATCGGATGAACGTTCTAAGTATACCCTGGTTGTATGACCTAGACGTTGACAAAGGTTGTAAGTAAGACATGAATTATTGAGAAAGCCGTAATGAACGATAATAAGAGTAATGAAAGCCGAAGGTGAGTCGTATAAGAATGAATCCTGAGGTATGACATTTAGTTTTCAGAAAGCCGTAAGGAATAATAAATTGATTTAACAAACATTAAGTTAATGGTTAAGATAAGTTACGATAAGTTTAGGTTGTGGTACAATCGTAACCTTTGATGGTTGACATATGGGAGCTGGGCTAAACAATTCCTTCAGAGAGAGAAGGTATATACGAAACTGGCAACCAATCTAACTCACTGTTAAGGCAGTGTAGACGAGACGGGAACTTGTTTGTTGGTTGTTTGTGGGAAACCACTCAGAGTACCATATGGACTACTAGCAAAGAAGCAATGTGTGTTGAGTCTTAGAGAAGTAATAAGAAGAAGATAAGATGTAAAACATCAAAGATGATGAACGAAAAAAGTAAGACATCTCTGTATGTCATGAAGCCTTAGAATGGTAATGAAAGTGGTCGCGTAAACTTAGGTTACAAGAACGCGAACCCTAAGAAGTAAAGTTAAGCAAACTAATGCATAAGTCAAATATACATGACTAATTAGTGTATGTGTTATTTTCCTTATGTGCTACATAGGAACTGGAATGAACAGTTCAGCGTAAGCTGTAGCTGTGCGTAAGGCAAGTTTTCTAACTTCATTCATATTTCAAATGAATGCTAGTTTCTTAAACTTCTCGATGTCAACTCGAGAAGTTCTCGCCTACATGTGCTAATGTGCGATATTTTTGTAAAGTGGTAGAACATATGAGGCCTTGTGCCACAATGTGAACACTTCGATGTTTCTATGAGATGAAATGTTATGTGATTTAACTATTCAATAAGAGAATGCTCTGTTCATACATGATCCGTTATTGTTAAGTCATGTATAATGATTCTAAATGCATGTAATGTGTATAAAAAAGGTAGAAGAATAAAAGTATTTTAAAATAAAAGTGAATATTATTTTAAAATAATAGAAATCGAGACTATTCCTATTATTCAAGCTGCTTCATAACCTTTTTTCGGTTATTGAAGTCTTAAAAGAATGTTTGAATTCTTGAAGATGTTTGTTCAACTGCATGACTTCATTGGCAATTGAATGCTCACATTTGCTTTAAATGAAAAACATTTTCAAATGAACGATGTTAAAAGAACTTAAGGATCCCGTAAAGATCAAGCTGACGGTATCCAGAAGAAGTGCCATTCAGAATGTGAATGAGCGAGAAGATCACGTTAAGACTTGTAATATAAAAATATGAAATTGAACTATTAACTAGTTTAAGAAACTGCATGTATCCTTGGTGGCGATAAAAGTCACTCTTGTAAGATGAAAATGAATAATGTATTTATCATTATTTGTAATGAAAAAGGTTATAAGGTTTTTAGAACCCGGATTTGAGAGTATATGTTGTTATATTTAGCTATATAATGATGTATGTTTGGAAGAAGATGGGATCGTGATGTACGGAATCCGGGTGTGAAGATAGACCGAATTTTGGGGCGTTACAGAAATGGTCATACCAATTAATTATTTTTATTTCATTGTATTATGGCATTATAATAAGTATTTTTATTTATGTTTTAAGTAATAAAGTTAAATTTATGTTTTTGTATATATAAAGATTTATGGGCCAAAAGCTCATCAAACTTAATTAAAGGCTCTGGAAGAGTGATTATTCATCAAACTTAATTAAAGTCTCTAGAAGAGTGATTATAATGGTGTCAAAGGGCACAAAACTTTGTATTGATGATTCTTTGTATTCTTTTGAGACAAGCAGAAATTTGCCCAACTTTTAGGATATACGTTATAATGGTTATTATATTGAAACCAATAACGAAGGCAGTGAAGAATTTCTTTATATTATTTCTATAGTATCAGGTCAGAAGCTCGTATTAGTAAAACTATCTATTATATTATACTAAAATGATAATAGTTAAAACAAATGTTTTAATACACCAGAAGTGTTCGGATCCAAATGTTTTTATAATTTGGTATGATCATCTAGGATCAATAATGATGCGTTGAATTATTGAAAACTCCCATGAACATCCTTTAAAGAACCAGAAGATTCCTTTACCTGTTGATTATATCAAAGTAAATTAATTACCAAACTATCACATTTAATTATTGTTATTTAGTGTTCATCTTTCTAAAAAAGAATTAAGGGTGATATATGTGAACCAATACACCCACATTGTGGTATATTCAAGTATGTTATGATTTTACTTGATGCATTAACCAGATGGTCATATTTATATTAAACATCCTGTTGCACATACACATACTCAAAATGGTGTAGTTGAATCACTTATCAAGAGACTTCAATATATTGCATGACCTTTGATTATGAAATAAAAATTACCTATTTATGCTTGGGGTCATGGTATTTTACATGCTGCATCATAACCTTAACAAGTGATGTTTTTTTTAAAAAGCATATTTCGAGGATTGTCCTTGTTAATGAAACAGTCTTCCCACCATTAGGGGGAGAAAAGTCATTGCCTGAAGCACGACGGGAGATTAATTGGAATGTTTCAACATTATCTCATCTTGATACTCGTACAAATCAATGTGAACTAGAAGTTAAAAGAATTATTCATTTGTAAGGAATTGCAAATCAATTACAAGATGTTGTGACGCCCCTAAAATAGGTATACACAGCCCATTCTGAGTCGCCAAATGTTAGAGTTTGTGCCCTAGGGGCCAATTATTTGATATAATTACTTAACATTTTGATATTATATTTGATTGAATAAATAAATGATTTTATTATGGTTTTATTTACTGCTTAATATAATTGTTAATATAATAAAATTCCTTAGAATAGTGATACAAATTATATAGTTTTAAGTATGTGACTTGAACACGAGATTATATAATTACAATTAGTATCATTGTTTTAAATGTCCTTGTCAATTATCATTGTTGATGGGACAACAATGATGCATCGAGACTAGTATGTGGATCGATCGATGACCAAATCTCATCGGTCATAAATATATGAGATATTAAGTCAATGCATAGGTACATGTTAGAGAATGATGTAATCGGACAAACCCACCATGAGAATTCTATGTGGAGCATTATGCGAAGTGTCATTAGCAATTCTCATAAAGGACAATGATGTAATGGTCCTTCCGACCGAAATCACTATATTACTACACGAGAATTTATGTACTTTTATATCATCAAATGTCACCTTTAATAGGGTGGACTATAAAGGTGATTATTAGGGTACATCATGAATCGTGTGAGGAATATGAGTGATCTAGATGGAATTTAACCTCCTATATATTAGGGATGATATCCATAGGCCTCTCGATTGAGTAGACTATGAAATGCATGGCCATGCTCAAATAGTGATTTATTTCATATACTACTCATTGATCAAGAAAACTCGTGATTAAATTATGAAGAGTATGACACATTCCACGACTCGAGTTTAATCTAGATATTAAGGTTAAAAGGATTAAATTACATTGAAACATTGGTCACGAAAAGGTTGCATCGAATCATCGATCTTATTATTACTGGGTAGCAAAGTGATGCATTACTAGATGTCGCTCACCGCTTATAATTTTATAATATGATTTTAAAATTATTGTCAACGTAATAATAACCTATAGGGTCACACACATAACGTTATTAAAAGGGAATTAATTTAATTGTAAGGATTTAAATATATCAATATGATTGATAGTATTTAAATCATGAATTTAAATTAAAAGGATGATTTCAGATATGTATATATATTAATTAAGTAAGACTTAATTAAGATATAATATATATATAAATTCGATTTTATTTTAATTAGATTAGGGTTTTGATTAATTCCGATTTATTGCTATATATATATATGATATATCAGCGTCTTTGGAAAGTTAATCAAAACAAAAACCCTAACCGCTCTTATAGAGAGACTAGAGAAAAAAATCAAAATCCATTCCTTTTGGTGGCTAGTACTCATAGCTCCTTTATTAGAGAATCGATGTATGACGATTCACTACTGCTCATGTGGATACCGTAGAGGCGTAGTTCTTTCTTGGATTACGTTGAGATTTGAAGCGATTTCGAGTTTTCTATTATCGTGATAAATTCTAAACCAATCAATTAAATTTGTTTCGCATGGATCCTGTGTTGGGTTTCGAAAATTGCTTTATAAAGTTTTATATTCCGCTGTGCGTTTCTATACCGAATCCCTACACTAAATACATGATACAGAATTTAAATACAACTTCATTTATACAATGCAATAAAAACGTAGCTGAGAGTTTTAACACGAATATTATCTCGTAGACAATATCCAAACTCAAATGGAGTCCTCATTACAATTATTATCACACTATTTTATAAAATAGTGAGGACTACTACAACCACCATCTCGGATCGTCACTCCATTCCCTGACTAGTCCTGACTATGTTCTCATTTCCTAAAGAGAACAATGAAAGCAAATGGTGAGCTCAACTAGCTCAGTAAAGAATATTATGACTAAGATAATGCAGAATAAATTATCGTTAGCCTTCAACAATATAAAAACTGATAGAACACAATAAATAACAAGTTTAACTGCAGCAGAACAAACAATGTGACGCCCCCAAATCCGGGTATTTCCAACCCGACATATGGTGCTCCACGGTGCTACTGTTCGCACAAACATTCAATTAAAATGCCTCAAAAGAACGAATATGTCTTATATATATTACAAAAAAAATATTACCATTCCCCAAGTTCGTTATAACCGTAACATTTGTTCTTGTCATAATATCAAATATTATCATTACAAACCTATACTATTACATAAGTAAATCTATAGATTCGTCTTCGCCTTTCCTTTATCCTTGCCGGATCCTTCGGTCCGTTCGGTCTTAGCTGCATTTATATGGTTCAAGCAAGAGTGAGCATGACTAGCTCAACAAGTACAACAATTCTATTTAATAATATGCTTGAATCATACAAATCATATATCTTCAATAACTGAACAATAGTTATGAAATACTATCGATAATTCAAAATAGCACTTCTCGTTTCTTTAAAACGTTTTACAATGACAATATTCAGTAAAACATCAATTCCGGTCCAAGACCTTGACCATTTCATACTTTCTTTAAAAAGGACATCCCGGCACAAAGTCCGTAAGTCTGACATTTCTTACGAGCACGTCTAGGTGATCAGCCTATAGTACTCTATATTGATCAACACTATATTCATTAAACATATGTACGCTTAAGTTGTGGCAACCTCACGTGCCTGTCGTTTGACGACAAAATATTTTAGCATACTCAGTCTTCATTTGAAAACCACACCAATATAACTTGGTAAAACATTGACCATACTTTGATAGATTATAAGAAATCCAACATATCATAAGTTTAGCCAAAAGAATTGGCTTTGACTTCATCCTACAACAATTCATGCGTAAGAATACATGAACCACAAAGCTTGTCTAGATTGAACATAGACAAGGGTTAGAATACTTGCCTTCAACGTTTGCTACTGTTATTACACGTTTCACTTTAAGTCTTTAAGGTCTCTACAGTAGATGATCACATCACATAACACATTATGTCATGATTAACATACACGGATCCTAAATAATCTTACCATTCTTCTCAATCTAATCATATATTAGACTTGTTACTATAGGTTCCGACTTTCCAATATAGTTCACATTTTCATTACGTTCATGTTCGATTACTTATCTTCAACCTTTATGCATCATAATTAAGGTTTAACAAAGCATTAACAATGTTATATTTAAGCTTTAATTATATTGTTAATAATCTATTATTCATGCTATACTTGTAACCATTCCTTCATCATGCATTCCTTAAGACCTGAAATATGGCTAATCATTACTATACAACTCACGTCACGCTGCTAAGTTAGGTAGTAGTATGGTCTCGACTTCAGTACATGCCACATGAAGTCCCGCTTCTATATATCACGCTGTGGCGCGACTCCTCAGAAGGTCAAGACACTATACACGGCATACAAGCAGGCCATTATTGTTTTAGTCAGCCATGCCACCAGGCACCGCATGCTTAGAAATTTTTCTTTGCATAACGAACTTCCTGGACTCCAAATTTGATCATTTAAAGTTCGAATTGGCTCGTTCAAAAGTCATTAGCTCACAAATCACATACTTTATGTGATCATGCAATAATTTTATATTTTCGACTTCGTTAACTCAAAATTCACATATTGATTCTTTTTTAACGAAAACGATAAACGTCCGTGAACGTTCAACGCTTGTTTCTTCGTTCTAAGTTAAAATTCGGCCATGTTCGAGTCCGCAACTCTATAATGCCAAATAAGACTTGCTCCCTTCGAAAACCAACATTTCTGAGCTCAAAATCAAAATTCGACCTCTAATCCAAGAATTTCACAAATTCGACGATTATCGTCCAATCGTGAGAATTCCGGCATAACTTCGTTACTTATGATTTGATTATCAATTCAAATGGACTCTATCCATTATATTGACATCTCAGCCTACATATTACATCAACTTATTTTCATGATAAGTTATGACTTATTCTTCATGAGCTTATAACTTATCAAAGTATAAACTACATATAACTTTGCTTCACATGGCTTATGATAGTTTTAGTCCTTTAACCAAAATTCTTACATCTTATTAACATATAACTTCAATCATGTAAATATGTTACAAGTCTTACAAGTTATTCCTTAGTTCATAACTTATCCATGAACAAAGTACTTATTCTCGGCTTATTAGGACTTAAGTCCTTAGATTATTTATTTCTATCATTCTTAGCATATATGTCCATTAATCCACACTTCGCTTATCAACCTACAATGGTAGAGATGGAAGACTAATGGACAAGAGTCTTACCCTTGATGATCACTTAAAACTTTCTTGTTCTTACTTCTTGCTTCAAAGTCTAATTTTTCCTAACTTATTATCTCTAACCAATAAGCACTTTGTAATAGAAAGTTGTTGGATGAAATGAGCAACCAACAAATGAAATCCAAGCTCTCTATTTGTAGGATTGCTAAGGTTAGGGTAGTTTAGTCATTTAGGCCATCCCACCTCCTTAATCAAGCCTTCTTACTATTCATTACTTACTTACTAAGTTAACTTGGCCTCCAAAAAACTTATCCCTTGCTTGGTCATTACACAATTATCTTGGTCACCAAGAATAACCACATGATTATGGGTTGCCCCATGGATCACCTCAATTCAATGGATCATGGCTTGGGCTTAGGTTTAAATTTGATTAACTTAAGCTTTGGGCTTGTATTAACAACTTACTTGGGCTTTATATTAACAAACTCTTTGGCTTGCACATTCAATTCTATTGGACTCTACAAATTACTATACAATCTTACAAGTCCAATTTATTTGGCTTAAAGCCTTATAACGTATTGTTTACGTATTATTCTCGTATTCTAATTCGTATACTCATTCATAATATACAATATTCCATCCTTCATACATACTTGTACAATACTTCGTATCATACTCATATTCTTTACCTCGTACAATACATATGTATCATACGATCATCACATTAGCTTCTAACGCTTCATTTTCCCTAACATTCTCGAATTACATCCGCATGCGAAAAATTACGTTTTCCATACTTGAATTATTATTACATAATCCAACTTACTTCGATATTCTATCGTAACGTATTTCTTTGAATTTCAAAAATAATTCCCAAGCAGAAATTAATGAATAGTGCTTTTCGAAAAATTTCTTGGAAAACTTTTATTTTCATTTTGGAAATTCAAGCACTTTAATTCTCTTACGTAGTCAAAATACTATGACGTTCTGATGTTTCTAGGTTATAGAACGACATTTATCTTACTAACACATAACAATAATTAATAATATAATTTTATTCATTATTTTATTTATTAAAATTATTTTACAAAGAATTCGAATTTCTCGGTCGTTACATTTTTCCCCCTTATAAAGATTCTGTCCCCAGAATCTCATCTCTCACTATGCAAACAAATGAGGGTAATCCTTTTTCACCTTTTCTTCAAATTCCCACGTTGCTTCTTCTGCATCGTGGTTCTTCCATAACACCTTCATGGAAGGTATAACTTTGTTTCGCAGAACTTGCTCTTTCTATCAATAATTTGAATTAGCATCTCTTTGTACGTTAAGTCCTTCTCGATATGAATAGGCTCATACTATATTACGTGCTTATAATTTGGCTTATAAGGACGTAACATAGATACGTGAAACACGTTATGTACTCGTTCTAAGTCTGGAGGTAATGCTATCATATAAGCTACCTCACCTACCCATTTTAACACTTCAAAAGGTCCTATAAACCTTGGACTTAACTTTCCCTTCTTTGAAAAGCGTATCTTTCCTTTCCAGGGAGATACCTTTAGAAACACATAAGAGCCTACTTTAAACTCCCTATTTTCTCGATGCGAGTCCACAGATTTCTTCTCGTCTGGCCTCTTGAAATGCTACACGAGACGATTCAGATCAACTTCACCACATCCACCGCTTGTCGCACCAAACCGCACTAGCATTCTGCGCTGCTCTCCCACTTCATCCCAACACAAAGTAGTGTTTCGCACTTCCTTCCGCATAAAGCTTCGTATATGCGCAAGATACCTATGCTTGCATGATAACTATTGTTATACGCAAACTCTACTAATGGTAGATGATCATCCCAACTACCCTTGAAATCCATGACGCAAGATCTTAATATATCTTCTAACATCTGAATTGTTCTCTCGCTTTGTCCATCAGTTTGTGGATGATATGTCGTACTCAACTTCAATTGCGTTCCCAACTGCTCCTGTAGACTTCTCCAAAAGTTCGATGTGAATCGTGGATCACTATCCGACACAATCAAAACTGGTACTGTCTGGAAATTATTTCCTTAACATAAAGTTTAGCTAACTGGTCTAAGTTATACTTGACCCTAATTGGCAAAAAGTGAGCCGACTTCGTCAATCGGTCCACTATTACCCAAATTGCATCATACCCTTTCGTTGTAGTTGGAAGTCCCACCACAAAGTCCATCGTGATATGCTCCCACTTCCACTCCAGAATCTCCAATGACTGTAACAAGCCACTTGGTCATTGATGTTCGACCTTAACTTTCTGACAAGTTAAGCACCTACTCACATACTCTGCTATCTCTCTCTTCATGTTCGGCCACCAAAAACTCTGCCGAAGATCTTGATACATGTTAGTACTACCATGATGAATCGAGAACCTCGAACTATGAGCCTCTTGTAATACCTGCTCCTTTAATTTCGTCTCATTCGGAACCCAAATTCTTCCTTTAAATCTCAATAACCCCTCGTTATCAAGACTGTACATAATATTTTTTTCATTGGTTAGCCGCTTATTCCAATAATACCTAGAGTTTCATCCCCGGCTGTTACCGTATCCTGAACGGTCATGTTGAAGACTCTGGCGGTTGATTTTGTTGGTTTGTTGGTTGAAGTTGGTCCTGTTATCACTAGCGTCCCGTTACTTTTCCCTGTGTTCACACTCCCTGCATCCATTCTCCTTTTCAGACAGTCCTTCACCTTATGATCCATTGACCCGCACATAAAACACCCGCTATTCACCCTTGGATTGGGGTAGTTAGGAGAGATATGTCCCTCTTGCCCACACTTGTAGCACACAAACTTACCCTAGAGACACTCACCTGAGTGATTCTTCCCACAATTCCCACCTGCTTCTTTACACCTTCTTGCTTAACCTTAATATTTCCAAAATTGTTCCCTTTTCTTTTCTCATTCCTACTCCCACTACTTACTTCCACCTTTCCAGCTACCTCAACCTTACCTTTGTTCTTTTTCTCCTTGTTGTAGAGGCTCATGGCCTCACTTCCCTCTTCAGCTATAATAGCCTTTTCCAAGAGTGCTGTGAAAGTATTGATCTGCAACACTGCCACCTGGTTGTAGAGCTAGGGTTTTAAGCCCAGCTCAAACCTCCTTGCCTTCCTTGACTCCGTATCAACTTGATGCAGAGCGAACCTAGCTAATTCATTAAACTTTGTGACATACTTCACAACTTTTATGTTCTCCTGCTTTAATTCCAAAAATTTAACCTCCATCCTAGCCTTCATACTAGATGAGAAATAGTTTTTGAAAAACAATGTCTTAAACCTAGCCTATGTTGTTAGGTTTGTAATATTCATGAAGCAAATCAAATTGCATAAAAATGCTAAGCGTGGTAAAATCGAGTTTAAAAATTTACAAACCATATAACCCGGATCATCCTTTATATGATAATTATTAATTAAACGAAAAAGATAAAGAATAAATCATACCTTGAAGATCGAGCTTCCTCGTACAAGTTCACCTCCAAATCCTTTCGCTCAATCTTGAATCCACCTGCTTGGTTCCTTCCTTTGATCAACGTTAGCCACCCAAATGTTTGGCCTCTAGAGGTGATCCACCAAGAAGAATAAAATTCAAGAAGATGGGTGTTATGGCTCAAACCCTAGTTTTTTCTATCTCTATAGTAAAAAGGTACTTCCAACAAATTGGAATTATTACGTTGTAAAAGTCAACAACCCATACACACCCATAATAAGACTCCTCTTATTAATAGATGTGGGCAACCCACCTTAACAATTAAGAATTGAGTTTTAATTAATTAATTCTTTTAATTAATTAAGCTCCCTAATCTTATTAGGGATAATTAATTAAACTCTTTAATTAATTTAACCTCCTAATCTTATTAGAATAAATGAGAGTACTTATATTAAATTAATTCCTAAACTCTTTTAGAAATTAAAATAATAATAATTGTAATAATATTAATAAGACTCTCTTATTAATTTATATTTAATATTTCTAAAATATTAAATAATAATATTAAGCTATTTAATTTATTCTATCACCATGTATTAAATTAAATATACATAACATATTATTACGATTATGCCATTAACTTTTAAATAATTATTCTTCCTTTTATGGTGTGACCCTTTAGGTTCTCCATATTAAACCTATTGTGAATAAATCAATTAGAACAATTCTAATCTTATTTAAATAAATAAATTAAACAATTAATTTATTTAAATAATATTTATTCTACAATAAGGATAAGTTCTCCCTAACGATCAACGACTTTCCGTATAATATAGATTTCAACATTAATCATTAAAGAACCTTTGAGTAAATAGTTACCGTACAATTCAATCCTTCCACCATACAATGTCCCAATTAAATATAAGATATGGAATTACCACAAGTCTTATTTTATTTAATTATATATTTTCGATCCTTAAACGCATAACTCAAATAATGCAAATTAGAAATTCCTTTCTAATTTCATTCGCGCCAACCAAGGACTACTGGGTTGTCATTTATCGAATCACATAGACATTTCTTCTTTATTAAAGTGGTAGATTCTTTATCGATCATACATTATCTCCATGTACAACTTATTATACCCAAGCATACTCTTTGATATACCCTAAGGGTCTTAAGGAATAAGTCAAAGTATAACTCATCATACACAAGATACTATGATGATCTCAAGTCCAAGGATTACTTGACTACTATCACTACAGAATTCCTATCGACGTACAAATAAAACTCCATTAGGTATTCCTTAGCGAGCCACGCTCAAAGTGAACTTATTCTCTAATAAGCACCTACATACTTGCTTTAGTGTTCCACACAAATGATCATGAGATCAATCATCCTCATCCAACGAAGCAGTTAACGATGTACCAATCTATCCTGGATTCACTAATCCCCAATTTAGTAATCCAATGATTGGGAACTATTTTAGTTTTAAGCTTTCTAAGAATTTAGATCTCATTAGAATGATCATCATCATTATTCTAAAAGCATTGCTTAAAACTACGGGTTTATCACATATTGTAAAAACAAAGATCATGTAGATAATTAAAAGCCTTTAATAAATTAATACTTTTTATTAATAAATGAATAAGATTGTTACAAAGTATATGCTTTATCATCAAACACATTGTGTGCATACTACTTTCATATGTTACCACACCTTCTCCTGCCCTAGCTTGATTTGCCTCCCACCAAAAATTCTCCTCCCCTTTCTTCATATAGGTGGCAAAAGCCATCTTTTGCCCCTCATCTACCCTAGCTATCACAAACGCCTTTTCTATTTCCTTCACCCAAGTTTAGGCTTCTATCAGGTCAGTTGTCCTCTAAATTCTGGCGGTCTTACAACCTTAAAATCTTTAAATTTTGCCAAACGATTGTTCGACTGATTTCCTGCAGCTGGCATTCCATTCTACATCGCCTGAGCTACAATATTCGCAAAGTTCTACATTGGGTCTGGTTGTTCTCCAGTATTGTTGACAGATTCTTCTACCCTTTTGTTTCAAGTTTGACGTCTTGGCGATATTATCTGATTAAATAAAACATAAATTATACTTTATTAACTTACATTCTAAACCTTATCGTATAAGTTTAATATATCAAACTTATTTCATTAATCAAACATAGATTCATATTTATTCAACTATTTTATAGTACTTTACATAGCATAACACATACTACTTTAATCATTCGTTATCCCTTTGTGATAACAAAAGTCGGGATTCACTACTACAACTTATACAAAAGTTAAGAATATTACATTATACAGACATACTTATCATATATACAACATCAAATATTCAAACAGTGTTTATACTACCTATTCACTACGCCTTTTTCTTGATCTTAGACAACCCTTCGCCTGATAACCTTCTATCCCACAAATAAAACATGCGCCTTGCTTCGGATTGGGACAATGAGGAGAGATATGTCTCACATGTCCGCAATTGTAACAAATATTTTCCCCTTTTCTGCATAAACCTTCATGTTTCTTAATACAGTTTGTACATTTTTCTATTTTATTAGAGTTCCCTTGGTTGTTATCGGAATTTCCTATATCGCGGACTTTCATCTTTCTTTTTCCCTTCTTGGTCAGAGCTGCACACGATTTGTTGCTTTTGGCTCCCATCAGATTAATTTGGATTTTAAGCTTATCTTGTTCTTCCATTGTTTCTATTAACGCCTTCCGCAATTGACTATTTAGTAATTTTTCTATTTCCCACAGCTTTTCCAGAGAAGAAACCTTGTTCCTCAGATTCTGCACTTCCGTTGGTGCTTGATCAAATTTAACTTTAGTGTCCGAATCACTATCTGTTAATTCTATCGTTTCTGGATCCGGTACTAAATTTTCCATAATAACTACCTCATCTAGGTTGCTTTTAATGTGAGCCTCTATTTCAACTATTGGCTTTGATATTAGCACGGTTATGGGGATTGGCTCCTTCTTTACGATTTGAGGGTATCCTAATCCTTTTCCACAAGACATCTACACATAAATTATCTTGATTAGTATATAATATATACACACAACAAATAATAGTTTTATATAGGTTACTTTTATTTTGTTTGACAATGAATTTATCTAATTCATCTCCTTTTAAACTCTATATGAGTTATTTGTATTTTCAGCGTTTTCCTCTGTCCTAAGGTTATAGCCTAAGGTCTATCCCCACCTAAGGTTTCTAACCTAAAGCTCTTATACCAAACTGTGATGCCCCTAAATTTAGGTACTTAAAACCCGAACTCGGTGCTTCACGATATCGTTTCTTTGAGCAAAATAATAATAATAATAATATAAATATCAAATATAATTTACATATATCAGAGTTGTCTAATCCCAGGTTTACAACCTTTAATACATTTCATTACATGATAATTAATAAATATCATTGTCTTAATATAGTTTAACTACTACATAAGATACCATAGAGTTTATTCTGCTAGCTTTCCTTTCCCTTTGTTCTTGGCAGAACCTTTAAGTTAATCACGATTAGCTGAAAATATTTAAATTAAGCAAGAACGAGCATTTGAGTGCCCAACAAGTAATAGTAAAACAACAAACGTTAGCTAAAAGGAGTAAATGTTTTCTTTGAATGACACTTCTACAACGAATCAACAGTTGTGAAGTAAACTTAAGAAAACACTAAACAACATATCAATTCTATTTCAAATTTTGAACTATGTACTGACTATAAATGGAGAGCAGTCGACAGACTATGAACTTTGTTTTCAATTTTCGAAAAGGTTTTACAGAACTTCATCGCAAACCATCATAACTTACGGGCACGGAGAGTGATCAGCCCGTTATGCGCTGTATTGATTAATATTACGTGTTCGAACGATATTTTCGTCCAGCATATCTGCCTTATGCACACAAAAGTTTCCCATATTCGGGATGTTCATACTTAGTCTGGAATCCGAACCAAAACAATTCGGTTTGATAACAATAAGGTTCTATGATGTTCAAAGATTTTTTTTTAAATCTATGTCTAGCCGTGTAAAATAGCTTAGACAGCTTTTAATCAATGTATACATACCGGAAGTATAATAGGTATGTATCAATAAGTACAACAATTATCCAAGTGAGGACACTTGTATAACCATACTCAGAAATTAACGAACATAATATATATTTGGATTATACAATAATATTGTATTGATAAACAATGATCGGATAGAATTCAAGAACTGACATGTCTACAATGTATAGATACATGAACAATAACAATAAAGTTAATAAACTGGCACAATAACAATATAGTTTTAAAATTGGCTTAGACATGTCCATTGCATAAAGTAAATGTAAAGGGTAGGATACTTGCACAATGAAAAAAAATAGTTCAGATACTTGACTGGTCTGCTGCTTACAGTACACGACTTAGTTCTATCTTTAATACAACGACATATCATTCATAAGATTGTTCTTTCGAGTAGAATAACATATAATAACACATAGTACTGCTATTTGCAGTCATCACATAGCTTAAACACATTACCACATAGTTATATTAGTCATTAGGACATAAACAGACACTTATCAGGTCAATCTATATAGGTTTGGATTAATTTTGGTAACATTTCAGTGTACCGATGACTTTATCGGGTAATTATCGAGTTTAAGTTTAATAAAGCTCTATTCTGAATCCTTAATAGTATTCTAGATAATTCAAATATTAATCATATTATTTTTAAATGATTTAAAATAAATTTTAAATAAATATTATAATTTATCATAATTTTTCTACACCAAAAATGACTTATAGCGAAGACAATTTTGTGAAGAAACTTATTCCTTCACATGAGGAGTTGTTTAGCGAAAGAAGGAACAAATGGGCTAAAAAAAGATAATAATACAATATAGTTATTAGCGAAAGAAACATCCTTCACAATTTATATTTTTTCCTCGTAAAATTGGAGCAATAGAAAAGATTTTTTGGAAAGCAAATTTATGATGAAAATTTATGAGGAAAAATCTATTTAGTGAATGAATTATTACTCACTATATATCATTATTCAAAGTAGTTTTTTGTGAGAGGATAAAATTGGTCGCTATCTTGTTTCTAAATAATTTTTTTGAATTAATTGTGGTGAATATAAATACCTTAAATTTTTTATAATAGTAAATTTAATTTTAATAACACTTTTTAAATAACTTATAATATCAACTATTTATTTTAATAAACTATAAAGTAAATAACTTTACACTATGTTAAACTTTAAAATTTCTCCATAAAAGTTTATTTTTATGATCATAATTAAATAAAGATAAAGTTAAATAAAAATTAAATTAAATAATCCAAAAGACTTTAAAATTTATTTTAAGTATATAATATTAATCCAATTTTTTTTTTTTGAGATTAATTTAAAATAACTTTTTTTTGATATTGTATTTAATATTCACTTAAATAACAATTTGGGAGGGACATCGTGCGTCAGTGTGTGACTCAAGCAAAATTGAAACAAGTCAGGCAATTAGCGATCGACACAGTGCGTGACTCGTGAGAAAGAGAAGCAACTCAAGCAAAACACGGAACCACGACTTGAAAACGTAAAATTAAAAAGAACGTAGTTTCATCTGATGAGAAACCGCGCCACACTTTCTGTCTCACCTAGGGTTTACGTGCTTCCATTTTTTTTCGCTTCGAATAGGATTTACTTCAATTTAGGAAAACTCTAGATTTTTTTTGGGTCTAGGGTTTATGTGAGCTTCCATGGCGTCCTCTTCTTTCTCGGCGAAGCTTTGCTTCAATTCCAACTACAAACAAATGTTGGAACAATCGAGGAAAGGCTGGCGCCGCTCCGTGAACCATTCCGTGAACCTAGTTATGGAGCTTTGCGCCGGCAGCGAGCTCTTTGCCGTCTTGCTCGATGGGATGATAGGTGAACTCCGCCCCAGCTGCCCAGCCCATATCCGTCCCCATCTCCTCCTGTCCTCCAGCTCCCTCACCTCACGTTCCCAATTCCATCAGACCATCACTATATTTCTTCACCAGATCCTCTGTATACTGAGAGAGAGACACTGTTCTGTTCGCAAGAGCTTTTTTCCCTTAGTTGTGTTCTCTGCCTTTTCCAATCGCTTCAATCTTTGATTCCTTCGACAAGAATGTAAGCAAATCTATGTTTTTTGTTTATAAACATTGAATTCTCAACTGGGTTGCAAAAATATTTTGAGATTATGTATTATTTCTTTGCGTTTGATTAGAGCCCAATTTTCTTTAATTTATTGAGTTATTTTTTCATTTTACTTGATTTGGTTCATTCAGTGTTCAGCTGTAGTATTTTTTGTTCAATTAATCCATTTAGTATTTCTTTGTGTTTTATTTTTTGTTCATTCTGTTTGGGGGCTCTCAAAAGTCTGTAATTTCTTTATTCTTTGCTTCTGGGTTTTGTTCTGTTCATATTTATGTAATTTTGCTCACTTCAAATATATGTATATCTTTAATCTGTTAAAAGTTTTTTATTTTTTCTTCAGGTGTGCTGGTGGGTCCAATTGCTGCTCTGATACTAATATTTGGGAATGTTGGGGTAATCTTGGGTCTCTTACCTGCACATGTTTCCTGGACAGTTTATACCCTTTTCAAGTAACTACTTCTGAAACTTCCTTTTCAATTCCCTTTGCAAAGTCTGTTTCATTGTTGTATAATTTTGATTTTGGGCTATGTTGAATTATATCTTGATTTCTCCAATTACTTGCACAAATGTAATAATACTCACACGACTGAAAGGTTTGATGCATTACTTAAAGTAGCTTTGCTGTTTGCTTTGCCTGCTTTATTTGGTATTTGGGTGGGCCTAAGCATAGCTGTTAGTGTTCTTTTGGGAGTGGGTTATGGGTTTTTCACTCCATGGGTGTCAGCTTTTGAGGCCTTCAGACATGACCATGACAATGAATCCAAGAAGTTCTTGCATTGCATTGTGGTAAACCTTTAATTTGTCTATTGTATATTTATAAATTTAAACCTCACTTCTATATCACTTCAAACTTTGAATCTCTCCTTCCTAAACGTATAGGATGGAACTTGGGGAACTATTAAAAGAAGCTGTACTGTGGTTCAAGATTTTGCTGACATGTGCTATCATTCTTTTCCTGTCTACTTAAGGGATTTGCGTGAATCCCCTTCTTCAAATGATCGTAAACCTCTTAGGTAATGTTGCTTTAATAAGTCATTTTAATTGTAAACTTCAAAAAGAGATGACATTCGGGGTGAGTGTGGGACTGAGGTATCTACTTATACACATGCTTCGACAGTAAGTGAGAAATTGCTAGTTTGAAATAAGAAACTACATACTGAGGCTTTTATGCGTGATTTTCTATGTGCTGGTATTTTCTGTACTGGATCATTTGGAAAGTTGCAGCGCGTAATGCAGAATGAGAAGGAAAGAGATGGATTTCACAAAGAGGTTGCAGGCACAAACTGCTAGATTCCTGTAAATTGATGCTAGAATTTTTCTGTTTGAATAATTTATTTTTGGTCGATTCTCATGCTCTTATATTATACGTTGACATGTGTTTTCAAATTTCAACTATCTTTGTGCCATGAGGGGTCTTCGTGTAATTAGCTTTGTTATTCCATTTGTTTAAGTACTAATCTAAGAGGTTTGTAATTAAGTATGCAACTATCCGCTATAGGTATGATGCCCACTCAGGTGGTGAACGTGAAATTCAAAGGACTATGTTTGAACTCCTGAACCAGTTAGATGGTTTCGATTCAAGAGGAGACGTCAAGGTAGCTTTATTGTTCATTGGTAGCTTTATTGTTCCTTTGAATTTCCTAGAATAATAAGCATTCTCCTTTCCTAAACTATGCAGGAGCTGGATGATGGCAAAATTCTCCTTCGCGTGGCACACTTATACGAGGTTGTCATTTTTATCTATTATTATATACCTGTTATGATGTTCTTGCCAATCTTGTCTCTTACTGCAGAAACATTCTTGAGTTTCTTAGATATGGCTAAGCCTTACCCTCCTCTTGTTGGAATGATTTCTCACACTCATACTAGACACAAGGTTAAGGAATGGAGAGGGGCCTAATGTGATCTAACTTGTCATTCTTGCCCAATCTTGGTTACATCATAATTACAGAAACTAATAATTTGGAACACTCCCCCCACATCAATAACCTTTAGGACAGTTGATTAGCAGACCTCAAAATTGGAAATTGACTATCCAGTGTATACATAGAGGAAATTGTCTAGAAAGGATTAAATTAATGATTCAAATATCAACTTCCCGAGTGCTTTTAGAAGAAACTAATTTTGCTAATTATAAAGTAACCTTTTGCAAAAGTTGTAACTTCCATTTTCACATTTGTGGAAACTTCTTTTATTGCAAGTCAACATCCATGTCATGCCATGTGGTATCTATGTCTTGTCCTATATATCAGTGTCGCCAGGTCAATTTATCATTTGATTAGAGTTATTCTAATATTGAACTAAACTTCTTAGTTTGCAATTTCATATGCAGTGCTGTCTTAAGTAATGCTTCATTAAGTTATTTTAGATTTTTGTACATTTTACTTGGTTGCAGGTAGACACTGTAACTTCTATCCAGAGAAAGACATTCGGTTTGGCCCTTTCTATTATTTTGACATTAAGATTACCTCAAGTACTTGACAAGCTTGATCAGATCCTAAGGTATTTACTCAACTTCTGATTTGATGCATCATCTGCAATTCAAGCATCAGATGACCTTTTGTAATAACTTTGTGGCAACTGATGGAATTGTCCTTTTCTATTAGATCAAAATCTCTGACCCTGTAAATCAGTCATCACTGGAGAACTCGGTGAGAGAAAACCTTCAAACATGTGCTGCCCTTCATGGGGAATCTTTTAATTCTGCAATCAGTAGAATGCATCCTGCAGCGTTCGATCAATTAAAGCAGGCCTTGAAAATGACTTAGGCTTGAATTGATTCACAATTTTCTGATGGTGTTATGTTTTCATGTATCAAGTCCAGTTTTTCTCTACATCCTATAAAAGGAGAATATATGGGGTAAGTTGCGTTGTACTTTTTTCTCTTGAGCTGTTTCCATGTTTATAGTGTTGTTGGCAAATAGCTTTAAACAAATATCATCATTTTTTCCCAATATAAATGTGGGGTTGATTATGTCATATGATAATGATATATAAATGTGTTTTAGTTGGTTTGACCATTTCCCTCTCTGACTTGTGTTGTCCAGCTATGGATAATCATACATCTGACAAAATATTTGTTTTACCAGGTGACATTGGGGTTTATTTTGACTTTTGCACGAGTTCATTACACATTTTTTGATATCCATTAAATTGGTTAGCCTTGGTTTCTTTTCCATTCACCAAAGTTGCAGTTGTTGTATGTGCTCTTGTTGAAAATCACAAAACATTGTAAATAGTACAATCCTTTCATGTTGTAGTTTTTTAGGCACAAGGGGATTTGCACACTTGAGTTTATCAAGTTTGATACGGCATGAGGGGTAGAAAAGTTGAGTGTACAAGATTTTCCAATTGGTTTTATGATTTTTGTTGTGCATTTATGTACTCAAAAGAGAATTGACTACTGTTGGATTTTATAAGGAAATAGTGATTCAATATTGAACAGATATTTGATCATTTATCTTGTAATTTGCTATTTACTTTTGCTTCTTTGTCACTGATTGTATGACAATTTTGAGTACTAGATCGATGCACTTTCAGATCCTGATCTTAAGGTTGGAGAATATCGTCAAGGTAGTTATAAACCAGGTACATTTTGCAGTGTCAAAGCTAAAACTTACTAGGAGAATTAATTGCCTGCTCCAAGGTGGGTTGGTGTATCTGTTGGTTAATTGGGTTTGGGAAGTGGGAAACAGAGTGATCAACTGCACATTACTGTATATTTAGTCAAACCTTGTTTCACATTACTGTAGAGTGTAGACTGGTGTTAATGTTAATATCTTCTAATCTACGACTAAAATTATTTTTGGATGTAGACCGATTTCATAGCAGCTCGGCATTTGTATTGTACAACATAGTGGGCTCTATATAGATGTTCGGTTATTCTTAATAGACAATTGCATGTTCTACTGAAGCAAACCTTTTCTTTTCATGCCTCTATGAAATTATGTCGGTTGTTTTGGCTCAAAATGTGAACTCTCACAAGAGGTCCTGAAGAAAGGTATGTAGTTTTAATTTGGTATGTGTTTCCATTTTGTATTCAAGAAATCATTAGAGCCTTGGTTTGGCATTAGTCTGGAGTGGTGGAAAGTCTGCTCTCATGGGCAGATTTCAAACAGAGCAAAGACCTTAAGAAAATTGATGGAACAAAGAAAAATAAGATCACTTGGGTAGTCCAATCTTATTAGTTTAGTAGTTTGGTATAATAATGATCATAATATTTGAGGAGATGAATTATTCAATTATTATATTGTAATGTTGTAATGTGAATGATTTTAAATGATGTATATAATATTTTTTTTTAATTTTTTTTTTATATTATATTTGTGTTTGTTGAATAAATTTGCATTATTAATTAATTTTTTTTAAATATAAAAAAGCTATAGCGACGGTCATCGACCGTAGCTATAGTGTTCTATAAAGTACAGGCCTATAGCGACGGTCGCCGAGCGTCACTATAGACATCTATACACGATTTTGTCATGACCTATAGATTTTAATGAAGGATTATTTTCCTCACTAAAATTGTTTGTAGTTAATTAGTTAGTCATCAATGAAGGATTATTTTCCTCTAATTTGAATATACATTCTCAATTTATAATTAGTGAAGGAAAATTTTTTCTCATTAAATAAATTTGTTCTTCACAATATATTATTTGTGAGGGAATAAAGTTATTCACTAATTTTAAATAGTCCTTAAATTATTATTTGTGAAGGAAATTAATCTTTCACTAAATAACAATATTTCATTATTAAATACAATTTGTGAAGGAATAAGTTATTCACAATATATCTTTTACAAAAAGTATTTAGTTACTACTTAGCGAAGGATATCCAATTGCGAGGAGGTATAATGCGAGCACTCGTGTGAAGGAAATATTTTTTCGCAATAAATCACTTGTGAGAGATATAGGGCCTCTAGTGAAGGATTTGTCCTTCATTAGAGGTCGTTTTTGGTGTAGTGATACTAGAATCATTTTTAAATGCTTTAAATACTAAATAATTATATTATCATTAATATTTAAAAAATATTATAATATTAATGAAACCATTGCCAAAATAATAAAGTTATTTATAATAACTCAAAATATTTTTAAAACATTATTATTATCTCTAAATGATTTTTAAAATATTTAAAATTATTTTTAAATAATTACCATTAACATATAAATATTAATTTACTATTTATCAAAATATTAAAAGTCACTTATTATATTTTAAAATATTTTTAAACCATTTATATCTATTTTAAATTATTTTTAAATCAATAAAACTATTTTTAAACTATTTATTTAATATAATTATTAAATAAATCTAATATCATTAATATTAAATTATAAATGAAATTTTTCCTAAAATATTAAAATTTATATTTTATAACTTAAATTATTTTTAAATACTTTATTTTTATTTAAAATGATTTTTGTAATATTAAAATCATTTTTAATTATTTTATTTAATATAATGATTAAATAAATCTAATATCGTTAATATTAAATAATTAATGAAATTTGCCTTAAAATATTAAAAGTTATGTTTTATAAATTAAAATATTTTTAAATACTTTATTATCATTTAAAATGATTTTAAATATAATAAAATCATTTTAATTTATTTATTTAATAAATTTATTAAATAAAATAAATATCAATAATATTCAATTAAATAATAATATTTATGAAAAATATGTCAAATTATTAAAAGTTATTTTTATAACTTACAAAAATTTTTAAAACTAATTTTGTAATTTTTAGAAATTATTTTCTATTTTTAAATGATTTTTGAAAATTTATTTAATTAAAATTATTAAATCTGTCGATATAGCCTTTAGCGACAGAAAGTGTCGCCTTAGGTGTTCTTGAGCCTCAAGAACATGCATATGCAGTGATCGAGTGGCCATGTTTAACCAAACATAAATATCAGATTATGAAGTTTCTAGGCAAGGTATGACATTGATATTGTAGTATTGATGTAATACTATAAGTATCAACAACAATTATGGTCAAACAACATAACACGAATGAGATCTGGGCTTGCAAAGTAGCTATCAGAGTTGTTCTTCATTTTTTGGGTTACCCAGAAATGAAGAACAGTTCAAATAGCCTACTTTGGGCTTCCACTACTTGTTGTTCATGTAATGTTTTTGTGATCTAATGCTTTCAGTTGGTAGACAACATGTCAATGAACAGATTCGTTACGTAAATCAAGTCTAACAACATTACAATCTCTAGATATGGTCCGGTCAAAGCATATCAGAAACCGTGTTCATAAGTTTTCTGGGTTACCTAGAAAATTATTTTCGTGTTCAACCATGCCACTTTGACCGGCCACTACATTAAACTTATATGTTATTTAGATGATCTAAAGGCTTAAAACTGTAGTCCATATACCATATTACAACCTTATTAATTACAACAGCGAGCACAAAATAACAAAAACAAGCAAGATATAGACACATGAACAGGCTGTCAAGCGTTTCTAGGCACGTTCTAGGTTACCCAGATTTATCAAGTCATGGTCGGTCAACGAGGTTTGACCACCCATAACTTGAACTCTGTATCAGATCTGACCCTGATTCGAGTTCCAGATCAAAGCCCTTGTAACATACTACAAGTATAAACCTTTAAACAAACAAAACTATAAACAAACAAAGATCTATGAGGTCAGACATTTAACTATCAGAAAACTTTTTAAAATTTCCCAGATTTTTGAAAACTCCTATTTTGTGTATCTAGATGTTATAGATCCATCATATACCAACCCAAATCACTTAGTTACACTACAAAAAACATGTTTAAACACTAAAACGCCAAATCTATCATAGCTTTAACGATCAGATTTTAAATTAGGGTTATATATAACTCTTTTGAAAAAATTCTTGATCCTATGCTCCTCATCTGATCTTGATGTTTTGGGGACTTACTAAGGGACTGAAATGCTAAAGATTTTCGTGGTTGTAAAGAGAGGAGGTCTTGGTTGTATATTGGTGATCAAATGGGCTAATAAATGAACTTTTCTCTCTCTTTATCTATATATATCATGATATAATGAACATAGCTGATGTATTTGGCTGATTTGTATGGATTTTTGTCAAATGAAAAGTCAAGAGTGGTTGAGCAACTAAAGTTTTGATAAGAATTACAAGTTATCTAATAAATAATGCAAGAAGGGCATTTAGGTTATTTTGCTTGTAAATTTAATGGCTAACTTGTTATTTGTCTAACCTTTAGGGTTTGGCCCTTAGGCTTTAACCCTAAGGTTTTACAATTTAATTTTCTAGGATTTTGTAATAAGGGCTAAAATGGAAAATTTAGTTTCCTAAATTACAAATTTAGGGTTTCTTAGTAATGCTTAGTTTCCTAATTACATAGAACATGGAACTTAGATTAAAGATTTACTAATTAGCATTAAGATTGCTAAATTAGCGATTAGATTTCATAACTTAGCATTTAGGGTTTCTAATTTGATAATTAGGATTTCTAGTCATTAGGGTTTTTAATTACTAATTAGGGTTTCCCTAATTAGCCTTAAAATCTATAATATATATATATATATATATATATATATATATATATCATACACAATTACTTAACAAATCTTACAAATATATTTGAGTTCAGATTAAGGTTTATATGCTAGCATTAGGGTTTCTCTCTTCGCTACACTAATATTGTTACACAAATTAACATTACACCATACTATACATAATTATAACATTGAAATATAATTAATATTATATTAATATTCTCATTCCTTATTCAAAATTCGTAATTAGGGTTTTTAATCCATACCCGACTTAACTTTTATATATACCATTATTAATTAAGTTAAAATAATTAACTTTACTAATCAATAAATTCATATAATAAAATAATTATTATAATAATTCTAATAATCATTTCATATATTAAATAATACAATAATCATATTTTTATGGAAAATAAATAATAAAATATTTTTACTACAAAAATAATTTGTTATAAAAATATAATTTATAATGATCAATAATTCTAAAAAACATTATTTTAATTATTAATGTAATAAATAAATTTTTATTTATCGTATATATACATATACTTTACCTTGCACATATTCTCACCTTTTATTAAAAAAAAAAACTTATACGCAAAATTTCTTATTTAATTATATCGAAAATATTAGGTTATTACAAGTTCGGCATTGCTATGTATCTTATTTTCTCGAAGATGCCTCGCATTTCGAAAATAAAAGCAATCAAGCCGAACACATAATAAAATGGAAGTATCAAAGGCCTCAATTACTATTGAGCATAAGAGTTTGAAAAACTTATTTTTCAAAACATCACTGCTATATCTTGTTAAAATTAAACTTTTATACAAAAGTCAAACCCTTTGTATATAGGTGCAAACGAGGCATAGCACTACTTCTAGATAATTGCACATAGACCTAACTAACATACACACATACACAGATAAAAGTTTAATGAAAAGTGGTGGTAACCGTGTTATAACGGAAGTCAGAGGGTGCCTAACACCTTTGTTAGTTCCCAGTAGGCACAATATAGATCTAGAAAGGGGAGGAGGGGGTTGAATAGATCCTTAGAATTTCAAATTCTTTTCCTCAATTAAGTTGTACTACTCATGAAGTAGCACATGACAAACTTAAGAATCTTTTCAAGCACAACGGAATAGGTAAAAGATCCCCTTCATTGATATATTCATAATCAGACATACATTGTTCGTAGAGTTAACTTAGTAGTAAGCAGTTAGCACATACATAGCAGTTATAACAGTTAAAGTACATAATATAAATGACATAAAATAAACGACACAAGGGGTTTTAAGTGGTTTAGAGACTCAAGCTCCTAATCCACTCTTCTACTTTCAACTAGCAGGATTTCCACTAAGGAAGGGCAACACCCTGAATCACTAAAAGATAAAGTTGTCTAAACATTCCTCCACGAATGATTTGGGAAGAGTATCGTTATTGGGGATACAAATCTATATAGATAGATTTAATAGGATGCTGGGCTTAATCCAAGAAACGTATATTCATTTGATGCTAAAGTTGTTTAGCATGGAAAACTCCAAGAGATGTCTCATGTTGATGAGCCTTGGAATGTATCTCTCTTAATAGTCCCCATAGACTCATAAAAGAAAGATCGCATGAGTAACTATAATGTATACAATAAAATGTACGAGACCTGATGTTGATCAGTCATATTCTAGAGAAGTTCACTATGAGTCGGTAAAAAAATATCTTAAAGTACTTAACCAACACTAAGGATGTGATTAAAATTGATGGTGAGTCTAAATTAAAACTAGAGGGTTTAACAGACTCACGTATTTTCAGACAGACCAAGACAACAGAAAATCTACATTAAGGTAAAGGGTTACCTTGAACAGTGGTGCAGTGAATTGGAAAGGTTTCAAACACCAAAGTGTTGTTGGTTTAGTGATAAAGACAAAGTATATAGCTATAAATGAAGCTGCAAGTTGATTGTTTGGATAAAAAGTTCATTACAGAACTAGGAATAGTTCATAAGTCTCATCTTGGTTCTAAACATGTGTTGTGGCACTTTCATTTGATTATAGGAATAATTGAAAGATGGGAAATCAGTATAGATATAGTGAACTCTCAAGAACAATATTACATATCCATTAACTAAAGCTTATCCAACAGCGAGATAATCGTCACTTAGAGAAGAAGGGTATGAGATACTATGATTGTAAGACCCCAAATTTTATAAAATAAAAGCATTCCATTTTCTTATAATTATTATTTTATTTAGTAAATGGTTAAATTGATAAAAGGATTAAAGTTAAGGATGACATGTGAAAATTTTGCAAAGTAAAGTATGTTGTTATAAAATATTCGTTTGGTCAGGGAATATTCTTTTTGTCGTGGAATATTCGTATTAAATGCGACACATCATTGGTGGACCCCACAATGTAATTATTGGAGTTAGAAAAAAATGACAAAATTATCTTTTTATAAAAATAACGGCGAAAGTTTTACCGTTAACTGTTGAAATACCCGGTGATAAAAGTACAGTAATACGCGTAGTTTCATAGTAGCACACAGTATTGATTATTGATGCTTACGTAAGAAGTCACTCAGTTATACTCAATTATTGCTACAGTAATTGTTGCATTGTATTTCACATTATTGATTCAATTATTGTCACAGTATCATCTGCA
The DNA here is from genome assembly GCA_020205615.1 of Panax quinquefolius. Taxonomy (NCBI): domain Eukaryota; kingdom Viridiplantae; phylum Streptophyta; class Magnoliopsida; order Apiales; family Araliaceae; genus Panax; species Panax quinquefolius. The sequence goes on along the minus strand of JAINUW010000714.1, from coordinate 367,670 downwards.
CAATATTTTATATTATTAAATCAATAATTGAGATGATAAATTTATTCATATTATTATTTATATTATTGACGATGTCTAGAAAGTTCTGTCGAGGAAAGGGGTTTGGTTACCTAATTGCACGCCAATAAGGAGAAGTCCTTATCGAAAGCCCCCTATTTCCTGGGAATGATCTGGTTGTCAATATTTTGAGTTATAATATTAATGATGAATACTTGTTGAAAGATTAAAAAAATGTGTTGATTGAAGATAAAATAATTTGTAGTAAATATTTATTCAATCTTTGATATAAATAAGAAGTCTGTTATGAGACGTTTGTTATAAATTTGGTTTATTCTATGGGACCCATATGTCATCATCTAAGAGTCACTTTCGCCAATAGTACTTGCCTTTACCAGACGTCGAACCACTTGTCGTTTCATATTACAGGCGTCGAACCACTTGTCATTTCATATTATAGGCGTCGAACCACTTGTCATTTCATATTACAGGCGTCAAACCACTTGTCGTTTCACATTAAAGGCGTCAAACCACTTGTTATTTCACATTACATGCGTCAAACCACTTTTCTTTTCACATCACCAGTCGTCAAGCCACTTGCCTCTTCCCATTGCAAGGGCTAAGCTAGAAATCTTCTATAAATAGAAGTTTATTTCTTCTTTCATTCTCACCAATTCACTATGACTCACAAGAGAATTCTATAGAGAGAGAATCAGATAGAAAGAAGAAGAGTATTCTGTTACTACACTATTACAGTATCCAATCTCCTACTAAGGTAAGGGGTATTATTTCTTTCGTATTCGTAAGGGGTATTATTTTTTTCATATTCGTAAGGGGTATTATTTCTTTCATATTCGTAAGGGGTATTATTTCTTTCATATTCATGAAGAGAGTTGTTTCTTTCAAAACTCGTAAAGGTTGTTATTTTATTCTTTATTATTACATTGGAATAAATAACTTATATTCATTTGTCTATCACTCGGAATATGATGTCTACTACGCATGCATGGTGAAATCCTTTTGTTATTTCATTCTTTATTATTCTGTGGGAATAATATGTCTACGCGGACTACCGCATGCCTGGTGAATAACCCTTTATATTCATTTGTTATTAAATTATGGAAATGATCGCTCATCTGCCATACGGACTTACCATAGCGCTTGAAAATCCATTTCAGATTTAGTATATTGTTCATTTCAGATTCCTAACTCTAAACTTACTATGGTAAGTATTGCTTCTATAATTCCTGAAATGATCAGAAATTCTTTGATATTTGCCCTTCATCCAATATCTTTTTATGAAAATATTATTCTGAGCATTCTTGATAAGTTTTAACCTTTTCATGTCGAAGTTGTGACGCCCCCAAAATTAGGTATACGTCACCCATCTTGGGTCGCCACTTACATGGTACATAAATTCAAATACAACTTACTAACCTAAGCGTAGGTATACAATCTGACATAAACTGTGAGTTTGAATACAAATATTGTCTACTAGATATTATACAAACTCAAAAGGAGTCCTCATTACAACTATTATCACACTATTTCACGTAATAGTGAGGACTACTAATGCTATCCTCTCGGACCATTACTCCGTTCGACTCAGGCTCCATTATGTTCTCATTTCACAAAGAGAACAAAGTGAAAGAAAGGGTGAGCTCAACTAGCCCAAGAAGAAATATTATGACTAAGATAATGCGTAATAAATTATCATTAGCCTTCAATAGTGTTAAACCGATAAAATACAATAGACAACCAGCTTTAATCTGCGGTGAATATGCAATCCATTAAAAGAGTCAAGTAGAGAATAAAATCTACTATCTTTTAGGTTTTAAAAGGTTTTCATCAATTTTTTTTTATATCACGAGACTCAAACAATAAATAAACCACCACATCTAATCATCCCCAGCACTACTACGAAGGATTTTCATCAAATTATCAATGGTCATGACTATACCGAATCACCCCTGGTCATAATCATACCAAAAACTATCCATCACTGCATTACAGGCCACTGAGGACTTTTATCACATCATTTATAACAAGCCATGATTATACCGAATGATCCCTGGTCATAATCATACTAAGTTCATCTATGCACGTAAGCCAAAGATAACATAATATAACATGAGGATGATGACAATGACATAATAATTCAATAAAACAAGTTCAAGAATTAATTTATCTAGGAATTATTAACGTCCAAATTGTCAACAAGATACTGTTTTGTAGAGTAAAATTCAAGAATGATCAGAAGAATATTTCCATGAAAGATATCGGATGAAGCGCAAATATCAAGGATATTCCACTAATTTCATGGAGTATAGAAGTCAAAGTTTTAACCAATGGGTATAATAAAGAATGGAATAACAAAAGAAATCACCATGCATGCGGTACTTGATGTATGAGCAGGTTATTCCAACGTAATAATAATAACGGAACCAGTCGTGAAATTCACAATCGCGAGGATGATCCAACGTAATAATAAATGTCTTTGAATAATAAACAATGGAACTGTGTCCTGTAAAACACATGCGAGGATATTCCAACGTAATAATAAATGCGGAATAATAAACAATGGAACCAGTCCCGTTGTAAAAACACACGCATGTGATATTCCAAATGAATAATAAAGAATGGAATAACGTAAGAAGATCACCAAGTATAGGGGATTCCACAGATACAAGTTATTCCAATGTAATAAATAAGAATGGAATAATATAAGGATTTCACCAAGTATAGGGTATCTGCCACAGTATACGAGTTATGTATAGGGTATGCCACTTTTACAAAGTTATTCCAACGAATAATAATGAATGGAATAACGAAGTTCTCTTCATGAATAAGAAAGAATAACACCCCTTTACTTACAACAAATAATATCCCTTCTCACCGTAAAAGACACACGGATATCAAAGTAGTGAAGTACCAAAATACTCTTCTTCTTTCTCTCTATAGATTTTCTCTCTATAGCTTCTCTCTAATTTCTCTCTCTCTGAGTTTCAATTGAATTAAATAAGAAAATAATGAAGGAATGAGCTTCTATTTATAGGAAAATAGAATGCATAGTAATTAATCCATGAAACGGTCCATTGATTTACTTTAATCTGACGGTCCATATTTAAAAGCAAAATCTTTTAAATAAAATATCATATATTCTATTTATATAAAAATATTTTACTATGCAAACACTATGCAACCACTATGCAAAACACTATGCAAAAACACTATGCATAATAAAATATAATATATTCTATTTATAGAATATCTTTAATAAAGTATTCTGCTTTATATAAAAGATGTTTCATTTTTATTACGTTAATAATACTGAATAAAACAAAACGTCATTATCGCTATAATAATTCATATTATTAATCGACAAATAATGGAATCAAACCGAGTGACTTCTCACATAAGCATCAATAATCAATACCGTGCTGCTACTATGCAACCACACGTATTCGCATTTTTTACTACCGGTAGTTCAACAAATGATCAACGGTAAAACTCCGCCGTTATTTCAATAAAATATTTTTGTCGTTTTCTCAATCCGACAATAATTACATTGTAAGTCCACCAATGATTGAGTAGTTGTACGAATATTCCCCGCTAAACCGAATATTCCCACCAATCGAATATAATATAACCACTTGCATACTTTGCAAAATTTATAAATACTACCCACAACTATAATATTATCTTAAATTCATACCATAATATTAAAAATTATTTCGACAAAATTTAAATCATTATTGATAAAATCTGGGGTCTCACAATCTCCCTCCTTATGGAATTTCGTCCTCGAAATTAGGTACGTACGACTGGTATGATAAAGAGGTGAGGATACCTTGAATACCTTTATCGTTGAAAACATTAAATTCATCTTTGCAATCCTACCAAAGATATTCATTAACAATTCATCTTTTGCACCTACTGCCAAAGATATACAAATCATAAAACCAATAATCTTTGAGACTCAAATTAATAGTATCACAACCATGAATTATTCATGCTCTAACGACTAAGGATATTCGTGTTTTCAATTACTATCATGATTATACCGAATAATCCGTGGTCATAATCATACCAAGTCTATCAATGCACTACTACCAAAGATGACTTTTTACTACATCCATGAATTAATATTTCATTCACCGAGACTCAAATTTCAATAATTAATCCATATCATCGAATCATCCCTGCACTACAGGCCAAGGATATTCATTAGTATCATGACCACGAATTATCCATGCACTACGACCAAAGATAATCGTGTATTCATTAGTATCACGACCACAAATTATCCATGCACTACGGCCAAAGATAATCGTGTATTCATTAGTATCACGACCACAATTATCCATGCACTACGACCAAAGATAATCGTGTATTCATTAGTATCACGACCACAAATTATCCATGCACTACGACCAAAGATAATCGTGTATTCATTAGTATCACGACCACAAATTATCCATGCACTACGGCCAAAGATAATCGTATATTCATTAGTATCACGACCACAAATTATCCATGCACTACTACCAAAGATAATCGTGTATTCATTAGTATCACGACCACAAATTATCCATGCACTACTACCAAAGATAATCGTGTATTCATTAGTATCACGACCACAAATTATCCATGCACTACTGACGAAAGATAATCGTGTATTCATTAGTATCACGACCACAAATTATCCATGCACTACAAACCCAAAGATAATCGTGTATTCATTAGTATCACGACCACAAAATTATCCATGCACTACTACCAAGATAATCGTGTATTCATTAGTATCACGACCACAACAAATTATCCATGCACTACTGACCAAAGATAATTGTGTATTCATTAGTATCACGACCACAAATTATCCATGCACTACTACCAAAGATAATTGTGTTTTCAATTCTGATTATGATTATACCCCAACAATCCACATTCATAATCATACCAAGTCCATCTATACTCAACAGCCATCATGACTTTCAACATAATATAAGCATGAGGATAATAATATAAAGAATCAATCAAATGAGATAAAGGATAAATATTAAACATTTATAATATAATTTATCCAGATTCAAGAATATCCCCATGTTATCAATCACTTAATAATCTACAATCTAATATCATTAATATTATAATCTAACGCCTCTCAAAATTAGGTATACGCTACCCATCTTCTTGGGTCGCCACTTACATGGTACAAAATTCAAATACAACTTACTAATATAACTGCCGTATAATCTGACATAAACCATGAGTTTGAATACAAATTTTGTCTACTAGATATTATACAAACTCAAAAGGAGTCCTCAATTATCACACTATTTCACGCTAATGCGTAATAAATTATCATTTTTCAATTACGGTTAAGCCGATAAAATACAATGATTATACCTACTATCTTTTTAGGTTTTAAAAGGTTTTCATCAATTTTTATCGCCGAATAATAAACAACTCATAATCATACCATTAGTCCATCATACTAAGTTCATCTATGCACGTAAGCGAAGATGCATAGTAATTCAATAAAACAAGTTCAAGAATTATTTAATCCATGAATTATTAACGTCCAAATTGTCACCCGCACATATGACTTTCAACTGAGTCGTGAAATTTCACATCAGCGGTGATGTTCCAATGTAATAATAAAGATGGAACTGCATCCGATGTGTAAAACACAGACAGATATTCTCCAATGTAATGATAAAGACGGAACCAGTCCGGTAAACAGCATAACACACCGAACGTGGATGTTCCAGCGTAATAATAAAAGTAATTCCTGTCCTGTAAAACAACATAATATAAGCACGCCATATACAAAGTTATGTATGAGAATGAATAATGTAAGTTCTCTTCAAGATAAATAATATAAAATTTTCTCTCTAGCTTCTCTATAATTTCTCTCTCTGTAGTTTCAATGAAATCGTAAGAAAATAATGAAGGAATGAATCATTTAACTATCTGCATCATAATAAAATATAATATATTCTATTTATATAAAAATATAAAAAACACTAATAAAATATAATATATTCTCAAATTCTATTTTATATAAAAAGATGTTTCGCTTTTATTAACGAGATAAAGGATAAATATTAAACATTTATAATATAATTTAATATTCCCGCAATTAAATCGAATTTCAATGCTTTTATTATGACTTTCATCATAACTGACCACGTAATTTGTCAGTAAATAATATGATCTCAAATTCTCATTTAGTTGAAGAAATATTCGAGGGTTTAAAGAAAAGCTGGGTTTTTGTTCCATTTAATAAATATCATTTAATCACGAACCTCAATACAAATATTCGATTTCTTAAATACGACTTTTACCATATCGCTTCTAGGTAAGCTATTAGTATCACGACTACAAATTATCCACGACACTCTGACCAAAGATAATTGTGTATTCATTAAGCGATCAATGGAATTACATAAATTATCCAAGCACTACGGCCAAAGATAATTGTATATTCAAATCTTCACTTATAAAAATAATCACAGTATTCATTAAGATCAATCGACCATAAAATATCCATTTTAAGTCCAAAGATAATTGTGTAATTAGTATCAAGAAATTTATTAATGATAGAAATATCATTCAAAAACTAAAGATAATTTGTTTTCAATTAATTTTCATTCAAGACTTGGATAAAAAGAATCAATTCATATGAGATAAAGCCACATTGATACCAATAATCCGTGACTTCTTTATATCCCTTATGCCTCAGATAACACCTCACAATGATACTAAACTATAAACTTGAAAATATATTTTCTCTCTTCATTCAATTCTTAAGCATGTTTTGGCAGGACCTTACACATGTTAACGTTGAGCTTCTAGTTTAATTACGGTCATCGCTTAGTTACATGTTAAAGTCCATAACTTGCTCATTTTAATTTCTAATGAGCTCTTTTTGGACAGGAGATACTTATATACCATACCTTCATGTCCCTAAACGCCAGAATTTTTCTCATAATTTAATGTACGAAACAGCCCCTTAAAGTTTCTTGAGCGTAGATTTTAAAATATTTACAATTCATTCCACACAAGGAAGTCAACAACGAAAGGTTCTATAGTCAATTGATTTTCCATTATGTTACGGGCTTTTCAACTTTACTTATGGCTTGATATTTTCATCATAGACAATGATTAATTTTAGGGTTTATCATTCAAATACTTTTCAAGACTTGATAGTAACAAAATACTGTTAACCTCAATTTGTTATAAATATAAAAGCCTAACAACCTTATTCCACACAAAGCATGATGAGAAGTTTGAACCAATTGATTCCTAAATCGTAATCAAAGGCAAGTATTTTCAAAGAGATAAGATTGATGTTATGATTATCAGTAACGTGAAAGTTTCGATTTGAATCAACAAGATTTATAAATGATAATGGAGGTAACGAAGGTTTCTCCCAACTAAGTTTAAACAGATAAATCAAAGTCCAATTTCTCTGAGTCAAATTTAAACGTTGAACACAACTAGGTGAAATAAAAGAGTGGGTAGAATCGCATCTAACACGGTATAGACTTCAAGAGAGCTTATGATTAACTTACCGTTGATAATTTTATTCGTGTTCCTCGTCACAAATTTGAAAAAAAAACGCCTCTTAAACCATCATGGCTTTGGTTTGTCCGGGACACTCTTTGGTGCCATTATTTCAGTCCATCCTAGTTGAATTTGTCTTTCTGTGAACCACAAAATCGAGCTAAGTGACCTTCTTCCACAATTATAACATACTTTGACTATAACGCAAAGCGCTTAGCTCGATCGATGTGTCCTCTCCCCATTTGAAGCATATAATAGGTGGTCCTTCTCCTTCCTTAACAACAAAAGTCGGTGCTTCGATCGCCTTTTTCTCCTTTCATAACATCATTTACATATCCGCCTTTGTTGATTCCCTCCATGCTTGTTGTCACCGCTCGATGACTACTCTCATTGGTATTATAATTTTGCTTGGCTACTTTCTTTTAGTTAGGTTGACTCCAACTATCGCTACGCCTCCACTAATTGAGCCCTATTTACAACATCCTAATAAAACACGATTTATGAGAAATAAGATGTCGATGTATCTCTGCTTCTTCAAACCTCTTAAAAACATTCGCCATTCTCTCTTCATTATCTACCAAGTGGGACGAAACTGTGATAACTCCGCAAACTTTGCCTCAGATCATGGCACCTGGCATATTGTTTTGTTCCAACTTGATAAACTCCACCTCCTTCATGTGGCGTATTACTTTCAGAAAGTATTTGTCGTTGAATCAACTCTGGAACTTCTCCCAAGATATCTTGATCAAGACAAAGAAGTTGAGTACGTTTCACCGATTCCCAAAGAATCCTGCCTCTCCGCAACATAAAGGCGTGAAGGGAACCTTTGCTCTTCCGAGCATCCCAAGACATCAAATATCTTGTAATCACCTTTATCCATGCTTCCGCCTGTATGGTTTCGTTTCCTCTAAACTCCGGTGGTCCCAGCTCCTTGAATTGTTTAGCGGTGACCGCCCCGAGAGTTTTCCGTGTTTCCACCCACGTTTTTGGATGAGTGAGACTCGTACTTTGATGTCGCGATGAATTCTAAAAACCTCTTAACGCACTGCAAGTAATTAGTCAATTGATCGTTGTTGTTGTTTTACGGAGGATTATCGCCATCCACAGACATATTGTCCTCGATTATCGATCCGTGGAGAATCAACAGCCTCAGGCTCCATTGCTATTCTCAACATTCTCGGATGCCATTTTCAAATAACGCCATAAAATAAGGGTTAATTAATATATCACATATTATCCCTATACTCGACCGACCAATTAAATACAAATAAATTTAGGTAGGTCATACTACTAAGGAATTTCCGTCTCCTCCTCCTAGTACTATTCTCACATCTTAGCTGTGATCATATCCCAAGCTCTCGATACCAAACCTGTAACGCCCCCAAAATTAGGTATACGCCACCCATCTTGGTCGCCACTTACATATGTACAAAAATTCAAATACAACTTACTAATATAACTGCTGTGGTACACATATCTGATTATAAATCGTGAGTTTGAATACAAATTTTGTCTACTAGATATTATACAAACTCAAAAGGAGTCCTCATTACAACTATTATCACACTATTTCACCGTAATAGTGAGGACTACTAACTAATGCTATCCTCTCGGACCATTACTGCGTTCCCCGACTCGTCCCAAATGTATGTTCTCATTTCCCACAAGAAAATGATTGAAAGAAAGGGTGAGCTCAACTAGCCCAAGAAGAAATATTATGACTAAGATAATGCGAATAAATTATCATTTTTCCTTGCAATGTGTTAAACCGATAAAATACAATAGACAACCGGGGCTTAATCTGCTGTGAATAATAAGTGATCCATTAAAAGAGTCAAGTAGAGAATAAAGTCTACTATCTTTTTAGGTTTTAAAAGGTTTTCATCAATTTTTATCGCCGAGACTCACTTTTAATAATAAACCACCACATCTAATCATCCCTGTTACTGCACTCCAAGGATTTTCATCAAATTATCAATGGTTATGACTATACCGAATCACCCCTCGTCATAATCATACCAAAACTATCCATCACCGCATTCACAGTGCCACCGGACTTTTTTGTCACATCATTTATATCAAGTCATGATTATACTTAGAATGATCCTCGTCATAATCATACTAAGTTCATCTATGCGTAAAGCCAAAGATAACATAATATAACATGAGGATGATAATAATGACATAGTAATTCAATAAAACAAGTTCAAGAATTATTTAATCCATGAATTATTAACGTCCAAATTGTCAACATAATCTTTGACTTGTTTCAGAGAGTAAAATTCAATAATGATCGTAAGAATATTTCCATGAAAAGATATCTTGGATGAAGCGAAATATCGAGGATATTCTACTAATTTCATGGAGTATAGAAGTCAAAGTTTTAACCAACCCAGGTATAATAAAGAATGGAATAACAAAGAAATCACCATGCATGCATTATTCCAGCAGTAATAATAATAATCTAACCAAGGTCGGTGAAATTACAATGCAAAGCGGGATGTTCAAATGTAATAAAAGATGGAACCGAGTATCCGGTGTAAAACACACAGATAGGATATTCCAACATACAATGATAATGATAAAAAGCCAGGTCGGTGTAAAACAGACGACAGATGTTCCAAATGTAATAATAAAAAGCAGAACCGTGTCCGGTGTAAAACACGGCTCCAGATTCAAGAATATCCCCATGTTATCAATCACTTAATAATCTCATAATCTAATATCATTAATATTATAACAATATTTTAATCACTTTAAATTTATAAATAATTTATCTTAATTGTTTACGCTTTTACCATATAATGCATTTAATCATTCAAAATGCCATACTCATAAGATATCATCACCAATTATCAAATCTCTCAAAAAATATGCATATACTCTATATAGGTAAAAAAGATCTCTAGCCATAAAATCCTATTTTCAACTTTTGTTACTTCACATAACATATTTAACTCATATGTTCAGAATTAAACTATTTTCATGAAAAATACCAAATCAGTCCCAAAAAAATATTTCTTTTTTATCTGGGATTTAGCATAATATAGTCCCATGATGAAAATATATTTTTCTCGAATTTTTAAAATTCATTTACTATTTTTCAAAATCAATTTCTAATTAATTTCTTAAGAAATTAGCTACCTCAAGTTTAACTCCAAAATTCCCAAATCTTGGCAGGACCTTACACATGTTAACGTGAGCTTCTAGTTTAAATTTCATGGTCATCTGAGTTATAGAACTCCTGCTATAGCATTTTTTCGCTTGAAAAACCTAAATATTGAAATAGTCATAACTTGCTCATTTTAAGTCGAATGAGCTCATTTTTGGACAGGAGGTACTTTATACCATATACCTTCATGTCCCAAAAGGCCAGAATTTTTCTCATAATTTAAGTGGCCGAAACAGCCTCTCTAAAATCATGGCAGAAGCTTTTTCTTTTTTTTTGCAGCTTTGCACTCCTTTGCTAAAATCAGTCCACACAAACATCTACAACACCTTTTCCAGTAATCCCACTTGGATTAGTTAGGTAACTCATAGATCTAACTCTAGGACTTGACCACATTCAAAAATTCAAAATATAATAGGAGATATGGTCAATTGAATTTCATGTTACGCTTTTCACCAAAATCGATTTTCAACTCTTTGTGATTTCTAAGAAACTTTCATGTTTTCACATACTCACCAACATAACTCATTATAACACTTACTAATACCACATATACCCATGATTTTCATTAGTCCAATGCTTTTATTATGACTTTCATCATAATCCACGTAAATGCATCCTTTTAGTTGAAGAAATATTTGAGGGTTTAAGAAATGGGTTTTTGTCTTTGGGTCAATACAAAATTCGATTTCACGCCTAAGTAGGCTAAGAAGTCTTCAAGAATATGCCAGAAATTTATTAATAATAGAAATATCATTCAAAATCGTGACTCTCATCCAAGACTTGGATAGTACATCACATTGATACCAACTGTGACTTCTATCCCTTATCCTAGATAGCACCTCACAATGATACCTATAAACTTGCCATCTTCATTCACGATGTTGCCTACAAGAAAGTCCGCTTCTTTGCATTCCACACAAGGAAGTCAACAACGAAAGGTTCGGGGCTCTTTACTTATGGCTTGATATGACAATGATTAACTTTAGGGTTTGGTTACTTTGAATTACGTAAATGTGTTTGTTATAAATATAAAAGCTAACAACCTTACGAAAAGCATGATGAGTAGCTAAACAATTGATTCCGAAAATCACATCAAAGGCAAATATTTTCAAAAGATAAGATCGACAGTAACGTGAAAATGTTTATTTGAATTAAACAAGATTTAAAAATAGTAAGCGTAACGAAGGCTCCTACTAACGAAGTTTCAACCAATAAGTCAAAGTTTAACTTCTTCTGAGTCAAATTCAAACGCTTAACACAACTAGGTGAAATAAAAGAGTGGGTAGAACCGGTATCTAACACTTAGATAGACTTCGCAAGAGCTTATGATTAACTTACCCGTGATAATTTTTTTCAGTTCCTCGTCACGAGAGAAAAAAACGCCTCTCTTAAACTATCGGCTTTGGTTTGTCTCGGGACAAACTTTGGTGCCTCCATCCTAGTTGAATTTGTCTTCTGAAAACGACAAAATCGAGCTAAGTGACCTTCTCTTCCACAATTATAACATGCTTTGATCAAGCATGGCGCAGCTCGGACCGATGTGTCCTCTCCTCCGCATTTGAAGCATATAATAGGTGGTCCTTCTCCTTCCTTAACAACAAAAAGCCGGTCGACGCGTCTTTCCATCATTGTTGAATCTCCTTTCTTGAAATGTCCATTCTTATTATTTTGGCCCCGATTACCACCGGCGTGGTTACCATATCCGCCCATTGATTCCCTCCACGCTTGTTGTCACCGCTCGATGACTACTCTCCCTAGTATTATAATTTTGCCTACCGCTTCTTTTTAGTTGCGTTGACTCGTTATCGCTACTCCACTAATCGAGCCCTATTTACAACATCTCAATAAAAACATAGTTTATGAGAAATAAGATGTTGACGTATCTCCGCTTCAAACCTCTTAAAACATTCGCCCCCATTCTCTCTTCATTATCCACCAAGTGGGACGAAAACTGGCGTGATAACTCCGCAAATTTTGCCTCGTATCAGACATGACACGGCCATATTGTTTTGTTCCAACTTGATAAACTCCACCTCCTTCATGTGGCTAATACTTTCAGAAAGTATTTGTCGTTGAATGTACCTCCTGAACTTCTCCCAAGATATCTTCAAGATAAAGAAGTTTGAGTATGTGCTTTCCGATTCCCACCAAGAATCTCGCCTCCGCTATAACATAAAGGCGGCAAAGGAACCTTTTACTCCTGAGCATCCCAAGACATCAAATATCTTAGTAATCTGCTTTTATCCATGCTTCCGCCGAGAAGTGGTTTTGGCTCTCCCTTAAACTCCTATGGTCCCAGCCTTGAATTGTTTAGCGGTGACCGCCCGAGAGTTTTCCGTGTTTCCACCCCACGCTTTTGGACAGAGTCGCTTTCACTTTGATGTCGCATGAATTCTAAAACCTCTTAAACGTATCATTCGTTCAATCAATTGATCGATGTTGTTGTTTACGGGAGGATTATTGTCATCCTGTTGCACATTGTCCTCGATTATTGATCTGTGGAGAATCAACAGTCTCCTGTGCTCCATTGCTATTCTCAACATTCTCGGATGCCATTTTCAAACACTGCCACAAAATAAGGGTTAATTGACATGCAACATATTATCCCTATACTCTGACCGACCAATTAAATACCAAATAAATTTAGGTAGGTCATACTAGCGAAGGAATTCCCCGTCTCTCCCCTCCTAGTTCTTATCTCACATCTCAGCCAGGGATCATATCCTAAGCTCTGATACCAACCGCGACGCCCCAAAATTAGGTATACGCCACCCATCTTGGGTCGCCACTTACATGGTACATAAATTCAAATACAACTTACTAACCTAATCGTCGTAATAATACGACATAAGTCGTGAGTTTGAATACAAATATTGTCTACTAGATATTATACAAACTCAAAAGGAGTCCTCATTACAACTATTATCACACTATTTCACGTAATAGTGAGGACTACTAATGCTATCCTCTCGACCATTACTCCGCTCCCCGACTCGTCCCAAATATATTTCTCATTTCAAAGAGAACAAAGGAAAGAAAGGGTGAGCTCAACTAGCCCAAAGAAGAAATATTATGACTAAGATAATGCGTAATAAATTATCATTAGCCTTCAATAGTGTTAAACCGATAAAATACAATAGACAACCGCTTTAATCAAGCAATGAATATGCAATCCATTAAAAGAGTCAAGTAGAGAATAAAATCTACTATCTTTTAGGTTTTAAAAGGTTTTCATCAATTTTTTTTTTTATCGCTGAGACTCAGCTTAATAAATAAACCACCACATCTAATCATCCACGTATCTACTGTCCAAGGATTTTCATCAAATTATCAATGGTCATGACTATACCGAATCACCCCCGGTCATAATCATACCAAAACTATCCATCAACGCATTATTACAAACCCAATCGAGGACTTTTATCACATCATTTATAACAAGCCATGATTATACCGAATGATCCTCGGTCATAATCATACTAAGTTCATCTATGCACGTAAGCCAAAGATAACATAATATAACATGAGGATGATGACAATGACATAATAATTCAATAAAACAAGTTCAAGAATTAATTTATCTAGGAATTATTAACGCCCAAATTGTCAACAAGATACTATTTTGTAGAGTAAAATTCAAGAATGATCGTAAGAATATTTCCATGAAAAGATATCGGATGAAGCGCAAATATCAAGGATATTCCACTAATTTCATGGAGTATAGAAGTCAAAGTTTTAACCAACCGGGTATAATAAAGAATGGAATAACAAAAGAAATCACCATGCATGCGGTATTAGATGTATGTGTTATTCCAATGTAATAATAATAATCTAACCAGTCGTGAAATTCACACCGATGTGATGATGATCCAATGTATAATAAATGTCTTGAATAATAAATAATGGAACTGTGTCCTGTGTAAAACACACGCATGTGATATTCCAAATGTAATAATAAATGCCAAATAATAAACAATGGAACCAGTCCCCTGTAAAACACACGTATGTGATATTCCAAAGTAATAATAAAGAATGGAATAATGTAAGAAGATCACCAAGTATAGGGATTCGCTGCATGATACAAAGTTATTCCAATGTAATAAATAAGAATGGAATAATATAAGGATTTCACCAAGTATAGGGTATGCCAGCAGATACAAAGTTATGTATAGGTATGCCACTTTTTACAAAGTTATTCCAATGTAATAATAATGAATGGAATAATGTAAGTTCTCTTCATGAATAAGAAAGAATAACACCCTTTACGGTACAAATAAATAATATCCTTCACCGTAAAAGACACCGGATATCAAAGTAGTGAAGTACCAAAATACTCTTCTTCTTTCTCTCTATAGATTTTCTCTATAGCTTCTCTCTATAATTTCTCTCTGTAGTTTCAAAGTGAATTCGTAAAGAAAATAATGAAGGAATGAGCTTCTATTTATAGGAAAATAGAATGCATAGTAATTAATCCATGAAACTATCCGTATTGATTTACTTTTAATCTGACGGTCCATATTTAAAGCAAAATCTTTTAAATAAAATATCATATATTCTATTTATATAAAAACATTTTACTATGCAAACACTATGCAACACTATGCAAAACACTATGCAAAACACACTATGCATAATAAAATATAATATATTCTATTTATAGAATATCTTTAATAAAGTATTCTGCTTTTATATAAAGATGTTTCGCTTTTATTACGTTAATAATACGAATAAAACAAACGTCATTATCGCTATAATAATTCATATTATTAATCGACAATAATGGAATCAAACCGAGTGACTTCTCACATAAGCATCAATAATCAATACCGTAAAGCTACTATGCAACCACACGACATCGTTTTTTTTACTACCGAGTAGTTCAACAAGATCAACCAGTAAAACTTCCGCCGTTATTTCAATAAAATATTTTTGTCGCTTTCAATCCGATAATAATTTGCATTAGGGTCCACCAATGATTGAGTAGTTACATTTAATATTCCCTCGCTAAACCTAATATTCCCCACCAATCGAATATAATATAACCACTTGCATACTTTGCAAAATTTATAAATACTACCCACAACTATAATATTATCTTAAATTCACACCATAATATTAAAAAATTATTTCGACAAAATTTAAATCATTATTGATAAAATCTGGGGTCTCACAGAAGTACTATTCACGGGATACTATTCTCGAAGTACTATTCATGGGGTACTATTCACTCAGGTACTATTCACCCGGGATACTATTCATGATAAAAATTGATTTCTTTTATGTCCGAATCATTTTTGATACAATATTATTCTTGAATTTTATTCCACAAAGTAGTGTCATGTTGATAATTTGGATATTATTAAACTCTGGATAAATTTAAAGTTTTTAATAATTATCCTTGATTTCGTTTGATTAATGCTTATATCATTGTCATCATTCTCATGCTTATATTGTGATGAAAGTCATCTTCGGCCAAGGGTGCACAGATTGATTGTTGATCAGTATGATTATAACCAGGGATTATTCGGTATAATCATGATCGTAATGTTATAAATGATGTGGTAAAAGTCCTCATTGTCTCGTAGTGCTTTGATGGACAGTGGTTGACATGATCATGACCATTGGTGAAAATACGAATATCCTTGGCCCGTAGTGCATGGATAATTCGTGGTCGTGATACTAAAGAATATCCTTGGCCCGTAGTGCATGGATAATTTAGTGATGTGGATTATTTATTAAAGCTGAGTCTCAGCGATAAAATTGATAATAAACTTTTAATTCACAGAAGATAGTAGATATCATGCTCTACTTGACTCTTCTAAAAATATAGTTGCATGTCTTTGGCCTATAGTGCAAAGATGAATTGTTAATGAATATCTTTGTCCCATAGTGCAAAGATGAATTTATTAGTATGATTATGAACAGGAACTGTGATTTGGTATAACCATGATCTTTGATGTTTCAGGTAAAGACAGGTGATGAAAATTATCTTCGTCCTAAGTGCGAAGAGGAATTTAGAATCACAATTATGATTATGAATAATTGGGGACAGGAACTGTTGATTGATGTTACAGGGATAAAACATGGTTGGTGGACTTTTAACATGAAGAAGATAATAGACTTTAAATTCTATTTGACTCTTCTAATGGATTGCTCGTTCCGCTGCTATTATGGTTGAAAAGTTTAATCATCTACCATATGTTCTAAATCTCTGATTTATTTCTGACGAATGCTATTGATAATTTAATTATCTTTAGTCATGATATTCTTTACTGGGCTAGTTGTGCTCACCCTTTTGCTTCACAATTTATTTCAAGTAATAAAAGTGTAGTTGGGTCGAGCGGGGGTAACAGGGGAATAGAACGATGGTCTATAGTTGTTGAGGTTTCCCATAAAATAGTATGGAAATAATTTTATTGAGAATTATAGATAATTGTATCATATTTTATACGTCATTTTAACCGTTGATTTTGGTGAACCGAATAGGGTGAGGTGAACCCAACTTTGGAAGAGCGTTTTGCCACTGTCATACAAGATGTCTAATGACAGACAACCTAGTGTTATCATAAGACAAGGTTGTGCACATGCACTTGCTGATTATATCTATGAGCACTACCTATATAATCTTGGAGTTTGGTTGAAATATAATTCTCACTTGGAGACAATGGAGATAATTATATGTCAAGAGAAGACTCACCATTGGAAAGAACATGATAGTAATCTTCTCATTTTTTTTTGGGGTCTATTGGGTCAACCCAAGATAATTCTCGAGTCATATGATATCTATCATAACTTAGATGCATGGCCTCCCATGTACGAAAAGGTTTTCTTGAGCATTTTCCAAAGATTTTAATTTCTAAAATAGTTATTGACTGTACTTTTATGTAAAGTACCATTATAAGGTGTTGTGGTCGAGGCACCATGAGAGTTACATATATTTCTATTAAAACTCGCAGCTTATGTATTTTTGTACTCTGCACGACAGTTCAACAGTTGTATAAATAAAGTTTGTATTTGATTTTTGTAATGTGATATCTGGCGACTCAGAATGGGTGATGTATACCTATTTTGGGGGCGTCACAATGATGATTGGCTTTAGTGCAAGTGTGAGATTGAAAGTAGTATGCACACAAGCCAATCATGTTTGATGATAAAGCATATACTTTGTAACAATCTTATTCATTTATTAATAAAAAGTATTAATTTATTAAAGGCTTTTAATTATCTACATGATGTTGTTTTATAATATGTGATAAACTCATAGTTTTAAGCAATGCTTTTAGAACAATGATGATGATCATTCTAATGAGATCTAAATTCTTAGAAAGCGTAAAACTAAAATAGTTCCCAATCGTTGGATTACTAAATTGGGGATTAGTAAATCCGGATAGATTGGTACATACGTTGCTTGCTCATTGGATGAGGATGATTGATCTCATGATCATTCATGTGGAGACACTAAAGCAAAGTATGTAGGTGCTTATTAGAGAATAAGTTCACTGAACGTGGCTAGCTAAGGAATACCTAATGGAGTTTTACTTGCCTGTCAATAGGAATTCCTGTAGTGATAGTAGTACAAGTGATCCTTGGACTTGATATCGTCATAGTATCTTGTGTATGATGAGTTAAACTTTGACTTATTCCTTAAGACCCTTAGGGTATATCAAAGGATATGCTTGGGTATAATAAGTTGTACATGGAGATAATGTATGATCAATAAAGAATCTACCACTTTTAGTAAAAGAATTGAAATATCCTATGTGATTTGATAAATGACAACCCAGTAGTCCTTGGCCAAGGCAAAATGAAATTAGAAAGGAGTTTCTAATTTGTATTATTTGGTGTTGTGCATTTAAGAATCGAAAAACATATAATTAAATAAAATAAGACTTGACAGTAAATTCATGTCTTATACTTAATTGGGACATTGATGGTGGAAGGATTGAATTGTGCAAGTAACTATTTACTCAAAGGTTCTTTTTATGATTAATGTTGAAATCTATATTATCCGGAAAATCGTTAATGGCTTAGAGTCTTATCCCTATTGTAGAATAAATATTATTTATTTAAATAAATTAATATTTTAATTTATTTATTTAAATAAGATTAAAATTATTCTAATTAATTTATTCACAATAATCGGTTTAATATGGAGAACCTAAAGGGTCACACCATAAAAGGAAGAATAATTATTTGAGAATTTAATGGTATAATAGTAATAATAAGTTAAGTATATTTAATTTAATCTATGGTGATAGAATAAATTAAATAGCTTAATATTTATTATTTAATATTTTAAAATATTAAATATAAATTAATAAGAGGAGTCTTATTATTATTATTATTATTGTTATTATTATTTAATTCCTAAAGTAGTTTAGGAATTAATTAATAAAAGTACTCTCATATATTCTTAATAATATTAGGAGACTAATTAATTAAAAGATTTTAATTAATTAGTCCTAATAAAATTAGGAGCCTAATTAATTAAAGGAGTTTAATTAATTAAAATAAAACTCAATTCCTTAATTGTTAAGGAGGGTTGCCTACATCTATAAATAAGAGTAGTCTTATTATGGGTGAGGTGGTTGACATATTCACAAAACACGTGAATACGTAATTCCAATAGTTGGGAGAGTACACCATTTTCTATGAGAGATAAAAAAACTAGGGTTTTACCAAATATCCATCTTCTTGAATCTTTATTCTTCCTTGGTGGATCACCTCTAGAGGCCAAATACTTGGGTGGCTAACGTTGATCAAAAGAAGGAACCAAACCCGGTGGATTCAAGTTGAACGCGAAAAGGATTTGGAGGTGAACTTGTACCTGAGGAAGCTCGACTCTTCAAGGGTATGATTCTTGTTCTTTATCCTTTCGTTTAATTAATAATTTTGCATAAAGGAAGATCCGGGTATATGGTTTGTAAAATTTTAAAACTCTGTTTTTCCACGTTTCTGCTTATCTTGTGCAATTTGATTGCGTTCATGAATATTATAAACCTAACAAAAAGCTATGGGCACGGATTTACGATTCAGTTCGGCATATCATCCTCAAACGGATGGGCAGTCGGAGAAGACTATTCAAACTCTTGATGATCTATTAAGACTCTGTGTCCTTGACTTCAAAGGAAGTTGGAACAAGTTTTTGCCATTAGTAGAATTCTCCTACAACAATAGTTATCAAACAAGTATTGACATGGCTCCATTTGAGGCATTGTATGGACACAAGTGTCGTTCTCTAGTATGCTGGGATGGGGTGGGTGAAGCAACGTTGTTGGGACCGTAATTGGTACGCATGACTACGAAAAAGATTTAAATGATCCGGCAACGTATAAAAACCTTACAAGATCGACAAAAGAGTTATGTTGATCTTCATCGAAAGGACATGGAATTCAATGTTGAAGAGTATGTGTTGTTACGTGTGGCTACATGAAAAAGAGTTACGAGATTTGGAAAGAGAGGAAAGCTCAATCCTCGATTCATTGGGTCATTCAAAATTTTCGATCGAGTAGGAACTGTGGCCTATAGACTCGCCTTACCGCCAAGTATGTCTCGTGTTCATAACATTTTTCACATATCTATATTACGTAAATATGTGAAAGACCCGAACCACATTAATGATTTAGAACCGGACGAAATAGTAGAAGATTTAACGTATGAAGAGGTACTTGTTAAAATCTTGGATAAGAAGGAACATATTTTACGCTCCAAGGTTATACCTCAAGTCAAAGTTTTGTGGAGAAACTACGATGTTGAGAAAATGACCTGGGGGTTGGAATCTGAAATGAAACCAAGGTATCCTCACCTCTTCGACATACCAGGTACGTACCCCAATTTCGAGGACGAAATTTTATAAGAAAGGGAGGTTGTAAGACCCCAACTTTTATGAATAAAGATTAATTTTTCTCGAAATATATTTTTGAATATTATGGTGTGGATTTGATATAATGTTATAGTTGTGGGTAATATTTATAAATTTTGCAAAGTAAGCAAGTTGTTATAAAATATTCGATTGGTCGGAGAATATTCGTACGACGGAACAATCATTGGTAGACCCCACAACGAAATTATTCTTGGAGTTATAAAACGACAGAAATATCATTTTCTAAAAATAACGGCGAAAGTTTTACTGTTAAACTGTTGAAATACTCGGTGGTAAAAGTACAGTAATACGCGTGGTTGCATAGTAGCACGCAGTATTGATTATTGATCCTTACGTGAAAAGTCACTCAGTTATACTCAATTATTGTTACAGTAATTGCTGCATAATATCTCTCATATTATTGATTCAATAATTTTCATAATATCATCTGCATAATATTTTATATTATTAAATCAATAATTGAGACGACAAAGTTATTCATATTATTATTTGTATTATTGACAATGTCTAGAAAGTTCTGTCGAGGAAAGGGGTTTGATCACCTAATTGCGTGCTAATAAGGAGAAATCCTTATCGAAAACCCCCTTTTTCCTAGGAATGATCTGGTTGTTAAATATTGTGAGTTAATTATAATAATAATGATGAATAAGTTAGTGTTGATTAAAGATGAAATTGTTAATAAAAAATATTTTTATTTTGTTGGAATTATTAGTGTTAGTGGAAATCGACATTTATTTCGATAATAATTAATTTCTGGATGTTAAATTGACCAAACGGGCAATTAATCAGATAAATGAGCAATTAATTTCTATTAGTTCACATGCAAATTACTGATGGTTCACATATATGGAACTATTGATTCACATGCATGTACTATTAGGGGAGGTGGTGCAAGATTGATAATACTTGAAAGACTAAATTAAAAATAGAGGTATAGATGAAGGTACTATACTGTAATAATTCGAGCCCCTAATCATGCAATTATCGAAACTATGTTTTCCTATAAATAGAAGTTCATTCTTCTTTCATTCTCACCAATTCACTAAGACTCACAAGAGCAATTATAGAGAGAAAAGCTATAGAGAGAAAGAAGAAAAGTATTCGGCTACTTCACTATTGTAGTATCCAGCCTTTTACTAAGGTAAGGAGTATTATTTATTTCATATTCGCTTACGATATTATTTTTTGTATCCGTAAGGAATTTTATTTTCGTTCAATATTCGTAAGGAATATTATTTTCATTCAATATTCGTAGGGATATTGTCTTCGTTTAAAATTCGTAAGGAATATTATTTTCGTTCAATATTCGTAAGGGATATTATTTTTGTTCGATACTTATATGAAATAATATTTTCTTTCATACTCTTTAGTATGTAAGTAATATTATTTTATTTCGTATTCCTACTTTTACATTCATTTTATTAAAGTATTGCTTCTATACTCCGTGAAATTAGTAGAATATCCTTAAAATTTGCGCTTCATCCAATATCTTTTCATGAAAAATATTATTCTGAACATTCTTGATAAGTTTTAACTTTTTCATGTCGGAGTACTATTCACGAAATACTATTCTCAAAGTACTATTCACGGGGTCCTATTCACCCGGGGTACTATTCATGACAAAAATTGATTTCTTTTTTGTCCAAATTATTTTTGATACAATATTATTCTTGAATTTTACTCCACAAAGCAGTATCATGTTGACAATTTAGACATTATTGAATTCTGGATAAATTAAATTATAAATCTTTAAAATTTTATCCTTTGCTTTCTTTTAATTGAATTCTTATATCATTATCATCATCCTCATGCTTATATTGTGATGAAAGTCATCTTTGGCCCGTAGTACATAGATGGACCATTGATTGGTATGATTATGACCATGGATTATTTGGTATAATTATGACCTGTAATATTACAAATGATGTGATAAAAGTCATCATTGGCCCGTAGTGTATTGATGGACAGTTGTTGACATGATCATGACCATTGGTGATAACACGAATATCCTTGGCCCGTAGTGCATGGATAATTCGTGGACGTGATACTAATGAATATCATTGGCTCGTAGTGCATGGATAATTTAGTGATGTGGATTATTTAGTAAGCTGAGTCTCAGCGATAAAATTGATGACAAACTTTTTAAATCATAGAAGATAGTAGATATCATGCTCTACTTGACTCTTCTAATGGATTGCTTGTTCCGCTGCAGTTAAATTTGTTATTTATTAGTTTAACACTGTTGAAGGCTAACGATAATTTATTCTGCATTATCTTAGTCATAATATTTCTTACTGGGCTAATTGAGCTCACTCTTTTACTTTCATTTCTCTTTTCAGGAAATGAGAACGTAGTCGGGACTAGTCGAAAAACGGAGTGATGGTCCGAGATGGTGGCTATAGTAGTCCTCACTATTCTATGAAATAGTGTGATAATAAATGTAATGAGAATTCCATTTGAGTTTAGATATTGTCTAGATATTTGATTTCTGTACTAAGTATTTGGCGACTCAGAATGGGTGATATATACCTATTTTAGGGGAGTCACAAACATTATATCAAATCTATACCTTAATATTCAAAATGGTATTTCGAGAAAATTAAATCTTTATTCATAAAAGTTGGGGTCTTACATTTATCATTATAATATATATTCTTAATATTAGAATTTTTAAAACAAAAAACTAAAAATAGAATTCAAAATACAAAAAATAGTAAAAGATAAAAAAATTAATTCAATTTAAAAAAATAAATAAATAAAAAAGTTTTAAAATAATAATTATTTTCAAGAAAAAAAATTAGAAAAATTTTCAATTTTTTTAAAAAATGAGTAAAATATTTTTCTTGGAGTGAAAAGTGCTAATAAGTAATAAAAAATTAACACTAATAATTATTCACATAACTAATAATAAAAAATTAATATAACAAATTGCTTACCATTTCTCAATAGTAAAAGTAAAAATGTACTCCTTCATTCCTTTGTACGTCTTTCAAGAGATCTTTTAATAATCCATTTGTAAGTTTTGAAAAATTTAATAACTTAACTTCTCATATTGTCCTTAAATATTAATTACTTTTTTATTCTTTTTCTTTTTCAACTTTTAATAATTAATAATTACATATATTTTTAATGGCTGAATTGAATTTATAATCTTTGAAGTTGTCATCCATTTTCAATGTCATCCCTAAAATATATTTTTCATCAATTGCATCTTTAAGTGGCATTTTGTGTCGATTCTGTTCCTTTTACTCAACTTGACTCCAACCTGACCCATGTTAACCGAATTTTAACCCAATCAGACCCAGTTTGACCCACCCCCAAATTTTAATATTTTAAAACAAAACATTCTTTTAAAAAAAATAATAATAATTAATATTTTAAAATAAAATAATATTTTTTAAAAAATTTAAAATAAAATATTTTTTAATATTTTAAAAGAACAAAATATTTTTATAATAATAATTATATTTATTTAAAATTATGTTTAATTATATTTACATTTAAAAAAATTTAAAATAATAATTATATATAATATTTTAAAATAAAATATTTTTAAATAATTTTAGAATAAATATTATGTTAAATATTTTAAAAGAAATTATTATTTTTAAAATAATAATTATATTTAATATTTTAAACTAAAATATTATTTTTAAATAATAATGATTTTTATATTTAAAATAAAATATTATTTTAAAAAGTTTTAAAATAAATATTATTTTAAGGTAAAAATATTAGAAACTTTTTTTTTTTCAAAAATGAGTATAATTTCACAAAATATAGATAAAAAAACTAAAGTTAAATTTTTAAAATCTTAATTATTTTTATGAAAATTTACACATCTTTAAAAATATAAAAAATTTATTTTTGTTTTACTGAAAATAATTTTTTTTTTAATCTATATTTTATAAAACTTTACTCAATTTTTTTAAAAAATTAGTTTATTTTTTAAAATAATTAAATCAGTTATTTTAATTTTTTTTTTTTGTATTTTAATTTCTATTTTAAGTTTTTGTTTTAAAAATTCTAATATTAAGAATACATATAATAATGGTAAAGATATCAACATTTTTTATGAAAATAAAGTTTTGCATAAAATTGAAAAAAAAAATCTACTGTTTTTAAATAAAATTTTACTTTTTATTTAATTTTTAGAATCTATATTATATAAAATTTTACATATTTTTGAAAAAATAAGTTTCTAATGTTTTTACCTTAAAATAATAATTATTTTTATAACTTTTTAAAAATAATATTTTAATTTAAATATAAAAAATAATAAATATTTAAGAATTGTTTTTAAAAAAAGTTATTTTAAAATGTTTAAAAAATATTATTTTATTTTAAAATATTAAATATAATTATTATTTTTAAAAAAAATACTTAATTTTAAAATATTTATTTTATTTTAAAATATTAAAATTTAAAGTTGGATCAAACTAGTTCGAGTTTGGTCAAACGGGTTAGTCGGCTAAAAAGAACAAAATTGACACAAAATGCCACTTTAAAAATGCAATTGACAACAAATGTACTTTAACCACGACATTAAAAGTGAGTGACAACTTGAAGGGTAATGAGTGTCATTCAGCCATATTTTAATCTACATAATTTTCCCTAAAAAGTCGATTAAAGAATCAAAAGGAGGATAAATCATTTATCTACGTCCTGCTTGAGGATAAAGCACAAACAAAATCAAAAGCAGGGGAACCACAAGTATAATCAATTGAGGATAAAGCACAAACAAAATCAAGAGCAAGGGAACCACAAGTTTAACCAAAATACCGACAATAAATTACAATTCAACATCATATGTAGTTGAAACTTTCATGTCAAAGAAAAAGAGAGAAACTGATGAGTCATAAAGACAAAGAAAGTATGACTCCCTTTTAACATAAAGTATGATCTTCCCTACACCCAACAAAAGGCATATCCAAGACAAGAACTGTGTGTACCACCTAATGCAGAGACGTGAATTTGTCCCCCCAAATAAAACAGTTCCAAGGTAAGCAGAGAATGAAGAGAATGGACTGTGCTATGCTTTTCCAGCTGCTTTTGAAGTTAGTTCAGGTCAATCTAATTCTTTACACCCTGAAACAGAAAATGATAGGATCAATACATGTATTATTAAATAAATGGGGTTAGGGAAAACACACTTCAATTTTCCCCACCCTTCTTGTGCAAGAGGAAGTGCAAAACATGAATATATTGGTAGATCGTGATATATTTGCTAGCCAAGTATCACCAGGTTATGTCTATACAAAGCTTGGATTCAGCATTGTATACTACTCATAAGAACGGTATATATCACTGCTTTTCTATATACATGATCAATCTTCTGGATGAAGGCAATAACAGAGATGACAAATAAATTTGAATAGCCCCAATAGATATTGTTATTAACAAAAACTAACTATTGCTTTTCACTGACCAGATAATGCAAAATATCGCAGCAGTTGGGAAATGAAATAGTATGAAGGCTAGAACGATAACCACTTGAAATGCTAAAGTGCATGGAATATATTATTGGTCAAACTTTGTAAAGATTCCTGAAGATTTACTTATAATGCCTTTGTTTTGATGGTACTTATTGGTGTACCTTATGAGGTGGTGTCCCCGGTCTTAACATGTTGCCTCCAAATCCTAGTTTGAGTTTCTTGTCCGAAGCTTTAAGGATCTGAAAGGAGCATGTCAGAGTATCATCCACGCTCATCATGGCACCCGCATTATCAAACTCACCACAGTAATTAGGAGCAGAGAATAAGGTCACCAGTTGCCTGTTTGCAAAGAATTCATATCCATCTTCTACAACCTGGAAAGGCATTCACATTAGTAAGGAGCATTTCGGGCAGCAACATAACAACACTCTAAGATGCTACCATATAAGATATGCCACCATAATGGTGCATATGTCCAGAAAAAGAATTCAGCACTTTGCAATGCCTACACGGTGCAGTAACATATCTACAGTTTAGTTAGCTGTGCCAAGAGACAAAGAATAAACCTGCACCTTCTTTGCTTAGTCCCTAAAAATCTCATAGAATATCAGAAGCAAGAAGCTCAACTTAACAAATAGATTGCATCTACGAAGTAAGAATGCCTCTTCACAAAACCTTTCAACACATGTGGGCACATGTGTTGTGTCTGTGTCTATGTTTCTGTTTGTATGTTTTCTATATTAGAAACAGTGCAACTCATTCTACATATAGTAAGGGATCTCTAAGTTACTATAATAATTTGCATCAAGACGTTGCCTCAAGTCTACCTGGTGAGCTCGGCAAATGAGATCGAGATCATGCTTTTGAAGGAATTCAGCAACCTTGTCAGCTCCAAATGTATATGATACACCCCTATCATTCTCTCCCCATCCCTCAATATCTTTATCAGGATCAGCCCACAATAGATCACAAAGAAGGCCCTGATCTGGTACATCAACAGGTCGAGCAATATTCCTGATCTGGTCCAAGTTCTTTAAATCAGGAGATAATCCTCCATGCATGCAGAGGATCTTCTCATCAATTAGAGCAGCAACAGGCAAGCAGTTGAAACAGTCAGTAAATGTCTTCCACAGGCGAACATTAAACCTCCTCTTGCATTCATCATAGAAACCATATATACGATTAATGGAAGCACACTCATGGTTACCCCTTAACAAGAAGAAATTCTCCTTGTATTTGATCTTGTATGCAATGAGAAGACATATTGTCTCTATGCTTTGCTTACCACGATCCACATAGTCCCCCAAGAATAAATAGTTTGCAGCAGGTGGAAGCCCACCATACTCGAACAATCGAAGAAGATCAGAAAATTGACCATGAACATCTCCTGTCAAACCAAAGGAATAAAAACATCATAAACTATATAATGGGAGCAGAAAGTAAGATGTTGGTAGAAGAAATGTTTCCCATGAGAAAAGTTGCTGCAAATTATGTACTACAAATAATCTGATATCACAATGAAAGAAAATAATTTTCAAAAATATTAAAATGCAGTACATGCAAAAAGCTCAAAGAAAACAAAAAGAATTGCCAAAGTTTGTGAGTGGAATGGAGTGGAAACTCAGGCATTTCACAATTACAAAGTTCTACTCACACTCTCACCCCACATTTGGTTACTTTTGCGCTGAACGCATTAAGGTGTATAAAACATGAAGCATGTTTGAAGGCTTTATGACTCTCAACAGCATTGGAAAAAAAAAACAGTGAAGATGAGAAACAAACATTGGATCATTTCCGGTGCTGTTACAATCACTTAATTGTATATTTAATTTCAGTGACTTCCAACCAATTTCTTCTTTTGGCATACATTTGCTACTAAAGCATGCCATTAATTGCATAGCTAAACAGGAAAGCAACATCTTCATCTTTTTTAAGGGATGAAAAAAGAGTCCTCGCTTTAGAAATACCCAATTCGACATGAAAGACCAATTCTCTAGAAGAATTTTGCAAGCCCTTGCAATTCTATGTCTAAGGACCTCTACAACGAACCCACAAGTAGCCCATTATAAGCACCAAGTGATAGGCCTTACCTGATGTCAGTGGCCTCTCAAAGGCCCAACACCCCTTCAAGATGCGAAGAGATCATTGGCTGCTAGGACAACTGTCATGGAAGCTCCTCTTCCCCAGCCAAAAATTAAAGTTGGATAGGGTGCGTAGAGAGACACACTGATGCTTCATGTAAAATATGCCACAAGTGGCAAGAAAACAAAAAAAAATGTTTTTAATGTGGAAATCACAAAAGGAACTCCCGAAAAAGGGGGATAGATCCTTTATGAATTTTGTCAAAATATATCAATTTTGAAAGAGAGGACCATCACATAGTAGTTGCATGATAATAATGCCAAAAACAGTTATGAAATTCTTAGTGATAGAAAGAGAACGACGTCCCTCTCCTACTATTTGAGCTGGAGTTTTCTCGTAATTCATCAAGATGAATTCTCACTTTCTCAGCAAAAGCATAGAATATATGTTTTAAAAGTAAACTAATTGGTACAACCGCGATGCAAGAGAATCAATGTCTCAAAAGCTTAACTGTTATTATATCATTTGCATTACTAACCATTCCAAAATATTCGAATTAACAAACCACATAGTATAGACTGCAATAAAAGAAACTAGTACAAAAAGCAATCCCCCTCTGAACGACATTCACCAGGTTTGCCTAATATAGAAAGTAAATACTTAATACTTCCATTTTGTAGTTGAGGGTGATCATCGTTCATGGTTTTCGACTCCATTTGTTTAGAAGATTTTGACAAGTTCAATGGTAGTTACATTGCTACTTAATTCATTAAATTCCAGATAGTGGTTCTTATTTTGTGAATTCATCCCCAAGATGTTTACTAACACTTGTTCCGAAAGTCAAATTTTTAATGCTTGGTTTGTTTGTATTCTTGGTTTGTTTGGACTTATGTTGTGCACGTTGCGCCGCATCCATATCTCACTTGCATATACATTTCATGCAAAATCTTTGGAAATGCCGTTTAATTTGTCGTGTTCCCAATAAAGAAAAGATTTTGAAGTAATGGCATACATGTATACACATCAGGAAAGTATCTAAACCTAAGACATGATTATACACGACAGAAAAAATCCTGTTAGGATCTACGTCATCTTATGAGGGTATTATCATCCCCATCCCACACTGAGCATCATAATAATAACAATTACAGTTTGTCAAAAAGTCCATAATTCATACAATTACAACAAATACATGGACCCAATTACCAAAATTGAATTATAATAACAAATAATCAACACATAACATGCAAAACAATATATAAAATCAAACCAACAAAAATTAAATTTATAGCATTAATTGGAAGAAAAAGAAAAAAAGAGAAATTAATTAGTCAAACTTCCATGATTCATACCACTACTACACATATAATCAAAATAATCCACACATTATGTATAAAATCAAACAAGCATGAACCCAAAAAATATAAAATTAATAGCATTAATTGGAAAACAAAAAAAGAGAAATTAATTAGTTTACCACAAATCTTAATGGGAGCTTCAAGCTCAAGTAGACTAGGTTGACTAAGAAATATCTCCTTGGACATAGCACAGAGTTGCTTAATTTCAGCCTCAGTCAGCTGTACCTGCTTCGTCGCCCTCCCATTCTTCGATTCCAAAAGCCGCCTTATTATATCGTCAACCAAATTCTCCTCCATCCCTACTGATTGATTTCAGTCCCTAAAACCAAAAACCCTAGGTTGAAACTAATTTGTTTTCACAGACGATATAATAACGACAAGACAAGACAAGACAAGCCGTGAATGAAACGGAGGAGAATTAAGAAGAAGAAACACTATCCTTTCTACAAATGAAACGGTGGGTACTGACTGGTATTATTGCTTGGCGGCCATTATTTCCGCAAGAAGGATGTGCGAAGAAGCCGGTACTAGTAAAAGAGAAGAGCCCCTATCCATCTTTCGATTCCAAGCTGGGACACGAGTGGAGGGTATCATCACGTGCGGTGTTTTTTTAGTTTGGTCAGCGATTCTTACTTTGACTTGTTAGTGACTTTAACTACAGACAAATGAAGATTTTACTTTTTAAGGGTTATGGGTTCAAATCGGTCCGGATAGCTTGCTATTCGATTCGGATTCGAGCCGAAAATATAATTTGAGATTTTGATTCAGTAAGCATTTGAGTAGAATACGAGTCAAGCTCGTTTTTGAGTTATACTATTCGTTCATTTTAAGGTTCTAATTTGTCTCTTTCATTTGATCCATACACGATTCTAATTATTCGATGAACCCTACTTGTTTAAGGGTTCGATACTTACTCGATCCTTAATCTCTGATAAGAAAGTGAAAAGGTTTAACCGTTTGGTTGTTTACTCTACTCTTTTGATTTCAATTGCCTCTTCGTTTATAGAGAAATTAAAAGTTTCCAGGCTCAAAGGGGTGAGATTTGAGAACTGATGACTGAATCATCCCACAAAACAGGCTGGATGTAAGACTCCAACTTTCATGAATAAAGATTAATTTTTTTCGAAATATATTTTTGAATATTAAAGTGTGAATTTATTATAATTGTAGACACTCGAAATTTTCTTGCACTTTATTCTACTAACACTACAGAGAGGCGGATTAAATCTTCTGGAGATAACCCTGGAAGACAACGAACATCAATTCCGGATACTATCGGAAGTGCAGTTCCAACCCGGAACACAAACCGAGAACTTTATCTCAAACCCGGAACACACACCGGGAATGTCATTTCCAATCTCGGAGATAACCCCGAGGTTTGCAAGATCAAAAGACCCAAGTAACAACGGAGAGAGACAACAGGTGCCCCAAAAAATAGGTATACATCACCCATTCTGAGTTGTCAATACATGGTATAGAAACAACTACAACTTTATTATTACAACAATAAAAGCTGTGAGTTTAAATACAAATATTATCTTACTGGCATAATATCTATACTCAAATAAATCCTCATCACATTTATTGATACATTATTTTACAAAAATGGTGAGGACTACTAAACAACTCTCTAGAACCTTCATTCCATACCTCACTAATTACTATTATATTCTCGCCCCGATAAAAATGGAACAAAAGGAAAAAGTGAGCTCAACTAGCTTCAATAAAGAATATTATGACTAAGATAATATACAACAAATTACCGTTAGTCTTCAACAGGAAAAATCTAATAGAATCTGATAGACAACAAATTTTAAATCAATATTCGCAGAGAAATAATAATTCATTAGAAGAGTTAAGTAGAGAATGCAAACTACTATCTTCCATGTATGAATTTAAAAGTTCATCGTATATCTTTTATCCCCTGTAACATCAATCAATATATATCCGAATCATATATTCATCTTTGCACTACAGGCCAAAAGATATTCATCACCGGGTCATGTTCATCTAAACACTTGTTCATCTTTTGACTACGGGCCAAAGATATTCTTCAGAAATTCATTCATCTTTCCATAATATCACTACATGATGAAAATATTTTTAAAGCGAAACGAATCCAAATGAAACAAAATGAAAGATATTCCATAATATCATCATTTAAGAATGATCAAAGATGATGAAAATATTTTTAAAGAAAATTTTTCATTTTTCGATGATCCAAAATAATGTCGAAACAAAATAACAAGGATTAAGGATTAAGGATTTGGATCACTTATTGAAGAAATAATATTTATTCCTCACGTCCAAAAAAATACCTCAAAAATAATCGCACCGAATAATAGCAATACTCAAATTATACTCAAAAATACTCACAAGAATACGGATTTTCAATTCTAACCTAAGGTGTTTAAATAATTTAATATATTATATATAAATTCCTACGCAGAATCTATGATCAAATTCACCATGGATCGTTTTTATTATTTAAAATAATTAAAACTTCCAAAATCAATTATTCTAACATTAATAATTTATAATAAATAGCCCTTTTATCAGAAAATTCCGAAAGTTTTTCCAAATTCCAAATGAGATATTTGGATGAAAATGAAAATTTTCATTTTATATATCCCACATTCATTGTAATAGTCATTATTATATTATTAAAATATAATAATACATTATCTTATCGAGAAAAAGATAAAATTTCAATTTTCAACAATTGTCACATTAAAATTTTTCTCCATCTATATCCACATAAAATCAATATTTTCCTCATCATATGAATCAATAATTAATTATTCACAAATAATATTACGTTGACAACCGCGCAGGCGCCTGGAAAGAGGGCTTTCCAATAAGAATTTCTCCTTCTTGGTAGCCGCAATTAGGTGATCGACATTGCCATAATGTTATCTAATAATATTATTCGGATATCGTAATGAATTATCAAATAACTATAAAATATCAAACAAAATAAAATATCTTTGAAATTATTGAGTAGTGCCTTCACGTAAGAATCAATAATTGGTGCAATACCGTGCTCTTGTGTTTTAACAAAAACTTGATCAATTTTAACTTGACTTATATTTGTCGTTTTCTTCATCCAATATTGAACACAAATAATATCATTATTTCAACGAAGAATATTCCCATATTTTTTATAACCACTTGCTTATTTTGAAATATTTATGTATTTTACCCTAACTATCCACATTAATCACATCAACCCTTACTATTTCAAAATAATAAATAGAAAAATTAAATTTCATTAATAATAAGTTGGGGTCTTACAATTTCGTCCTCGAAATTGACGTGCGTACACAGTGGTTGGTGAGGATACCTTTTCATTTCGCTTTCCAATTCGTGTCATTTCCTCTATAAGAATTCCTCCACAAAACTTTATGTGGTAACACATTATGAACATGCTCGAGACATACTTCCTCATACGTTAAGTCTTGGCTATTTCGTCGTCCGGTTCTAATTCATAACGTGGTTCGGGTTTTCCTATATTTACGAAATACGATATGTGAAACACAGAGACATTTGAAATGGACCATAAATACGTGGATTGAGCTTTCCTCTGGACCCAAAATCTTGTAACTCCCTTCCATGGAGCAACTCATGACAATACATGATCCCCACACTAAATTTCCGTCCTTTCGATGAAGATCCGCATAACTCTTTTGTCGATCTTGTGCCATTTGTATCGTTGTCGAATCATTTGAATCTTTTCGGTGAGTCATATACGTCTTAACTTTCGGGTCCCAACAATGTTGCTTCACCCACCTCATCCCAACATATTGGAAACGACATTTTCGTCCATATAATGCTTGAATGGAGCCACACCTATACTTGCTCGATAATCTTCACATGTTGTAGGAGAATTCCACCAATGGTAAATACTTATCCCAACCGCCCTTGAAGTCTAGGACACGAGTCTTAATAAATCTTCAAGAGTTTGAATAGTCTTCTCTCGATTGTCCGTCTCCGGTTTGGGGATGGTATCTTAACTAAATCGCAAATCCGTGCCCATAGCATTTTGCAAGCTAACCCAAAATCTTGAAGTGAATCTTGGGTCACGATCCAAACTATGGATACTGGGCGTGCCCATGCAACCTCACAATTTCATTCACGTCATATACTAGCAAGGCGTTCAGGAATAAGTCTCCGTATCGGCAAGAAATGAGCGAACTTGGTTAATCTATCAACAATAACCCAAATAGCATTGATGCCTTGAGAAACCGTAGGGAAGACCCGTAAAAATCCATGGTAATGTGTTCCCACTTCCATTTGAATCTCAAGTGGTTCTGAATTCTTACCCTTAGGTACTAGATGTTCCGCCTTTACCGTTGGCGAAGTTAAACACATCGAGATAAACTTTGCAATCTCTCTCTTCATATTGTTCCACCAAAATGTATGTCAAGATCACGATACATTTTAGTACTTCCGAGATGGATTGCAAATGGTGTATTGTGTGCCTCCATCATAATCTTGTACTTCAAATCGAGTTGTTAGGAACACAAAGTCTAGAGTGGACTCAAGTATTCCTTCTTCATCAATTCTCGCCCTAGGAATAGCTCCTTCTTGTACTTTCTTCTTCATACGCATCGACTCCGGATTGGGTGGCTTGAGCAACCTTAACTTTTTCTATTAAAGTTGGCTCTGTCGTATACTTGACATCATCGCACTCGTTCCGCAAGATATGATCTTCTACTCAACGCGTCGGCTACCACGTTCGCTTTTCGGGATGGTATTGAATAGTGTGGTCGTAGTCTTTCAATAGCTCGAGCGGCGTCATTGCCGCGTGTTGAGTTCTTTTGAGTGAAGAAATATTTAAGGCTTTTATGGTGCGAATATATCTCCACTTTCTCCCATATAGATAGTGCCTCCATATCTTTAGCGGCAAACGATCACGCTGCTTGACTCTAGATCATTAGTAGGATAATTCCTCTCATACTCTTTAAGTTGTCATGAGGCATAAAGCTATGACTTTCCCGAGAACACATCCTAACCCTTTGCACAAGCATCATTGTAGATAAAAAATCCATCCGAACCGGATGGTATTGTTAGAAACAGTCTTAGAAATAAGTCTCATCTTAAGCTCTTGGAAACTCTTCTCGCATTCTTCACTCCAAACGAATTTTGTATCCTTCGAGTTAAATTTGGGTTAATGGAGTAGCGATTAGAAAAATCCTTCCACGAATCTCCGATAATAACTAGCTAAGCCAAAAACTACGTGACTTGATCCACCGACTTGGTTGCTCCCAACTTTGTATTGCTTCAATCTTCGCTCGGGATCAACAGATACTCCATGTTTTGACACGCGTGCCCAAAAATGCTACTTCCTCGAGCGAACTCGCATTTCTTCAATTTGGCATATAGTTGGTTTTCACGAAGCCTTTGGAGTACCGACTTCAAATGGTGCTCATGATCTTCACGGCTTTTGGAATATATGAGGATGTCATCAATAAAGACAACAACGAATTGATCCAAATATTCCTTGAATACTCGGTTCATCATATCCATGAAAGCCGCGGGAGCATTAGTTAGTCAGAAAGACATGACTAAGAATTCATAATGCCCATCTGGGAGTTCTCGAAGCGCGTCTTTGGAATATCCTCGGTTCTAATCTTGATTAATGATATCCGAATCGAAGATCGATTTTTGAAAAAGAATTGTGCCCTTACTAATTGGTCAAACAAGTCATCAATACGAGGTAGAGGATACCTATTCTTGATGGTGACATGGTTCAATTCCGATAGTCGATACAAAAGTCGCATACTCCGTCTTTCTTCTTCTTTCTGAATAAAGCAGAGCACCCCAAGGAGATGTCTTAGAGCCGAATGAAACCGATGTCCAACAATTCACGTAGTTGGACCTTTAACTCCTGAAGTTTAATAGGAGCCATTCGATATGGGGTTTTAGAAATGGGCTTTGTACAGGGTTCAAGATCAATAAAATTGAACTTCACGTTACGGGGTAGAGCCGGAAGTTCTTTAGAAATCGTCGGAAAGTCAATAACAACAGGGAATATTATTCAAATTTGGCGTGTCTTTATTCAAATCCATAACATGGGCTAAGAAAGCTTGACATCCGTTTTTCAATAAGCGAATAGCTTTATGATTAGATATGATAGTGATTGATTTTAATGGTTTAGTTGCTTGAATTAAATACAACGGGTTGGTTAGGAATATGAAAACTAACAACCTTACGAAAACAATCAATTTTGGCATGATGAGTAGTTAACCAATCAATCCCTAAAATCACATCAAAAGCAAGTATCTTTAAAGAGATAAGGTCAACGGGTAAGGTGATGGTGCCAACTTGAATCAAACAAGATTTATAAGCGATGGATGTGATGAAAGTTTCTCTAACGAGTTTTCCACAGATAGGTCAAAGTCTAATTTCTCCGGAGTCAAGTTTAAGCGTTGAGCACATGCGAGAGATAAATGAATGGGTAGCCCGGGGTATCAAGTAAGGTATAAACTTCGCAAGAATTTATAAATAGCTTACCCGTGATCACCTCGTTTGGGTTTCTCGCATTTTGACCATCCACAACAAACGCTCTTCCGGAATCGTTGACTTTGACTTTTACGGGACGATCTTTTGAGTCACCGTCCCCATTGAAC
This sequence comes from Panax quinquefolius, assembly GCA_020205615.1. NCBI lineage: Eukaryota > Viridiplantae > Streptophyta > Magnoliopsida > Apiales > Araliaceae > Panax > Panax quinquefolius. Next base: position 331,536 of record JAINUW010000714.1, on the reverse strand, counting down.
TAGGTTTCGCTCTGCGTCTGATCTCGGCGATATGTCCTTCCTTTCCACAATTATAGCATACCTTGAATGTTGTTGGGCGGTTTGGTGATATATCCCTCTTTTCGCATTTGTAGCATATATGGCCGGTGGTCGTTCTCCTCCCTAGAACCGATTCTTTGCCGACCTTTGTCGTCTTCACATAATCGTTGTTAAATCTCCTCTTTTTAAAATCTCCTCCGACTTCGCTTCTTCTATTTTCATGGCCATGATCGGATCTGCTTTCCCTTAAATTCGGTGGTCCCAACTCTTTGAATCTGCTTGGTTTGTGACAACCCGTGAATTGCTATCATTTCCTCCTGTATTTTGAACACGAGTCTCCCTCGTCGATTTTGCATGAACTGTAAAAACTTCTAAACATCCCCTCGTTCATCATCATCGCTTTCAATGGTGTTGTTCACGGGAGGAACATTGCCGACTGTTGCACGTTCTCTTCGTTGGTGAGTACAGAGCGTCTCCATGGTCTCATTTCCATTGTTAATATTCTCGATTGACATTCTCAAATCTTTGTCATAAAATAAGGGTTAATTAAGGAAATCAATATATCACATAATATCCCTATATCTTGACCAACTAACTAACAAATAAGCTTAGGTAGGACACACTAGCGAAGAATTTACTCGTCTCTCCCTCCTAGTTCTATTCCCCGATCTCATGGAGATCATATCCTAAGCTCTAATACCAACTTGTGGCGCCCCCAAAATAGGTATACATCACCCATTACGAGTTGTCAATACATGATGCGAAACAACTACAACTTTATTATTACAACAAGAAAGCGTGAGTTTAAATACAAATATTATCTTCTGAAGACAATATCTATACTCAAATAAATCCTCATCACATTTATTGATACATTATTTTACAAAAATGGTGAGGACTACTAAACAACTCTCTCTAGAACCTTCATTCCATACCCAGGCTACGTACTCGCTATATTCTTCTCTCCTCGATAAAAATGGAACAAAAGGAAAAGGGTGAGCTCAACTAGCTCGATAAAGAATATTGTGACTAAGATAATATACAACAAATTACCGTTAGTCTTCAACGGGAAAAATCTAATAGAATACAATAGACAACAAATTTTAAATCAATATTCATGCGGTGAAATAATAATTCATTAGAAGAGTTAAGTAGAGAATGCAAACTACTATCTTCCATGTATGAATTTAAAAGTTCATCGTCTATCTTTTATCCTGTAACATCAATCAATATATATCCGGAATCATATATTCATCTTTGCACTCTGAGCCAAAGATATTCATCGATTATTCATGTTCATCTAAACACTGCTCATCATCTTTTACTCAGATCCAAAGATATTCTTGAAAATCATTCATCTTTGCATACGAGGCAAAAGATATTCCATAATATCATCATTTAAGGCGAAGATGATGAAAATATTTTTTAAAAGCGAATCCAAAGAAACAAAATGACAAGGATTAAGGATTAAGGATTAGTACTTTGTTTTATTCACGTCCAAAATACCTCAAAAATAATCGCGTGGTGTAAAATTCAAGAATGATCAAAACATGGATACAATCAAAGCTAGTATCCGAATAGATATTTTAGACGAGAAGAAAATTTTTCATTTATCGATGAATAGTCTTAAGTATTCGTGAATGAATAGTGTTATCGTGAATAGTCTAGTGATACGTGAATAGTAACTCAGAGCACCAAAAGTTTCAAATTTGATAAAAACTTGAGATCAATATTTCAACATAATGATATTGAAGAAATAATATCATTACTGAAAAAATAATATCCCTTACCTCGAAAGATCGGTCTTCTAAATTTGAAACACCGATATATAGTATGGCTATGACTTGAACTTGCAATAGAATAGCAATACTCAAATTATACTCAAAATACTCACAAGAATACGCTTTCGATAATATAGAGAGAAAACTTGATTTACGGTGTGATTTTCAATTCTAACCTAAGCACCTATTTATAGGAAATTGCTTAGAACACTAAAGCGAAAATTTAATATAATATTAATATATTATATATAAATTCCTCGCACACAATCTATGATCTGAATTCAAATGCTTGACAACAAATAAGTCTACCAAACAAATCAAAAACGTTTTATTATTTAAAATAATTAAAACTTCCAAAAATCAATTATTCAGAATTTGAACATCGATAATTCATAATAAATAGCCCTTTATCGGAAAATTCAATCTCGCGAGTTTTTATAGGAAATTCAATTCTCTACAACTTTGAGAAGAAAGTTTTTCCAAATTCCAAATGTAAATTGACCAAAAAATACACAAGCAGGCGATTTTACAGTATATAATTAAATTTCGATCGATAAATGGGGTCCATCGACATGTTTAACATGTTTTACACATTTATTGCAACAAAAATACTCTTCCTCCTCGTATACTCATATATCCCACATTCATTGTAAAAATATCACCATTATTATATTATTAAAATATAATAATACATTATCTTATCAGAAAAAGATAAAATTTCAATTTTCAACAATTGTCACATTAAAATTTTTCTCCATCTATATCCACATAAAATCAATATTTTCCTCATCATATGAATCAATAATTAATTATTCACAAATAATATTACGAATCACAATATTGATGACAACTGTGGGTTCAGGAAAGAGGGCTTTCGATAAAATTTCTCCTTCTTGGCGCATGATTAGGTGACCAAACCTCTCCTTGATGTAACTTTCTAGACATTGCCAATAATGTTATCTAATAATATTATTCAGATAATATGAATTATTGCTTCGATAATGAAAAATATTGTGTAATGACAATTATTGAAACAACAGTAATATAAAATATCAACGCAGCAATTATTGAATCAATAAAATAAAATCTTTGAGCGATAATTCACCGTAACCATTATTGAGTAGTGCCTTCTTACGTAAGAATCAATAATTGGTGCAATCTGGTATCTTCTTGTGTTTTAACAACCGAGTATTTTAACAATGATTACTTGATAATAACTACGTAGATTATTTCTAACCAACTTATATTTGTCGTTTTCTTCATCCAATCGCTTTCAGATTTATGGGGCCCACACATGGTCGCTTGTGGTAAATACGAATATTCCCAAGCGATCACGAATATTCCACGACCAAACGAATATTCCCGACAAACAATGAATATTTTATAACCACTTGCTTATTTTGAAATATTTGTGTATTTTACTCCTAACTATCCACATTAATCACATCAACCCTTACTATTTCAAAATAATAAATAGAAAATTAAATTTCATTAATAATAAGTTGAGGTCTTACAACCTCCCTCCTTATGAAATTTAAGTCCTCGAAATTGGCGTCGTATACGGTGTTTTTTGAAAAGGTGGGGATACCTCGCTTTCATTTCCGTTTCCAATTCCCGTCATTTCCTCTATAGCATGATTCCTCCACAAAACTTTAACTTGTGGTATGACCTTTCTTGCGTAGGGACATGCTCCTTTCTATCCAAGATCTTGACAGTACCTCCTCATCGTTAAGTCTTTGGCTATTTAAATCCGGTTCTAATTCTATAACGTGGTTCGGTCTTTCACATATTTACGAAATCTGAGATATGTGAAACACATTATGAACACGAGACATACTTGGAGGTAACGCAAGTCTATAGGCTACATTTCCTACTCGGTCAAGAATTTGAAATGGACCAATAAATCGTGGATTGAGCTTTCCTCTCTTCCCAAATCTTGTAACTCCTTCCATGGAGCAACTCGCATGACAATACATGATCCCCACACTAAATTTCACGTCCTTTTCGATGAAGATCCACATAACTCTTTTGTCGATCTTGTGCCTTTTTGTATCGTTGTCGAATCATTTGAATCTTTTCGGTGAGTCATACGTCTTAACTTCGGGTCCCAACAATGTTGCTTCACCCACCTCATCCCAACATATTGGAGAACGACATTTTCGTCCATATAATGCTTGAATGGAGCCACACCTATACTTGCACGATAAGCTTTGTTGTTGTAGGAGAATTCCACCAATGGTAAATACTTATCCCAACGCCCTTGAAGTCTAGGACCACGAGTCTTAATAAATCTTCAAGAGTTTGAATAGTCTTCTCTGATTGTCCGTCCGTTTGGGGATGGTATGCGAAACTAAATCGCAATCCGTGCCCATAGCATTTTGCAAGCTAACCCAAAATCTTGAAGTGAATCTTGGGTCACGATCCAAACTATGGATACAGGCATGCCATGCAACCTCACAATTTCATTCACGCATACATACTAGCAGAAGCGTTCAGGGAATAAGTCTCCGTGACGGCAAGAAATGAAGCGAGACTTGGTTAATCTATCAACAATAACCCAAATAGCATTGATGCCTTGAGAAACCGTAGTAGGAAGACCCGTGAACGAAATCCATGGTAATGTGTTCCCACTTCCATTTCCGGAATCTCAAGTGGTTGCAACGGACCCTTAGGTACTAGATGTTCCGCCTTTACATCGTTGGCAAGTTAAACACATCGAGATAAACTTTGCAATTTCTCTCTTCATATTGTTCCACCAAAATGTATGTCAAGATCACGATACATTTTAGTACTTCCGAGATGGATTGCAAATGGTGTATTGTGTGCCTCCATCATAATCTTGTACTTCAAATCGTAGTCGTTAGGAACACAAAGTCTAGAGTGGACTCAAGTATTCCTTCTTCATCAATTCTCGCTTAGGAATAGCTCCTTCTTGTACTTTCTTCTTCATACGCATCATTTCAAGATTGGGTGGCTTGAGCAACCTTAACTTTTTCTATTAAAGTTGGCTCTGTCGTATACTTGACATCATCGCATTTGGTTCCCGCATATGATCTTCTACTCAACGCCGTCGGCTACCATTAACTTTTCGGGATGGTATTGAATAGTGTGGTCGTAGTCTTTCAATAGCTCGAGCCAACGTCATTGCCGCGTGTTGAGTTCTTTTTGAGTGAAGAAATATTTAAGGCTTTTATGGTGCAATATATCTCCACTTTCTCCCCATATAGATAGTGCCTCCATATCTTTAAGCGGCAGCATTGCACCGCCACTCTAGATCATGAGTAGGATAATTCCTCTCATACTCTTTAAGTTGTCATGAGGCATAGGCTATGACTTTCCCACGTCGCGTGAGAGAACACATCCTAACCATTTGCACGAAGCATCGTTGTAGATAACAAATCCATCCAACCGGATGGTATTGTTAGAAACAGTCTTAAAATAAGTCTCCTCTTAAGCTCTTGGAAACTCTTCTCGCATTCATCACTCCAAGCAATTTTGTATCCTTCCGAGTTAGGCAAGGTTAATGGAGTAGCGATTTGAGAAAATCCTTCCACGAATCTCCGATAATAACCAAATTAAGCCCAAAAACTACGTGCTTGATCCACCGACTTGGTTGCTCCCAACTTTGTATTGCTTCAATCTTCGTTCGGATCAACAGATACTCCATGTTTTGACACCACGCGTGCCCAAGAAATGCTACTTCCTCAAGCGAACTCGCATTTCTTCAATTTGGCATATAGTTGGTTTTCACGAAGCCTTTGGAGTACCGACTTCAAATGGTGCTCATGATCTTCACGGCTTTTGGAATATATGAGGATGTCATCAATAAAGACAACAACGAATTGATCCAAATATTCCTTGAATACTCGGTTCATCATATCCATGAAAGCCGCAGGAGCATTAGTTAGTCCGAAAGACATGACTAAGAATTCATAATGCCCATACCGAGGGTTACAAGGCGGGTCTTTGGAATATCCTCGATTCTAATCTTGGTGATGATATCCGAACGAAGATCGATTTTTGAAAAGAATTGTGCCCTTACTGTTTGGGTCAAACAAGTCATCAATACGAGGTAGAGGATACCTATTCTTGATGGTGACATGGTTCAATTCCCGATAGTCAATACAAAAATCGCATACTCCGCCTTTCTTCTTTTTCTGAATAAAGCAGGAGCACCCCAAGGAGATGTCTTGGGGCCAATGAAACCGATGTCCAACAATTCCTCAGTAGTTGGACCTTTAACTCCCCGGTTCAATAGGAGCCATTCGATATGGGGTTTTAGAAATGGGCTTTGTATGCGTGTTCAAGATCAATAAAGAATTCAACTTCACGTTACGGGGTAGGCCAGGAAGTTCTTGAGAAATCGTCGGGAAAGTCAATAACAACGAAATATTATTCAAATTTGGCGTGTCTTTATTCAAATCCATAACATGGGCTAAGAAAGCTTGACATCCGTTTTTCAATAAACGAATAGCTTTATGATTAGATATGATAGTGATTGATTTTAATGGTTTAGTTACTTGAATTAAATACAATGGTTGGTTAGGAATATGAAAACTAACAACCTTACAAAAACAATCAATTTTGGCATGATGAGTAGTTAACAATCAATCCCTAAAAACACATCAAAAGCAAGTATCTTTAAAGAGATAAGGTCAACGGTAAGGTGATGGTGCCAACTTGAATCAAACAAGATTTATAAGCAATGGATGTGATGAAAGTTTCTCCTAACGGAGTTTCCACGAGATAGGTCAAAGTCTAATTTCTCCTAGAGTCAAGTTTAAACGTTGAGCACATGCGGAGAGATAAATGAATGGGTATGCACCCAGTATCAAGTAAGGTATAAACTTCGCAAGAATTTATAAATAGCTTACCCGTGATCACCTCGTTTGGGTTTCTCGCATTTTGACTGTCACAACAAACGCTCTTCCCGAAATCGTTGACTTTGACTTTTACGGGACGATCTTTTGAGTCACCGTCCCCATTGAACTAGGTTTCGCTCTGCCATAATCTCGGCGATATGTCCTTCCTTTCCACAATTATAGCATACCTTGAATCTGTTGTGGGCGCTTTGGTGATATGTCCCTCTTTTCGCATTTGTAGCATATATGGGTGGTGGTTCTCCTCCCTTAGAACCGATTCTTCCAAGACTTTGTCGTCTTCACGTAATCGTTGTTAAATCTCCTTTTTAAAATCTCCTCCTCGACTCGCTTCTTCTATTTTCATGGCCATGATCGGATCGGCTTTCCCTTAAATTCAGTGGTCCCAACTCTTTGAATCCTTGTTTGTCAGTGACAACCCGTGAATTACTATCATTTCCTCCTGTATTTTGAACACGAGTCTCCTCGTGCGATTTTGCATGAACTGTAAAAACTTCTAAACATCCCTCGCTCATCATCTCGCTTTCAATGGTGTTGTTCACGGAGAGGAACATTGCCCGACTGTTGCACGTTCTCTTCGTTGGTGAGTACAGTGGCGTCTCCACGGTCTCATTTCCATTGTTAATATTCTCATCGACATTCTCAAATCACCGCCAAAAACAAGGGTTAATTAAGGAAATCAATATATCACATAATATCCCTATATCTTGACCAACTAACAAATAAGCTTAGGTAGGACACACTAGCGAAGAATTTACTCGTCTCTCCCTCCTAGTTCTATTCCCGATCTCTCGCCAGAGATCATATCCTAAGCTCTAATACCAACTGTGGCGCCCCAAAATAGGTATACATAACCCATTACGAGTTGTCAATACATGGCATGTAAACAACTACTAACTTTATTATTACAACAATAAAAGCTGTGAGTTTAAATACAAATATTATCTTCTGACAATATCTATACTCAAATAAATCCTCATCACATTTATTGATACATTATTTTACAAAAATGGTGAGGACTACTAAACAACTCTCTCTAGAACCTTCATTCCATACCCAGAATTGCGTACTCGCTATATTCTAGCCTCCCCGATAAAAATGGAACAAAAAGGAAAATGGTGAGCTCAACTAGCTCGATAAAGAATATTATGACTAAGATAATATACAACAAATTACCGTTAGTCTTCAACGAGGAAAAATCTAATAGAATACAATAGACAACAAATTTTAAATCAATATTCGCAATGAAATAATAATTCATTAGAAGAGTTAAGTAGAGAATGCAAACTACTATCTTCCATGTATGAATTTAAAAGTTCATCGCCTATCTTTTATCCCCTGTAACATCAATCAATATATATACGGAATCATATATTCATCTTTTGCACTACTGAAGCCAAAGATATTCATCGATTAATCATGTTCATCTAAACACTGCTTCATCTTTGCACTACGAACAAAGATATTCTTCTTCAAATCATTCATCTTTTCACTACGGGCCAAAGATATTCCATAATATCATCATTTAAGATCAAGATGATGAAAAATATTTTTAAAGAAACGAATCCAAAGGAAACAAAATGACAAGGATTAAGGATTAAGGATTCGTACTTTGTTTTATTCACGTCAAAAATACCTCAAAAAATAATCGCGAGTGGTGTAAAATTCAAGAATGATCAAAACATGGATACAATCAAAGCTAGTATCCGAATAGATATTTTGACGAAAAGAAAATTTTCATTTTTCGATGAATAGTCTTAGTGATTCGTGAATAAAGGTCGTATACGTGAATAGTGCCATATCGTGAATAGTAATTCGACACCAAAAGTTCCAAATTTGATAAAAACTTCAGATCAATATTTCAACATAATGATATTGAAGAAATAATATCATTACTGAAAAAATAATATCCCTTACCTCGAAAAATCGGTCTTCTAATTGAAACACTTAGGATATATAGCTATGACTTGAACTTGCCTTAGAATAGCAATACTCAAATTATACTCAAAATACTCACAAGAATACGCTCGATAATATAGAGAGAAAACTTGATTTACGGTGTGATTTTTAATTCTAACCTAAGCACCCTATTTATAGAAATTGCTTAGAACACTAAAGCGAAAAATTTAATATAATATTAATATATTATATATAAATTCCTACGCACACAATCTATGATCTGAATTCAGCCATGCTTGACAACAAATAAGTCTACCAAACAAATCAAAAACGTTTTTATTATTTAAAATAATTAAAACTTCTAAAAATCAATTATTCAGAATTTGAACATCAATAATTCATAATAAATAGCCCTTTTATCAGAAAATTCGAATCTCATGAGTTTTTATAGGAAATTCAATTCTCTACAACTTTACAGAAGAAAGTTTTCCAAATTCCAAACAGAAATTGACCGAAATACACAAACGAAGATTTTACTGAAATTTATAATTAAATTTCATCGATAAATGGGGTCCAATAGACATGTTTAACATGTTTTACACATTTATTGTAACAAAAATACTCTTCCTCCTATTATACTCATATATCCCACATTCATTGTAAAAATATCACCATTATTATATTATTAAAATATAATAATACATTATCTTATCAAAAAAAGATAAAATTTCAATTTTCAACAATTGTCACATTAAAATTTTTCTCCATCTATATCCACATAAAATCAATATTTTCCTCATCATATGAATCAATAATTAATTATTCACAAATAATATTACTGAGAATCACAATATTGACAACCGTGCGGTTCCCGGAAGAGGGGCTTTCCAATAAGAATTTCTCCTTACTGGCGCGCAATTAGGTGACCAAACCTCTCCTTAGACAGAACTTTCTAGACATTGCCAATAATGTTATCTAATAATATTATTCAGATAATATGAATTATTGCTTCGATAATGAAAAATATTGTGTAATGACAATTATTGAAACAACAGCAATATAAAATATCAACGCAGCAATTATTGAATCAATAAAATAAAATACTGAACAGTAATTACTGTAATCATTATTGAGTAGTGTCTTCTTACGTAAGAATCAATAATTGGTGCAATACCGTGTGCTACTGTGTTTTAACCACCGAGTATTTTAACAAGATAAACTGCAGAATAACTACTCCAAGTTATTTTTAACCAACTTATATTTGTCGTTTTCTTCATCCAATCGCTTTCAGTTATGGGGCCCACACATGGTCGCTACTAGTCATTATGAATATTCCCAACGATTACCAAATTCCACGACCAAACGAATATTCCCAACAACAATGAATATTTTATAGCCACTTGCTTATTTTGAAATATTTAAGTATTTTACCCCTAACTATCCACATTAATCACATCAACCCTTACTATTTCAAAATAATAATAGAGAAAATTAAATTTCATTAATAATAAGTTGGGGTCTTACAACAGCTCTGTCTCAACGATAACACCGTGACGTTCAGTTCCAATCCAAGAAACAACACTGGGACTAGCAACTCCATCCTTGGTGATAGCCCCAAGGGATGATTTTTCAGTTCCGGTGATAACTCCGGAATTGTTTGTTTCAAACACATGCGATCAGCTTCAAGCTCAGACCTCCTACCGAGGCAATCATACCTCAGACCCGGAGCTAACAACGGGCAGACATGCACACCCACAGATGACAGTGAGGCATACAAACAAGCATTCCAATCTCAGATGTAACCTTGAGCAACGTCTATTTTCCGCTCAAATCGGCGATAACCTCGGTGAGGAGTCAAAACGTCATCTTACCGCCTCAACGTTTTCTCTCACAAGATGATATCGCGACATACAAACAAGTAGTCCAATCTCAGATGTAACCCTGAGCAACGTCTACTTTCAACTCAAACTGGCGATAACCCCGACGAAGAGTCAAACATCATCTTGTCTCTTCAACACCTGCGTGTCGTCTCAACACTTCATACATACATACATACAACAATGTCCCACAAGAACCGAGGAGTAACAATCTCGAGTGACAATTACGCGTGGCAGTACTTTGGATAGAATTTGAAGCTTGAAGACCATGGGCATAGACCCCTCTTCCTGACTTCGTACAACCTCTAATCCATGTCATTGCGTAACTCTCGACACAAGCGGTCCGAAGAAGGTCAGATATACCTCGTTTGGATGCTCAAATTGAAGTTATGCAAGTTCGAGCGGACATTATAGTGCATGAGTGCACGTCTTACGAGACAGACGGGGACCATGAGAGGCTCGAATGCACCGACCGACCAACTAGCGGTACAACCATGTTTGTACTTGCAGTGTGCTACTGCGGCCATCCATCTATATATATAAACCTTGGGGTCAGCCATTTGAAGGGGAGAAAAGAGAGAAAAGGTGAGGAAGCCTTGTCCATTTTACTCTTCATACATATCTTTTTAGTGTTTCCTCACTTTTAAACACTTGTTAGCTCACATATAGCTATCTTTTATCCGGTGGGAGCTGAGTGTTTATTCATTTAAAGTCATAGAAGTCTACTTTGGCAGCCCACTGTAAACCTTCTCACATTATATAAAGTCTTTTTCTCATATTAACACACACCTTTGTTATGCGTTGAGTCGTGGGACCGTGTTTTGCCTGACTTCTTCGTCCATGGTTTTCATTCTCGCTGTAGATATATATATATATATATATATATATATGTATATATTTCATATATGGACTAACATTATTGAGTTATGCCTCGATTGAGCCTAGACTTCGGTCTGGAGCGTTTATTGCTTTATATATAGATATATATATATATATATATAATTGTTATCGGACATATCGATGAGCCTAGATTTTACATCCTATATTTACTCATTATATATATATATATATATATATATATATATATATATATATATATATATATAATTGTTGTTTGACATATCAGATGAGCCCGGATTCACATCCTAAGTATTCTTAATCGCTTTTATATATATATTTGTACATATATATATATATATATATATATATATATATATTTTCTATCGAGCCCGGAGTTTACTTACATGGCCTTTTACGCCTTTATTTACATTTCGTCACGCTTTGGAGATTACTTCATGGCAATTGATCGCTTTTACGACTTTTTTATTTACATTTCGTCCCACAGAGTTTACTTAGTGGTGGTTGATCATGTCCATATATATATATATATATATATATATATATATATATATATATATATATATATATATATATATATATTTACCGCTTTTATATATTTACATTTCGATCCCCCATGGAGTTGCTTTCGTGGTGGTTGATTATGTCTGTATATATATATAACTGCTTATTGCTTTCCATACAAATTGCGGTATCATGTGAGCCTAGGAATCATGTGATCACAGATTCATCTCTTGAATCCAGATTCTGGTTCCATGATGGACATATTTTTCAAATTGTATGGCGACTTGTACATTATTTTACAGTGTCTGGATTTCCTTGGATGGCTGTCATGCCCATGAGAAGTTCGGCACTACTGTATATTATTTTCTCAAGAATGCTTCGCATCTCGAAAATAAAAGCAAACAAGTCGAACATTTAATAATAAAATGGAAGTATGAAAAGGTCTCAATTCCTATTAAGCACAGGGTTTAAAAAACCTCTGTTACAAAAGTTCATTGATATATCTTGGTTAAAATTGAATTTTTCTATAAAATTCAAACCTTGTGTATATAGGTGCGAACGAGGCCTCGCACTACTTTCAAATAATTGTACATTGATCCATACACACACACACATTCATATAACAATTTCTTTGAAAAGTGGCGGTCACCGTGGTAACACGGATGTCGGGGGGTGCCTAACACCTTCCCTCTGCATAATCAAGCCCCCGGACCCAAAATGAATCTCGATTTCATAAACCCTTCTAGCAGTGTCAAAACACTGGGTCAATGTGCAAACCTTTTCGGTTGCGTTGGTGCAACCAATTAAAAACACCAACCGGCGACTCTTAAAGTCAAATCGTCGACATTATACATGTCGGACCTTTTTCACTTGTTTTTTCAAACAAATCTCACATTAACATGAGAACACCAAAGAACAAGTAACGAAAAGGGACACTCAAAAATCCCGACGTTAACAGGTGGTGACTTTGATGGGGACTCCAGTAAGAGGGCTTAAGCCGCTATTACAAGCTTTTCAAAATTGTTATATGCTTGTGTCTGAATGTTGCATTTACATTTATGATGAATGTGTACGAATGCATCTTAATTACTACACTGCTAAATATCTATCTGTGATATTAGTGCTTCGCACATGTCATCATTTTGCATAAACGGTGAGACACGTTGTATATGAATGTATGTTGTGTGGTTCCTCCACCAGGAGGCTATCCTGTCGGCGTTTGATTACTGGACCCGTAGGAAGACTAATTCCAATGAGGCTCAGGAAAGGCACCACCCAGATTCCCTCCAGTTGAAAGACTGGATTAACTTCCCGTCAAGTAGATTGCGATGATCTGGGGACCTTCATGCCAAAAAGCCGCGAGAGTAACCCTAAGATAGGTCAACCTCTGATAAACCAAACGCGGAGGAAAGTCTCTTCATACTTTCCATTTTCAATTACTTTTAAAAGCATTTACTTGTAATTTATTCCATGTTCATCCATATGTAATGGAAAATATGAAGAATATCTGTGCATGCATGACATGTTATCAATTAACAACCGGTTTTGCAGGACAAAATTCCTAAACGGACATGTTATGATAACATTTACATTACCCTAAGACTAAACTACGTAAGTCTTTTGTAGGGAAGCAATTGGGCCTGTTACCCGCTCAAAATCCAAAAAGGTCACGAGCCTACAGCCAATCATATCTTCTTCTGACCAGTCTAATGCTGTCTCCCGAGAAGAATTTGATGGATTGAGTAAACAAATTGCAGACTTGGCCGTTCTACTGAAAGAATTGCACCAGTCCACTCAAGGTACGAAGATACCTACACATACAGAATCCCCAACACAAGGAGGAGTTCAAGGTCTGGAAAAAACAATTCCAGAACCTCAGTTGGATACAACCAACAAAGACCCTGAAAACACCCATCTCAAAGGAGATCCAAACAACGGTGATATCAGGAAGAAGGTCCCTCAAATGGAGGAAACTATTCGTGTTCTCAAAGGGATTGGAACACATGGCAGTGTTTCATACACAGACCTTTGCATATTTCCTGGTGTTCATTATCCAGAGAAATTCAAGACCCCAGATTTTGAGAAATATGATGGATTAGGGGATCTTTATACACATTTAAAAGTGTTCATTGGAGAACTTGGGTCTTACTTGGTAAAATGAAAAGCTCGAATGCAATTTGTTTTAAAAAAGTCTGACTGGAGAAGCCCGTTCATGGTATACCAAATTAGACAACTCAAAGATTCATAGCTGGGAAGAGCTGGCTCACGCCTTTCTTACTCAATACAGTTTTCAATCTCAGATGGCTCCTGACCGATACCAAATTACCAAGGTCAAGAAACAGCCTAATGAGTCATTTAGAGAGTACGCTCAAAGGTGGAGGCGCTCTTCGCTCAAGTTATTCCTTCCATAACTAATCGAAATGGTCGCTGACTTTCATAGATGTATGTAGGAAGCTCTTTTCTATGAAAGAGTTCTAGCTGGTATTGGCAAACCATTCTCTGAAATGATCAAGCAAGGAGAAATGGCTGAGATGGGATTGAAGTCCGGTAAAATTCAAGACCTAGCTGCTCTTAAAGTTGTTGTTGAGCACATCCAATCCGGATCTTATGGAAACAACCCCCGAAGGGTCCATAAAAAGAAAGAGGAGGATGTTTCCTTCATACTACAAGGACAAAAAGGCAATCAAAGCATGCCTATGCAGAGGAGAAACTACTCCCCTTTTCCAGCACAATCTTTAAACCCTCCATTGTCTAAAAGTGGAGAAGTAAAGCGGCCTCGAACGTTCACACCCTTAGGGGACTCGCTCGAGAATGTTCTTGCTCTTCTGACTACTCAGAAGAAAATTACACATCTTTTTCCACCGGCCAACCCTAATGGGAGGGGTTTTAATGCTACTCAGAAGTGTGCTTATCATGCCGGAGCACCTGGACATGATACTCAAGATTTTTGGGCCTTGAAGCATAAGATTCAAGATCTAATAGACAATGGTGAGATCGTGGTCACCAAACCAGATCAACCTCATGTGCAAAATAACCCTCTTCCTCAACACAAAGAAGAAGAGGTCAACATGATCAGTTGAAGCACTGTACAAGGTTTCAATTCTAACGGTGAATCATCCCAACCCATCAAAGACGGTGTTGACAAATGGGATTATGCAAAGTTCCAGTTTACCATGAAACGAAAGATGAAAGCTCTTTGCAAACAAATTGAAAGAATCGCGTAATCGGTGACCCACCAAAGATCAAGTCACACGCCAATTAATCAAAGCAGAGCATGCCTATATCCTTCCTTTTGTTATGAATGCCTCCTCACAACCTTCAGAAAACGAAGCTATGGAGGATAAGGTTGCAAAGAGAGCAAATGCTAAAGCCCGTCGGGATTTTGCCAATCATAGGGAATTCACCTATTTGGGCCAATCTATGGAGGAGATATGTAAGACCCCAACTTATTATTAATGAAATTTAATTTTTCTCTATTTATTATTTTGAAATAGTAAGGGTTGATGTGATTAATGTGGATAGTTAGGGGTAAAATACGCAAATATTTCAAAATAAGCAAGTGGTTATAAAATATTCATTGTTGTTGTGGGAATATTAGTTTGGTCGTGGAATATTTGTATTTGTCGGGAATATTCATACGACGGCCGCAACCATGTGTGGCCCCATAACTGAAAGCGATTGGATGAAGAAAACGACAAATATAAGTTGGTTAAAAATAACTTGGCGTAGTTATTACCATTAATCTTGTTAAAATACTCGGTGGTTAAAACACACGGTAGCACCACGGTATTGCACCATTATTGATTCTTACGTGAAGGCACTTTACTCAATAATGGTTACGATAATTCTTGCTCGATATTTTTTTATTGATTCAATAATTCTTTGCGTTGATATTTTATATTCTTTGTTGTTTGATAATTGTCATTACACAATATTTTTTCATTATCGAAGCAATAATTCATATTATCTGAATAATATTATTAGATAACATTATTGGCAATGTCTAGAAAGTTACGTACAAGGAGAGGTTTGGTCACCTAATTGCGGCGCGCAAAGATGAGAGAATTCTTATTGGAAAGCCCCTCTTTCTGGAACCTGCTTAGTTTATCGATATTGTGATTCTGTAATATTATTTGTGAATAATTAATTATTGATTCATATGATGAGGAAAATATTGATTTTATGTGGATATAGATGGAGAAAATTTTAATGTGACAATTGTTGAAAATTGAAATTTTATCTTTTTACGATAAGATAATGTATTATTATATTTTAATAATATAATAATGGTGATATTTTTACAAAGAATGTGGGATATATGAGTATACGAGGAGGAAGAGTATTTTTGTTGCAATAAATGTTTAAAACATGTTAAACATGTCGGTGGACCCCATTTATTGAATTGAAATTTGATTATAGCTTGTAAAATCGTCTGTTTGTGGATTTCGGTCAATTTCATTTGGAATTTGGAAAAACTTTCTTCTGAAAAGTTGTAGAGAATTGAATTTCCTATAAAAACTCATGAGATTCGAATTTTCTGATAAAAGGGCTATTTATTATGAATTATTGATGTTAGAAATTCTGAATAATTGATTTTTGGAAGTTTTAATTATTTTAAATAATAAAAACGTTTTTGATTTGTTTGGTAGACTTATTTGTTGTCAAGCATGGCTGAATTCAGATCATAGATTGTGAGCGTAGAAATTTATATATAATATATTAATATTATATTAAATTTTACGCTTTGTGTTCTAAGCAATTTCTATATAAATAGGTGCTTAGGTTAGAATTGAAAATCACACCGAAATGAAGTTTTCTCTCTATTATTATCGGCGTATTCTTGTGAGTATTTTGAGTATAATTTGAGTATTGCTATTCGGTGCAAGTTTCAAGTCATAGCTTATATCCCTGTTTCAAATTAAAAGACTTGATCTTTCGAGGTAAGGGATATTATTTTTTTTCGTAATGATATTATTTCTTCAATATCATTATGTTGAAATATTGATCTGAAGTTTTTATCAAATTTGGAACTTTTGGTGTCTGAGTTACTATTCACGTATCGCCCTTTATTCACGATATCTGACTTATTCACGAATCTGGCACTATTCATCGAAAAAATGAAAAATTTTCTTTTAAGCCTAAAATATCTATTCGGATACTAGCTTTGATTGTATCCATGTTTTGATCATTCTTGAATTTTACACCACTGCGATTATTTTTGAGGTATTTTTGAACGTGAATAAAACAAAGTACGAATCCTTAATCCTTAATCCTTGTCATTTTGTTTCACTGGATTCGTTTCTTTAAATATATTTTTCATCATCTTCAGTCTTAAATGATGATATTATGGAATATCTTTGGCCTGTAGTGCAAAGATGAATGATTTCTGAAGAATATCTTTGGCACATAGTGCAAAGATGAACAGTGTTTAGATGAACATGACCAATGATGAATATCTTTGGCACAGTAGTGCAAAGATGAATATGTGATTCGGATATATATTGATTGATGTTACGAGGGATAAAAGATGAGACGATGAACTTTTAAATTCATACATGGAAGATAGTAGTTTTGCATTCTCTACTTAACTCTTCTAATGAATTATTATTTCACCGAGAATATTGATTTAAAATTTGTTGTCAATTGTATTCTATTAGATTTTTCCTGTTGAAGACTAACGGTAATTTGTTGTATATTATCTTAATCATAATATTCTTTCTTGAGCTAGTTAAGCTCACCCTTTTCCTTTTGTTCCATTTTTCTCAAGAGGCGAGAATATAATGAGTACGAGTGCAGTGGGTATGGAATGAAGGTTCTAGAGAGAGTTGTTTAGTAGTCCTCACCATTTTTGTAAAATAATGTATCAATAAATGTGATGAGGATTTATTTGAGTATAGATATTGTCTAGAAGATAATATTTGTATTTAAACTCACGCTTTCTTTGTTGTAATAATAAAGTTGTAGTTGTTTACATGCCGTGTATTGTGACAACTCGAGAATGGGTGATGTATACCTATTTTGGGGCGTCACGGTTGGTATCGAGCTTAGGGATATGATCTCTGGCGGAGATCGGAAATAGAACTAGGAGGGAGAGACGAGTAAATCCTTCGCTAGTGTGTCCTACCTAAGCTTATTTGTTAGTTGGTGAGTATATAGGGATATTATGTGATATATTGATTTCCTTAATTAACCCTTGTTTTATGATGATATTTGAGAATGTCGACCGAGAATATTAACAATGGAAATGAGACCGTGGAGACTTTTGTACTCATCAACGAAGAGAACGTAACAGCAATGGCAATGTTCCTCCTGTGAACAACACCATTGAGCGAGATGATGAACGAGGGATGTTTAGAAGTTTTTTACGATTCATGCAAAAAATCGAATTTAGGAGACTCGTGTTCAAAATATGAGGAGAAATGATAGCAATTCACGGGTTGTCACAAATGAAGCGGTTTCGAAAGTTGGGACCACCGTAATTTAAGGAAAGCCAGATCCGATCATGGCGGAAACATGGGTCAAGCAAATTACCAAGATATTCGATGTCTTGGGATGCGGAAGAATAGAAGGTTCCATTCGCCACCTTTATGTTAGTGGCGAAGCGGACTCTTGGTGGGAGTCGTGAAGCGCACCCATCCAAATTGCATTTTCGGCATGTCTTGGGAGACGTTTGAAAGCTATTTAATGACAAATACTTTCACGAAAGTGTTAAATCGTATGAAGGAAGTGGAGTTCATCGATTGGAACAAAACAACATGATGGTGTCTCGATTACGAGGCAAAGTTTGCGAGTTATCCGAGTTTGCACCTCATTTGGTGGAGAATGAGGAACGTATGATGCGGATGTTTCTTAGAGGTTTGAAACCCGGCATACGACAATATCTCATTTCTCATAAATTTTCTCTCTTTCGATGTTGTTAATGAGGCTCAATTGTTAGAGCGAGATAACGAGTATATTCAACCAAGGGACCATAACTTGAGGATTGTACCGGAGATAGCGATCAATGAATAATGATAACCAAATGAGAAAAAAGAGACGGACAAAATGGTAACCACTCTGGTGGTAATCATAGCCATGAAAATAGAAGAAGCGAGTCGAGGAGATTTTAAAAGAGAGAGATTTAACAACGACCATGTGAAGACGAGCGGTCTTGGCGTGAAGAATCGGTTCTAAGGGAGGAGAACGACCACCGGTCATATGCTACAAATCACGGAAAAGAGGGACATATCGATCAAAGCGCCCACAACAGATTCAAGGTATGCTATAATTGTGGAAAGGAAGGACATATCGCTCGAGATTGTATGCAGATAGCGAAACCTAGTTCAATGAGGATTCGGTGACTCAAAAACATCCCGAAAAAAGTCAAAGTCAACGATTCCGGAAGAGCATTTGTTGTGATGGTCAAAATGCGAGAAACCCAAACGAGGTGATCACGGGTAAGCTATTTATAAATTCTTGCGAAGTTTATACCATACTTGATACTAGGTTACTACCCATTCATTTATCTCTTCTGCATGTGCTCAACGTTTAAACTTGACTCAGGAGAAATTAGACTTTGACCTATCTGTGGAAACTCCGTTAGGAGAAACTTTCATCACATCCACTGTTTATAAATCTTGTTTGATTCAAGTTGGCACCATCACCTTACACCATTGACCTTATCTCTTTAAAGATACTTGCTTTTGATGTGATTTTAGGGATTGATTGGTTAACTACTCATCGTGCCAAAATTGATTGTTTTAAATAAGGTTGTTAGTTTTCATATTCCTAACCAACCCGTTGTACAAATTCAAACAACTAAACCATTAAAATCAATCACTATCATATCTAATCATAAAGCTATTCGTTTTATTGAAAACGGATGTCAAGCTTTCTTAGCCCATGTTATGGATTTGAATAAAGACACGTCAAATTTGAATAATATTCTGTTGTTATTGACTTTCTGACGTATTTCTTGAAGAACTTCTCGGTCTACCCCGAACGTGAAGTTGAATTCTTTATTGATCTTGAACACGGTACAAAGCCCATTTCTAAAACCCCATATCGAATGGCTTCTATTGAACTTCGAGGAGTTAAAGGTCCAACTACGAGAATTGTTGGACATCGGTTTCATTCGTCCTAGTACATCTCCTTGGGGTGCTCCTGTTTTTATTAAATAAAGAAGAAAGACGGGAGTATGCGACTTTGTATTGACTATCGGGAATTGAACCATGTCACCATCAAGAATAGGTATCCTCTACCTCGTATTGATGACTTGTTTGACCCGATTGCAAGGGGCACAATTCTTTTCAAAAATCGATCTTAGTTCGGATATCATCAAATTTGAAGATTAGAATCGAGGATATTCAAAAGCGCCTTTAGAAACTCGATGCGGGCATTATGAATTCTTAGTCATGTCTTTCGGACTAACTAATGCTCCTGCTGACTTTCATGGATATGATGAACCGAGTATTCAAGGAATATTTGGATCAATTCGTTGTTGTCTTTATTTATGACATCCTCATATATTCCAAAAGTCGTGAAGATCATGAGCACCATTTGAAGTTTGGTACTCCAAAGGCTTCGTGAAAACAACTATATGCCAAATTGAAGAAATCGCGAGTTACGGCGAGGAAGTAGCATTTCTTGGGCACGTCAGTGTCAAAACATGGAGTATCTGTTGATCCGACGAAGATTGAAGCAATACAAAGTTGGGAGCAACCAAAGTCGGTGGATCAAGTCGTAGTTTTTGGGCTTAGCTGGTTATTATCGGAGATTCGTGGAAGGGTTTTCTCAAATCGCTACTCCATTAACCCAGCTAACTCGGAAGGATACAAAATTCGTTTGGAGTGAAGAATGCGAGAATTGTTTCCAAGAGCTTAAGAGGAGACTTATTTCTTTGTTCTAACAATACCATCTGGTTCGGATGGATTTGTTATCTACAACGATGCTTCAGGCAAAGGGTTAGGATGTGTTCTCATGCAACGTGGGAAAGTCATAGCCTATGCCTCGCGACAACTTAAAGAGTATGAGAGGAATTATCCTACTCATGATCTAGAGTTAGCGGCGATCGTTTTAAGCGCTTAAAGATATGGAGGCACTATCTATATGGGGAGAAAGTGGAGATATATTCAGACCATAAAAGCCTTAAATATTTCTTCACTCAAAAAGAACTCAACATCTTGCGGCTGACGTTGGCTCGAGCTATTGAAAGACTACGACCACACTATTCAATACCATCACCGAAAAGCGAAACGTGGTAGGCGACGGCGTTGAGTAGAAGATCATATCACGAGGACGAGTGCGATGATGTCAAGTATACGACAGAGAGCCATCTTTAATAGAAAAAAGTTAAGGTTGCTCGAGCCACCAATCCGGGAGATGTGCGTATGAAGAAGAAAGTACAAGAAGGAGCTATTCCTAAGCGAGAATTGATGAAGAAGGAATACTTGAGTCCACTCTAGACTTTGTGTTCCTAACGACTCGATTTAAAGTACAAGATTATGATGGAGGCACACAATACACCATTTGCAATCCATCCTCGAAGTACTAAAATGTATCGTGATCTTGACATACATTTTGGTGGAATAATATGAAGAGAGAGATTGCAAAGTTTATCTCGATGTGTTTAACTTGCTAACGTGTAAAGGCGAGCATCTAGTACCTAAGGGTCCGTTGCAACCACTTGAGATTCCAAAATGGAAGTGGGAACACATTACCATGGATTTCGTTACGGGTCTTCCTACGGTTTCTCAAGGCATCAATGCTTTATTTGGGTTATTGTTGATAGATTAACCAAGTCTGCTCATTTCTTGCCGACACGGAGACTTATTCCTTGAACGTCTTGCTAGTATGTACGTGAATGAGATTATGAGGTTGCATGGCATGCCTGTATCCATAGTTTCGGATCGTGACCCAAGATTCACTTCAAGATTTTGGGTTAGCTTGCAAAAAGCTATGGGCATGGATTTACGATTTAGTTCGGCATACCATCCCCAAACGGACGGACAATCAGAGAGGACTATTCAAACTCTTGAAGATTTATTAAGACTCTGTGTCCTAGACTTCAAGTGCAGTTGGGATAAGTATTTACCATTGGTGTAATTCTCCTACAACAACAGTTATCAGGCAAGTATAGGTGTGGCTCCATTCGAAGCATTATATGGACGAAAATGTCGTTC
Source organism: Panax quinquefolius (assembly GCA_020205615.1). NCBI lineage: Eukaryota > Viridiplantae > Streptophyta > Magnoliopsida > Apiales > Araliaceae > Panax > Panax quinquefolius. The sequence continues at coordinate 309,559 of JAINUW010000714.1, read as the reverse complement.
TCCAATATGTTGGGATGAGGTGGGTGAAGCAACATTGTTGGGACCCGAGTTAGTATGTATGACTACTGAAAAGATTCAAATGATTCGACAACGTATACAAACGGCACAAGATCGACAAAAGAGTTATGCGGATCTTCATCGAAAGGACGTGGAATTTAGTGTAGGGGATCATGTATTGTTGCGAGTTGCTCCATGGAAGGGAGTTACAAGATTTGGGAAGAGAGGAAAGCTCAATCCACGATTTATTGGTCCATTTCAAATTCTTGACCGAGTAGGAAATGTAGCCTATAGACTTTCACGTTACCTCCAAGTATGTCTCGTGTTCATAATGTGTTTCACATATCATACTTTGTAAATATGTGAAAGACCCGAACCACGTTATAGATTAGAACCAGGACGAAATAGCCAAGACTTAACGTTGTGAGGAGGTACTGTCAGAAGATCTTGGATAGGAAGGAGCATGTCCTACGCTAAGAAAGGTCATCATACCACAAGTTAAAGTTTTGTGGAGGAATCATGCTATAGAGGAAATGACCAGGAATTGGAAGCGGAAATGAAAGCGAGGTATCCTCACCTTTTCAAATACCAGTACGTCACGTCAATTTCGAGGACGAAATTTCATAAGGAGGGGAGGTTGTAAGACCCCAACTTATTATTAATGAAATTTAATTTTTCTCTATTTATTATTTTGAAATAGTAAGGGTTGATGTGATTAATGTGGATAGTTAGGGGTAAAATACGCAAATATTTCAAAATAAGCAAGTGGTTATAAAATATTCATTGTTGTAGGGGAATATTCGTTTGGTCGTGGAATATTAAATGCTGTCGGGGAATATTAAATGCGACGAAGCGCGACCATGTGTGGGCCCATAACTGAAAGCGATTGGATGAAGAAAACGAAAATATAAGTTGGTTAAAAATAACGGCGTAGTTATTACCATTAATCTTGTTAAAATACTACGTGGTTAAAACACAAGAAGCACTTGCGTATTGCACCAATTATTGATTCTTACGTGAAGGCACTACTCTCAATAATGGTTACGATAATTACTTGATTCGATATTTTTATTGATTCAATAATTCTTTGCGTTGATATTTTATATTCTTTGTTGTTTCATAATTGTCATTACACAATATTTTCATTATCGAAGCAATAATTCATATTATCTGAATAATATTATTAGATAACATTATTGGCAATGTCTAGAAAGTTACCTAATGAGAGGTTTGGTCACCTAATTGCGGCTACCAAGAAGGAGAAATTCTTATTGGAAAGCCCCTCTTTCTGAAACTACCGGTTGTCAATATTGTGATTACGTAATATTATTTGTGAATAATTAATTATTGATTCATATGATGAGGAAAATATTGATTTTATGTGGATATAGATGGAGAAAATTTTAATGTGACAATTGTTGAAAATTGAAATTTTATCTTTTTCGATAAGATAATGTATTATTATATTTTAATAATATAATAATGGTGATATTTTTACAACGAATGTGGGATATATGAGTATATGAGGAGGAAGAGTATTTTTGTTGCAATAAATGTTTAAAACATGTTAAACATGTCGGTGGACCCCATTTATTGACCGAATTTGATTATAACACAGTAAAATCGTCCGTTTGTGGATTTCGGTCAATTTTGTTTTTGGAATTTGGAAAACTTTTCTTACGCAAAGTTGTAGAGAATTGAATTTCCTATAAAAACTCATGAGATTCAAATTTTCTGATAAAAGGCTATTTATTATGAATTATTGATGTTCAAATTCACGAATAATTGATTTTTGGAAGTTTTAATTATTTTAAATAATAAAAACGTTTTTGATTTGTTTGGTAGACTTATTTGTTGTCAAGCATGGCTGAATTCAGATCATAGATTGTGTGCGTAGGAATTTATATATAATATATTAATATTATATTAAATTTTCTGCTTTGGTGTTCTAAGCAATTTCTTATAAATAGGGTGCTTAGGTTAGAATTGAAAATCACACCAGAAACTGAAGTTTTCTCTCTCTATATTATCGGCGTATTCTTGTGAGTATTTTGAGTATAATTTGAGTATTGCTATTCGGTAAAAGTTCAAGTCATCATAGCCTATATCCTGTGTTTTCAATTAGAAGTCTTGATCTTTCGAGGTAAGGGATATTATTTTTTTCAGAATGATATTATTTCTTCAATATCATTATGTTAAAATATTGATCTGAAGTTTTTATCAAATTTGGAACTTTTGGTGTCGAGTTACTATTCACGTATCGCCACTATTCACGTATACTGACCTTTATTCACGAATACGACCTTATTCATCGAAAAATGAAAATTTTCTTTTAGCCTAAAATATCTATTCGGATACTAGCTTTGATTGTATCCATGTTTTGATCATTCTTGAATTTTACACCACTGCGATTATTTTTGAGGTATTTTTGACGTGAATAAAACAAAGTACGAATCCTTAATCCTTAATCCTTGTCATTTTGTTTCAATTGGATTCGTTTCTTTAAAAATATTTTCATCATCTTCATTCTTAAATGATGATATTATGGAATATCTTTGGCACATAGTGCAAAGATGAATGATTTCTAAAGAATATCTTTGGCTCAGTGCAAAGATGAGCAGTGTTTAGATGAACATGACCAAACTCGATGAATATCTTTGGCACGTAGTGCAAAGATGAATATGTGATTCCGATATATATTGATTGATGTTACTGAGGGATAAAAGATGACGATGAACTTTTAAATTCATACATGGAAGATAGTAGTTTGCATTCTCTACTTAACTCTTCTAATGAATTATTATTTCATTGCGAATATTGATTTAAAATTTGTTGTCTATTGTATTCTATTAGATTTTTCCTGTTGAAGACTAACGGTAATTTGTTGTATATTATCTTAGTCATAATATTCTTTATTGAGCTAGTTGAGCTCACCCTTTTCCTTTTTTTTTCCATTTTTCTCGGGAGGCGAGAATATAAGCGAGTACGCAGTGGGGTATGGAATGAAGGTTCTAGAGAGAGTTGTTTAGTAGTCCTCACCATTTTTGTAAAATAATGTATCAATAAATGTGATGAGGATTTATTTGAGTATAGATATTGTCTAGAAGATAATATTTGTATTTAAACTCACAGTTTTACTGTTGTAATAATAAAGTTATAGTTGTTTCTGTACCATGTATTGACAACTCAGAATGGGTGATGTATACCTATTTTGGGGGCGTCACAAGATACTACAGATGTTAATCAATGAAGGAAGAATTATCTTCCTTCTCCCTCCAATCAATCCCCGTTCAGGACGGTTCAATCCTAATGAAATGTGTCAATATCATTCACATTCTCGCCATTGTTACGTAATAATGTTGGGCACTCCGCCATCTCATTCAGAATCTTATTGATAGCGGTGTCCTGCAAATAGCAGATGATTACACTATACAACTCAAGGGTGGAATGCACGTCCTACCAAATGAAGGGATCAAGAGCGCTTATATCCGGGTGGATGATGAGACTATCAAAGTATTTCGTGATACAACCAATTCAACTCAAAGGAGTCGACAATCCTTTGAAAGTGGCCGCACTTACGAGCCAATTTCTTTATCTTGCACGCATTAATGATATCCTATTTTCACTTACACAACATTCCATGGAATTATGAAGAAGTCAAGGATCCACGCCTCATACTATCGCATACAATGTCGAAGGAAAATCCACCGTCTTCCTCAATGGGTTATTAAACCTACTTGCAAAAGCAAAGGGAAGTTGCCCTATGGAGAAGATTGAAAAATTCCGCACTATGGGCCACAATGAAGCCAAAGTGGTTTTAAGCTTGCGAAGCTCCCACACCAAATTTCAATACTCGACTTGGTTTTCTTCCGAGGATCATCGGAAGATCTTCTTCAAGGTTTTAGAAGAAGCCTACTTGCCAAAATCAATGGACGTGGAAAAATTTCAACATTTGGTTGATCACATTTTCAACAACAATGTGATATCCTTCACTGATGACGACATACCTCCCGAAGGGACCGGTCATTGCAAGCTATTGCATATTACAGTTTTGTCTTCCGGGTACATGTTAGCTAGAGTTTTGGTAAATGGAGGCTCATCTCTAAATATCTGTCCTTATGTCACCTTGATGAAGATGAATGTCAATCTCAGGCGGATCCAAAGCAGCCATACGGTTATCAAAGCTTTTAATGGATCCCGACAAAATGCCGTCGAAAAGATTGAATTGCCAATTGAGATTGGTCCAAATACATTCAATGTATCCTTCCACGTCCTCAAGATAGACTCAGGATACAACCTGCTATTGCGGAGACCATGGATACACATATCTGGAGCCGTTCCTTCCACGCTACATCAACCGCTCAAATACATTATCAACAGCAGTCTAGTCACTGTCAACGCTGAGCCGGATTGTCCTGAACAAGGAACTCTACCAATTATCAGCTTCAATTTAGAAGTTGAACCGGCCAGTTTCCATACTTTGGAAGTGAGTAACATACAATACCATTCTATTGGAGCGCCACTTCCTATACCCAAGATTACTGTCGAGGTTATGTCGGCCACTCAAGAAATGATGTCATTGGGTCATAGACCTGGACAAGGGCTTGGTAAAGATAAACAGGGTATTAAGCACCCTATTCAAATGTCTAGTCAAATTGGAACAGCCAGACTAGGCTATTCTTCCAATTCCACTCACAGGAATCCTCATAAGCACAAGCAGGTTCCTCAAGCTTCCGCCGCACGACGATTTTCTATACCTTTACCCCATGAGCTAATGCAGTCTCCAGTAAAGGTGCTAGCCCATGTTATGGCCATGCTGTTTCCTAAACCAGTGCCAATCAAAGCTAAAGAGGTATTGATTCCTGATCCCGAAGTGGAAGGAAAGGAACAAAAATATAAACATGACCTTGCCTTGATGATGGCAGGCATACGCGTCATTGTTCATGATGAACATACAAACAGATACACCCCAGACGATGATTGCCCAGATGTCATAGTTATCATTCGGGAAAAGAAGGACAATAACGATCCTTCCATCACTGCAGTCCATCAGGACTTTGCCCTCAACAATTGGAGCAACACTCCATGCATTGGTCGACGAGGGTAAAATGGGCAGAAAATCCCTCTGCCCTGTAGATAACTTTAATTGTTTGCTTTTTTTTACAATACTAGCAGTTATTTTATCAAGTACATGCTAACACTTTTGTATGATCGAATAGGTGCATATATTAAGTGAAAGCATCTTTTGTTTCAGAACTCTGAATTTAGATGTGCCTGTACTTGCTGATGAAGTGCCTTCTCTCCACGAGGACTGTAACTTTGATGCGAAGTTGGACTCATACTTGATGGACATCCAAGAGGACATTGAGACACCTCAGGAGATTAAGGAATGGGTCGCAGACAAACCCAAACCCAATCTTGATCAAACCACTTCTTTCAATCTTGGAACCTTAGACAACCCTAAGCTAATCCAAATTGGTTCAGACCTTACCACAAATCAACGGAATGACATGGTTGCACTATTAACCCAATTCCAAGATGTGTTTGCATGGTCTCATGAAGACATGGTGGGTCTGTCCACTGACATTGTTCTTCATCGCCTTCCCATCAAAGAAGGATTCAAGCTTAGTCGTGCAAAAACTCAAAGCGATGAAACACGAATGGAGTTTAAAGTTAAAGAAGAAATTGTGAAACAATTTCAAGTCGGCATTATCATGGTGTCTACATATCCTGAGTGGATATCCAACATTGTTCCCGTGCTTAAACCAGGGGAAAGGTGCGAGTTTAATGCGATTTACCGGATTTGAACAAAGCTTGCCTTAAAGATAGCTTTCCCGTGCCCTTTATCCATATTCTTATTGACAATACTGTTCAATACGACATGTATTCCTTTGCTGATTGCTTTACGGGGTACCATCGAATTATGGTCGCTGAGGAAGATCGTGAGAAAATTGCTTTCATCACGCCTTGGGGAACCTTTTACTATAGACGGTTGTCATTCGGCCTCATCAATGCCGGGGCAACCTATCAGCGAGCTATGATGGCTCTTTTTCACGATTTAATGCACAAAGAGATAGAGATCTACGTGGATGACATCATTGTCAAATCCCGGAATGAGGAGGACCACTTAGACCATCTCACAAAACTTTTAAACAGGTTGCATAAGTACAACTTGAAGTTGGATCCCACCAAGTGCGCCTTTGGTGTTAAGTCAGGCAAGTTGCTAGGTTTCCTAGTCAACCACAAAGGGAATGAACTGGATCCTACCAAAATCCAGGCCATCAAGGAAATGCTCATTCCTCAGACAGAGAGGATATAAGGGGATTTTTGGGAAGAATCAACTTCATTAGCAAATTCATTTCTCAACTCACAGCAACCTGTGAGCCAATCTTCAAGTTGTTAAGGAAGAACTCCTCCATAAAATGGAACGATGAGTGTCAGAAAGCCTTCCTCACAATCAAAGAGCAACTGATTAACGCTCCTATTTTGGTACCTCCCAGGGATGATGTTCCCCTGTTCATGTACCTGTCCATAAATGACAATACCATGGGCTGTATGCTGGGATAAAAAGACAATAGAGGCCAAGAATGAGCTATCTATTACCTCAGCAAAAGATTCAGCATCAGTGAACACAAGTACACTCTGATTGAGAAGACTTGTTGTGCTTTAGCATGGCCTTCCATGAGGTTACAACATTACCTCTATGGTCACACAACCCATCTCATATCCCGAATGGATCCTCTCAAGTATGTGTTCAGTAAGCCCATATTGAATTGTCGACTGTCCAGATGGCAGTTGATCCTACAACAATTTGACATCGTCTATGTGATGCAAAAATCATGTTAAGGTCGTGGAATTGTGGATCAACCGCCGCCGCATGAAGGGGGTAATGACAATTCAACAACAACAACAAAGATACGCCAGACGTGGAGAATATATTTTGATGGAGTCATTAACACGTAAGGCTCTAGAGTCGAGTAGTCCTAATATCCTCGAGACGGGAGCAGATCCCGTCGTCATTCAATTGCAATTTTGTTAGCACCAACAACACAAATTGAGTATGAAGGTCAGATTATGGGCTAAAACTTGCCCGCTCAATGGGCATTAGGCGGTTAATCGTCTTTGGGGATTCCGAATTGGTAATCAAGCAATCCACGAGAATCTATCAAACCAAAGAATTACATTTGTCGCCTTACCATCGGGCAAGTTTTACAGATGGCTTTGGAGTTCAAGAAATCTCCTTTCTACACATTCCTCGCAATAGAATGATTTTGTGGATGCACTAGCAACGCCGGCCTCCTTGGTTTACATATCTGACAAGGAAAACATGCCAAGCATCACGCTTACTCGCAAAGAGCCCCGTCATGGGAATTACGTTGGAGAAGTATCGGATGAGATACCTCCCATCCACAACCCTTGGTATCAAAGCATCAAGGAGTATCTACGAGATGGATCTACACCACACCGAGGCGAGCCTAATCGAGAAGAGGCGGATTCATCGACTTGCTATAAAATTCTACTCGAAAGCGAGATGCACTCTACAAAAGAGATTCTGGATTAGGTCTCCTCAGATGTCTGGATAAAGACCAAGCTCAGAGACTCATGGATGAGATCCATGGTGGAGTATGTGGCCCTCACATGAGGGAACCCCTACTTGTCAAGAAGATCCTCAGAATGAGACATTATTGGCTTACACTCAAAGCTGACTGTGATGATCACGTCAAGAGGTGCTATCAATGCCAGATTCATGGGAATGCTATCCACGCCCCTCCAAGGGAACTCAACAATATGAGTTCGCCATGGCCCTTCTCAATGTGGGGAATGGACGTGATCGGGCCCATAGAGCCCAAAGCCAGTAATGGACATTGATTTATATTCACCATGATCGGCTACTTCACCAAATGGGTAGAAGCAGCATCATTCCCCAGGGTTACTAAAGCAGTTATCATTGCTTTCATCAGAAACAATGTCGTGCGTCGATATGGACAACCAGAGATCATTGTGTTAGACAATGCTAAGAACCTCAATAACAAAATGATGGAGGAGTTATGCAGAAAATTCCACATCAAACACCTCAACTCCGTCATCTACCGTCCAAAGATGAATGGTGTTGTTGAAGCGGCTAATAAAAACATCAAAAAGATCATGCAAAAAATGTCCGCCAATCACAAAGGATGGCCTGACCTCTTGCCTCTGACTTTATTAGCCTACAGAACTTCCATGCTTGCTTCCACTGGGGCAACCCCCTACTCATTAGTCTATGGGATGGAAGCAGTGCTCCTCATAGAGGTGGAAATGGAATCCCTCAGAGTATTGATGGATGCTCAGTTGGGTGAAGACCAATGGGTACAAGACAGGTATCACCAATTATCTCTAATAGACGAAAGGCGATCCGCGGCTATCTTCCATGGTCAGTTATATCAGCAAAGGATCGCACGATCCTACAACAGAAAAGTCCAACTACGGTAATTCAAACAACATGACTTGGTTTTGAAGAAGATCATTGACAACCAAGATCAATCTAAGGGAAAATTCGCTCTTAACTAGGAAGGCCCATTTGTTGTCAAGGAAGTATTGACAGGAGGTGCTCTTAGATTGCAGGAAATGGATGGCGATGAATTTCCACAGCTTATCAACTCGAACATCGTGAAACGGTACTATTTCTGAAGTTACCATCAAACAAACATCCTAATTTTAATCATCAAATCACCAGTTATTCCGGTTTTGAACCCTTTCCTTTCTACATACTCTTCTGCCCCTCAGGGAAACATACACTTCAAGCCAGCAGCCTGGTTTTACCTCAATTCAAACCTTCCATACAATCTCGGTTATCTTGAAGATGAGATTTAACCTTTCACAATTTCGGTTATCCTGAAGACGGGATTGAACCTTTCACACTTGCAGTTTATCCTGAAGACGGATTAAACTTTTCTCGCTTTCTACGCCATTTTGTCCCAAGAAGGATTAAACTTTTTCCACACCGCGCTTTATCCCCATTATGGGATTAAACTTTCCTCTCCCAAGAAAGATAGCCCAGCATATGGGATTCACGCTTCTCTTAAATTTGCGATTCGCTTACGAGGGGCGAACTACGTCGATACGATCTCCTCTTCAATAGAGTACGTGAGGGCCACCATGTATATACGGCCCTGGTCGTAACAACAAAAACAACAAAAACATTTCTGCCCTTTCTTTATAACAAAAACATCTCTACACCTATCTGCCTTTCAACCCATAAGAGATAGAATTAACTAGGCTTCTCACAAATAGAAGTACTGGTGACCATTTGTGATGCGGTCAATCTCAGAGAGAAAGAAACCACCATACAGATACCAGTCCCAAGACACCAAAGATGGTAGGGGTTTATAGAAATCAATGATCCGTTTTTAGAGATCTTGCGACGTCTCAATGTCCATCTATCAAGGATAAGTTCAGAATGCATCAAGATCACAAGGCCCTGAAGAAACATGCAAACATCAAGCAAGTATCAAGGCATAACTAAAAAGGAAGTGAATCAAAATATATTTCCTCGCCATACATAATAATTTTTTGATATATACATCCATGTTGTATATGACAAAATGGCTAAGCTAGTCTCAATGCAGGAAAATACAAAGCTATCTACAGATCCGTGTGTATGCGGACTATCGATCTAACATAGCATCCTCTCTCTTTACGACGAGGAAGCAATCGTAAGCTCCTCGCCTAAGGGTATCTACACGAGCTAGCAAATCGAGGCTAATCGACGGTGGCATAGTGCTCATCAATGTAAGCACTCATGCTTGGCAAGACCGACAAATATCCGGGATCTAACCGAAGTACTATCTGCAATGGCCACATCCCTAGCAGAGATAAGACGGCATCCCGCCCCCCAATCAATGCATCCCCGGGTCGATCTAGCCTCATCCCTCTCTAACAGAAAGCCAGATCTCTCTCATCAAGAGTCACAACATCGCTACCTCTAGCGATCTCTATCATAGGTCATCGATGTAAGCTCGCTCAAATGATGTGCAATATCGAGTAACAAAGGGTACTCTGGTGGGAGAATCCATTACAAATGCCGGCAAATTTCAAAGCTTAAGTCATCGGTGGAATAATGCCTCCTCTATAGGCTCCTCATCGTCAGAATCAGTCCCCTGCATTGTGGATACTACCGCAGTCGATGTAGTCTCTATCTCCATCTATGCGGAATACTCTGTAGAACAACCTGGATGACTGACAGAAAACTCAGCTAGCTCTCGCTGATCACAACAGGTATACAACCTGGATCTGTCCTCCACTAACAAACGGTGTGAAGCGAAGCACTGACTCACAACCCTCTCATAAGGATAAAATCATGAAACTGGTCAAACTAACACATCACAGCCAGTGGGTGGTAAGTAATCATGCCCCTCAATCCAGCCAGAGGGAGATAATCCATGCCCGGAGCATGAGTAATGAAGCTGTAGGGTGAACTAAGCCCTGAACATGGCAATATGGCAAACGGATCCCTAATCCCTGCTAGGAAAGCTGACCATGATGCAGCATCTGTGCACTCTGCAGGCTGAAAGGAGTATAACATGGCTATCTCCTAGGTGAAACAAAACCCATGCCGTCTAAGTATGCCAATCAGTCTCAAGTGTGATATAAACCACACATACAAAGATGCATCGAAGCTACCAGAAATACTCATGCCGGATAAATGCGTAAGTATGTAATGACCTCGTAGTCTCTGCGATGATCATCTGCACAATGGTACGACCCTCCCCGAGAGCTCTCAATCGCCATAACGACGCCGATATCCAAATTTCATCCATGTACCCGCAAAGACTCCTACATGGGTCCCACACCTCCTACCGCTTCTGGTTAGAGTTACAAAGGAGGTCTTACAAGCTAAAAAGGCCAAATTAAGAATAAAAGTGCTACGCGATTGAGCGGAATAGCCTAAAATCCTAGTTTCTCGTCGGTCAGAGTTAAACTCCCGTCGTCTCAACAGTATTCACCTGAATGCAGGGTATACTATACCAATGAGCTCAGCTTTCACAGATCATGCTCGACAATACCCCACAAAGGTCCGATGCCGTCATTTGCAGGGTCACAACCCTAAACCTCCCCGGCGGGGGTTACAACGCAAAACCACGAAATATCAAACCTCCCCAGCAGGGGTTACAATGCCAAAGTTATCAAGCATCTACGTATCCCTAGCGGGGTTCACAACCCATATCTTTCAAGCATCTACGTATCCCCGATGGGGGTTACAACGCAATGCAACCATTGATATACACATCAATGAAGGTCAAACAGCCTTGACATCATGTCAGCCGATGGCAAGTAAACCCATCAAAGCAACCTTCCCTAGCAAGGACTACAACACAATGCTACCATTGACACATACATCAATGAAGGTCAAGCAACCTTGACAATACACCTAGCAGGGATTTATCCGATGATACACACATCAACGGAAGGTCCGCAACCCCGACGACGATAAACCGCTGGCGTGAATCTCCAATGTAAATGAGGGAATATGTTATACACATCCTCAAACAGACAAAGCTTTATCCCCACAGGTCTCTTACACACAAGAGGTACCTCTATGGAATATAGGCCAGTGTCTAGGATTCAAGACTTTGGTGATAGCCCCAACGTCAACATCCTTGGAGACTTTGATCGTATGTCCAAGACATCACTGATTATCATCCCAACAGGATTACCTGACAATAATGCATCATACATTTGCATCATGTCACGTATATAAGATTATGTTTATCTTGCTTGCATTTCAAGTGTCTAGGATTCTTTATCCTATCCATGCCTCGCATTGCATGAATATGATAAAGAGGGCATCTCAGTAGACACTCGAAATTTTTTTTGCTCACACTAACATTACGGAGAGGGTAGATTCGTCTTTTGGAGATAACCTCGAAGACGACCACATCCATTCCGGATACTACCAAGTGCGCTTCTAACTCAAACACAAACTAGAACATCAATTCCAACCTGAACACAAACCGAACTTCATCTCAAACCCTAACACACACCGAATGTCATTTCCAATCTCTTGAGATAACCCCGAGGTTTGCAAGATCAAAAGATCGAATAACACCGGAGAGGATGTTTCATCTCGGGATAACACCGCGACATTCGGTTCCAAATCCTAGAAACAACACTGAGTAGCAACTCCATCCTTGGTGATAGCCCCAAGGGATGCTTTTTCAGTTCCGATGATAACTCCGAAATTGTTTATTTCAAACACATGCGATCAGCTTCAAGCTCAGACATCCTACCGAGGCAATCATACCTCAGACCCGGAGCTAACAACGGGTAGACAGACACACCCACAGATGACAGTGAGGCATACAAACAAGCAGTCCAATCTCAGATGTAACCCTGAGCAACGTCTGTTTTTCGTTCAAACAGGCGATAACCCGGGTGAGGAGTCAAAACGTCTTCTTGTTAGGTTTGTAATATTCATAACGCAATCAAATTGCATAAAAAGTGCGGAAGCGTAGAAAATCAGAGTTTAAAAAAAAATTTACAAACCATATACCCGGATCATCCTTTATGCATAATTATTAATTAAACGAAAAGATAAAGAATAAATCATACCCTTGAAGATCGAGCTTCCTCAGGTACAAGTTCACCTCCAAATCCTTTCGCGTTCAATCTTGAATCCACCGGGTTTGGTTCCTTCCTTTGATCAACGTTAGCCACCCAAATGTTTGGCCTCTAGAGGTGATCCACCAAGGAAGAAGAAATTTCAAGAAGATGGGTATTTGGCTCAAACCCTAGTTTTCTATCTCTATAGAAAGGGTGTACTCCCAACAACTTGGAATTATTACGTATGTTGAAAAAGTCAACAACCCATACCACCCATAATAAGACTCCTCTTATTTATAGATGTAGGCAACCCACCTTAATAATTAAGGAATTGGGTTTATTTAATTAATTAAATTCTTTTAATTAATTAAGCTCCTAATCTTATTAGGATAATTAATTAAACTCTTTTAATTAATTTAACCTCCTAATCTTATTAGGAATAAATGAGAGTACTTATATTAAATTAATTCCTAAACTCTTTTAGAAATTAAAATAATAATAATTGTAATAATATTAATAAGACTCCTCTTATTAATTTATATTTAATATTTCTAAAATATTAAATAATAAATATTAAGCTATTTAATTTATTCTATCACCATAGATTAAATTAAATATACATAACATATTATTACGATTATGCCATTAACTTCTTAAATAATTATTCTTCCATTTATGGTGTGACCCTTTAGGTTCTCCATATTAAACCTAGGTTGTGAATAAATCAATTAGAATAATTCTAATCTTATTTAAATAAATAAATTAAACAATTAATTTATTTAAATAAATAATATTTTATTCTACAATAGGATAAGCCTCCCTAAATGATCAACGACTTTCCGTATAATATAGATTTCAACATTAATCATTAAAGAACCTTTGAGTAAATAGTTACCGTGACAATTCAATCCTTCCACCATACAATGTCCCAATTAAATATAAGACATGGAATTACTCACAAGTCTTATTTTATTTAATTATATGTATTTCGATCCTTAAATGCATTACTCAAATAATGCAAATTAGAAACTCCTTTCTAATTTCATTCGCCTTAACCAAGGACTCTTCGGGTTGTCATTTATCGAATCACATAGGACATTTCTCTTTTTTATTAGAAGTGGTAGATTCTTTATTGATCATACATTATCTCCATGTATAACTTATTATACCCAAGCATACCCTTTGATATACCCTAAGGGTCTTAAGGAATAAGTCAAAGTATAACTCATCATACACAAGATACTATGATGATCTCAAGTCCAAGGATTACTTGTACTACTATCACTACAGAATTCCTATTGACAGTAAATAAAACTCCATTAGGTATTCCTTAGCGAGCCACGTTCAAAGTGAACTTATTCTCTAATAAGCACCTACATACTTGCTTTAGTGTCTCCACACAAAATGATCATGAGATCAATCATCCTCATCCAATGAGCAAGCAACGATGTACCAATCTATCCTGGGATTCACTAATCCCCAATTTAGTAATCCAATGATTGGGAACTATTTTAGTTTTAAGCTTTCTAAGAATTTAGATCTCATTAGAATGATCATCATCATTATTCTAAAAGCATTGCTTAAAACTATGGGTTTATCACATATTATAAAACAAAGATCATGTAGATAATTAAAATCCTTTAATAAATTAATACTTTTTATTAATAAATGAATAAGATTGTTACAAAAGTATATGCTTTATCATCAAACATGATTGGCTTGTGTGCATACTACTTTCACTTTCTTACCACCTCAATGTTTTCTCTCACAAGATGATATCGTAACATACAAAATTAGTCCAATCTCGATGTAACCCCGAGCGGCGCTTACTTTCAACTCAAACCGGCGATAACCCCGGCGAAGAGTCAAACATCATCTTGTCTCTTCAACACCTGCACGTCGTCTCAACACTTCATACATACATACATACGACAATGTCCCACAAGAATCGAGGAGTAACAATCCCGAGTGATGCATACGCTGGCAAGATTTCTTTGATATAATTTGAAGCTTGAAGACCATGGGCATAAACTCCTCTTCCTGACTTCGTACAACCTCTAATCCATGTCATTGTGTAACTCTCGACACAAGTGGTCTGAAGAAGGTCAGATATACCTCATTCGGATGCTCGGATTGAAGTTCTGCAAGTTCGAGCTAACATTACAAATGCATGAGTGCACGTGACTACGAGATAACGGGACTGCATGAGGCTCGGATGCACCATGACCACCCACGGTACAACCATGGCTGCCCTGTGTACTGCGGCCATCCATCTATATATACAAGCCTTGGGGTCAGCCATTTGAAGGGAGAAAAGAGAAAAAGCAAGGAAGCCCTGCCCATTTTACTCTACATACACATCTTTTTAGTGTTTCCTCACTTTTAAACACTTGATAGCTCACATATAGCTATCTTTTATCCATGGAGCCGAGTGTTTATCCATTTAAAGTCATAGAAGTCTACTTTAATGCAAATTAACCGTAAGCCTTCTCACATTATATAAAGTCTTCTTCTCATATTAGCACACCTTTGTTATACGCATTGAGAGTCGTGTGAGTGTGTTTGCCTTTTATTTCGGTCCGTGGTTTTCATTTCGCTTTATATATTCTTATATATATGTATATATTTTTATATATGAACTAACATTATCGAGTTATGCCTCGATTTATATCCCCAATTAAGATACTCTTCCAAATCATTCATGGAGGAATGTTTAGACAACTTTATCTTTACTGATTGTAGCATTGGTATGTCATTCCTTATCCGTAGTATATCAACATATAGTACTAGGAATGTCACGACGCTCCCACTAACCATTTTGTACACACTAGAAGTCTTACCTCATCGAATGTAACTCGGATCATCATCTTCTATGATCGTGCCTCATCATCATCATCATCATCCATGATGAATCCATACCTCTAGGTATCTTGGTGCTATTCGATTCTGATTGATTTTATCTTTGTGGTACAATAGGTCTATCTACGTGTTCCTCTTATTTGACTTATAGTGTTTTGTGGTTCTTGAACTCTTCAAGATCTATTATCCTCCACTAGCCCTTGAATGATAAACACCTTTCTCTTAGAGGCGCGCGTGTTCGTTACATAAACACCTTTTTGCTAAGTAGGATTATAGAACATATACCCTAAACTTACTTTAGGATGTCCCACAAATCAGATTTGTCAAATCTTGTCCCAAGCTTATCCTTTGAAACCTTTTCACATAAGTTGGACAACCCCTTATCTTAACAAACTTAAGATTAGGAATCCTCCACATCCATAACTTTTATGGAGTCTTGGGGCTTGGATTTTGAGGTTACCATTTTGTAGATATGCATACCATTTCTAGGACATGACCTGAGGGATCTTTGGAATGTCGGTAAAATCATTATGGACCGCACCACGTCCAACAAGGTATGATTTTTCCTTTAGATACATCAATCAATTATTGCGTGTCGGATGTGTCCATTATGAGAAAACCATTTGAGATGATCCGAAACTTATTGCACAAGTATTTATTCCTTGATCTAATCAAAGAATCTAAATACATTGCCAATTTGTTTCACTTCTCGAATTCTTTGAACCTTTTAAATAATTCACACTTGTATTTCAAAGAATACACATTCAACTCTTTGAATGATCATCTCCTTTTCTTATACTAATTTGTTCAATATGTAAAATTATTTTCATGTAAGTCAAGTATACAAAATTTATTAAGTAATATTCCGATTCTATACAAAACATTATCATTATAAATAGAACAACAAAATTGTTCTTAATTATAATACCAAAGTTTTCATTGTTCAACAATAAAATGGAAATAATATTTTAACAAGAACCGGAATACAATAACAACTTATCGACTTAATAGATTTGCAGTAGGCGATCTTAAACTATAAGTTTCTATAGCTAATCGTGAACCTTTGCTTCATTTTCCACACATGGGATTACTTATCTTTGTTTAACTTTCTACTTCTTGGTCCTTCATAAATCTATATTTATGATAACCAAAAATCGGTATCCAATATCCAAGTAGAACCTTGACTTAAAGAAAATTTATTTTAAATTATGAACAAAACTTTATTAGAATCAAACTTCACTAAGCTTCTTTGGTTAACCTCTCAGAAGATGCTTCTCGATTTCTTTCCAAAGGTGTCCGTGCTTATTGCGATTAGGAAGCAAACTCCTTTGCTATCCGTGACGATTTTGTTCTTATTATCCTTTGTTTACGCCTTCTGTTTACCTTCTTTGAATCGTTCTTCTTTCGAAAGATCCTTTGGCCCCTACCAAGAAGAAGACTTGATCTTTCTTGGTTGAAAAGTGACTCTCAACATTTTTCAATATATTAAGCAAATCAAATAAAGTCGATATCTAGCTTGTTTATATGAAAAATTCACAACAATTATGAAAGGAGTCCGGGAGTGAGTGCAAGATCAAATCTTGGCTCAACTCTCCATCCATGACAAAACCAGTTGTCCTAATTGATCAATCAAATTGATTATGTTAAGAACTTTTTATGCATCTTTGTAATTAATACTTCATTCGTTCTAGATCTAAGAGCTCCTTAGATATCTGATATCTATCATTCCTACTTTCTTCACCATCAACTACTTGATGTGCAGGAATATAGTAGGAGCATCTATAGTTTCATGCTGACGCTGAAGCTCGTTACTCATAGATGCGAGCATGATGCATTGAGCCAACTGTGCATCATCTTGCCACTTTCTAAAAGTAACAATCTCTTCCTCGGAGGCATTATTCGCAACCATTGCTGCGAGGAGAAAGCGATAAGACATAAGATAGCTTTTCACTATTAGAACTATTCTCAAATTCCTTAACCAATCCGTTAAATTTGGTCCTATTAATTTAGCATCTAATATGCTTCAGATGATAGTAATTTTAGACATTGTAAAATTCAGTAAATGAATTTGTAATTAACAACATTTTAGCATACATTCTTTTATTAATTACCAAAATAATTTGGGTCTTGTTTTAAATTGGTATCTCCTCTATTTTTTTCAAACTATATTACCCTCACTTATATATGGTTAAGCAAAATCTAATTAAAGATTTGCTAGTGAGAATAAGGATCCCATTTCAAATGTATATAGCCTTGTGGTGACACAACAAAACTATATATAAATAAATAGGTAGACAACTTTTGTCAATTACATCAACTATACAACTCCTTGTATTTTGCCTCTTAGATTATTTTGATCAGTGGTGGCACATCCAAATCAAAATTATCCAAGTTAAATCCGACCTAGCACTCCATATATTCAAAAAAGAAAAATATCATCCTTGTGGTGACACAACAAAACAATATTGTTCAATTTTCTTTATAAGCATCAAATGTGATAAATTAACATCTTAAATACTTAATACTTGCCTTGTGGTGACACTGACAAACTCATATTAAATATTTAATACTCTATTAATTTTATCATGCTAGAAAGGCTTACGTTCGATATTCCAAATATCTTTGAACGCTTAGGACTTAATATAAAATTTGAGGGTTTTGTTATTAATTTGTCTCATCTTGTTAAGCGGCAGCATTTATATATATATATAAAAATACGCTCGTATTAATGAACATCTGAAGCATGTTTATAATATATAATATATATAGTATAAGCATGCACATATAGAATACTATATTCTACCCGGATTGATTATGGACTTTTATTCTAGTTTGGTTCACTAGAGCCACCAAGTGAACCAAAAGGTCAAACCCTAGGGAAGTGCAAGAAATAATATTTAAATATAACTATTACATTTAAACTGGGGCTCCATTACAAATCTGGGTCTTCACGCTCCTTGCTCCTTGATCTCCAATTTTTCAAAATTAATTCTAACTATTCCTATTACAAAACTATTTAAAATAAATAGAAAACTTGATCGTGATCGAGGGAAGTACATAGGAGGGAGATAGAATTTACATTAAGAAAAATTAGAGAAGGCAAGACGCTGTGAGACCCCATTTAATAAAACCCCATACATTCGTGCATCCAACTAAAATAAAATTCAATCGCATTGGTCGATAGTCCATAATCAATCCCATTTATTATCATACACATCACCATATGCATCGATAAATAATATTCATCTCATGAATAACAAACATTTAATATATATATTGATATCATTTAATGGGCAAATTTAGTTAGTATAAAATCTATTTTTGAATCAAAATAAACTCCTTTATTTTAATCCAAATTTAAATCAAAATAAAACTATTTTATTTTAATTTATCTAATTTTTGAATAAAATAAACTATTTTATTTTAATCAAAATTTTAATCAAAATAAACTCCTTTATTTTAATTAATTATGGAATCCAATTCCATGTAATAAAAAAAATATATATATATTAAAGGAAACACTGGATTATCTTTCCTATTCACAAATAAACTCCTTTATTTTGAATAATATGAAATCTTATTTCATATCTAAATAAACTCCTTTATTTAAGGAAAAATAGGATTCTCTTTCCTATTCACAAATAAACTCTTTTATTTTGAATAATATGAAATCTTATTTCATATCTAAACAAACTCCTTTATTTAAGGAAAGATGGATTTACTTCCCTATTCATAAATAAACTCCTTTATTTTAAGAAAATAAAATCCAATTTCAACTCCATTAGTTATTATGGAATCCAATTCCAACTCTAATTAGTTAGCATGAAATTCTAATTTTAAAATTAAAATAAATCTTTTTATTTTAAGATTAAAATAAACCTTTTATTTTAAAATTAAAATAAACTTTTATTTTAAGATTAAAATAATTATATATATATATATTCAATTTTAAAATTAAAATAAACTCTTTTATTTTAATATTTAAAATAAACCTTTTATTTTAAAATTAAAATAAATATTATTTTAATTATAAAATTATTAAGAATAATATATACATATATATAATAATCGTGCACTGCACTTAAACTTTAAAAAAAAAAACGGCAACTTGATTTGCGTGGGCCTTACAATTATAATTTAGCAGCCAAAAAGAAAAAATTGATTTCCTGCCGTTTTTATAAAATTTAAGCTGACACGGATTTCCAGCAAGTTGTTTATTCCTTAATTTCCGTCTGGCCAAGCATGATTTCCGTCCTTGAAATTTCCTGTTAACTTTTGAAATCCTGCAGCCTTCTTGCTTTAATTAAAATGCAACATCAAAAACTGTAGCTGCTCTTTTTAAAAAAAATGAAAACTTTTCCTTTTAAAATTTGATGAGCTTGATTTAGTGCATATAATAGCTTCCAAAACTTAGTAGCACCTTTTTTTTATTTCACGACATGAAGCGACTTTAGGAAAAACTACTACGAATTTTTTAAAAAAACAAACGCTTTCGTAATTTTTTTTTTTTTTTATATTTTATACAATTAAATTATGCCCAATTAAATTATTCTAAACACATATCAATATATATATCAAAACAATTAATAATTCACATAAAGGTTTGGCTCTGATGCCACTGTTAGGTTTGTAATATTCATAACGCAATCAAATTGCATAAAAAGTGCGGAAGCGTAGAAAATCAGAGTTTAAAAAAAATTTACAAACCATATACCCGGATCATCCTTTCTGCATAATTATTAATTAAACGAAAAGATAAAGAATAAATCATACCCTTGAAGATCGAGCTTCCTCAGGTACAAGTTCACCTCCAAATCCTTTCGCGTTCAATCTTGAATCCACCGGGTTTGGTTCCTTCCTTTGATCAACGTTAGCCACCCAAATGTTTGGCCTCTAGAGGTGATCCACCAAGGAAGAAGAAATTTCAAGAAGATGGGTATTTGGCTCAAACCCTAGTTTTCTATCTCTATAGAAAGGGTGTACTCCCAACAACTTGGAATTATTACGTATGTTGAAAAAGTCAACAACCCATACCACCCATAATAAGACTCCTCTTATTTATAGATGTGGGCAACCCACCTTAACAATTAAGGAATTGGGATTTATTTAATTAATTAAATTCTTTTAATTAATTAAGCTCCCTAATCTTATTAGGGATAATTAATTAAACTCTTTTAATTAATTTAACCTCCTAATCTTATTAGGAATAAATGAGAGTACTTATATTAAATTAATTCCTAAACTCTTTTAGAAATTAAAATAATAATAATTGTAATAATATTAATAAGACTCCTCTTATTAATTTATATTTAATATTTCTAAAATATTAAATAATAAATATTAAGCTATTTAATTTATTCTATCACCATAGATTAAATTAAATATACATAACATATTATTACGATTATGCCATTAACTTCTTAAATAATTATTCTTCCTTTTATGGTGTGACCTTTAGGTTCTCCATATTAAACCGGTTATGAATAAATCAATTAGAATAATTCTAATCTTATTTAAATAAATAAATTAAACAATTAATTTATTTAAATAAATAATATTTATTCTACAATAGGGATAAGCCTCCACTAGCGATCAACGACTTTCCGGGATAATATAGATTTCAACATTAATCATTAAAGAACCTTTGAGTAAATAGTTACCGTGACAATTCAATCCTTCCACCATACAATGTCCCAATTAAATATAAGACATGGAATTCATCAATAAGTCTTATTTTATTTAATTATATGTATTTCGATCCTTAAATGCACAACTCAAATAATGCAAATTAGAAACTCCTTTCTAATTTCATTCTCCTTAACCAAGGACTCTTTGGGTTGTCATTTATCGAATCACATAGGACATTTCTCTTCTTTTATTAGAAGTGGTAGATTCTTTATTGATCATACATTATCTCCATGTACAACTTATTATACCCAAGCATACCCTTTGATATACCCTAAGGGTCTTAAGGAATAAGTCAAAGTATAACTCATCATACACAAGATACTATGATGATCTCAAGTCCAAGGATTACTTGTACTACTATCACTACAGAATTCCTATCGACAGCAAATAAAACTCCATTAGGTATTCCTTAGCGAGCCACGTTCGATGAACTTATTCTCTAATAAGCACCTACATACTTGCTTTAGTGTCTCCACACAAATGATCATGAGATCAATCATCCTCATCCAACGAAAGCAAGCGTATGTACCAATCTATCCGGATTCACTAATCCCCAATTTAGTAATCCAATGATTGGGAACTATTTTAGTTTTAAGCTTTCTAAGAATTTAGATCTCATTAGAATGATCATCATCATTATTCTAAAAGCATTGCTTAAAACTATGGGTTTATCACATATTATAAAACAAAGATCATGTAGATAATTAAAAGCCTTTAATAAATTAATACTTTTTATTAATAAATGAATAAGATTGTTACAAAGTATATGCTTTATCATCAAACATGATTGGCTTGTGTGCATACTACTTTCATTTCTTACCACCTCAATGTTTTCTCTCACAAGATGATATCGTAACATACAAAAAATTAGTCCAATCTCAGATGTAACCCTGAGCAACGTCTACTTTCAACTCAAACCGGCGATAACCCCGGCGAAGAGTCAAACATCATCTTGTCTCTTCAACACCTGCACGTCGTCTCAACACTTCATACATACATACATACGACAATGTCCCACAAGAATCGAGGAGTAACAATCCCGAGTGATTGTTACGCGTGGCAGTACTTTGGATATAATTTGAAGCTTGAAGACCATGGGCATAAACTCCTCTTCCTGACTTCGTACAACCTCTAATCCATGTCATTGTGTAACTCTCGACACAAGTGGTCTGAAGAAGGTCAGATATACCTCATTCGGATGCTCGGATTGAAGTTCTGCAAGTTCGAGCTAACATTACAGTGCATGAGTGCACGTACTACGAGATAACGGGACCCGCGAGGCTCGGATGCACCATGACCAGCCACAGGTACAACCGCGGCTGCCCCAGGTGTACCTGCGGCCATCCATCTATATATACAAGCCTTGGGGTCAGCCATTTGAAGGGGAGAAAAGAGAGAAAAGGCAAGGAAGCCCTGTCCATTTTACTCTACATACACATCTTTTTAGTGTTTCCTCACTTTTAAACACTTGATAGCTCACATATAGCTATCTTTTATCCGGCGGGAGCTGAGTGTTTATCCATTTAAAGTCATAGAAGTCTACTTTGGCGACCTTGTACCGTAAGCCTTCTCACATTATATAAAGTCTTCTTCTCATATTAGCACACACTGTTGTACGCATTGAGAGTCGTGTGAGTGTGTTTGCCCGGACTTCGGTCCGTGGTTTTCATTTCTGTCTGTATATATTCTTATATATATGTATATATTTTATATATGAACTAACATTATCGAGTTATGCCTCGATTGAGCCTAGACTTCGGTCTGGAGCGTTTATTGCTTTATATATATATATTTATATATATAATTATTGTCAGACATATCTGATGAGTATGTATTTTACATCCGGAGCATTTACTCGCTTATATATATATATATATATATATATATATATATAATCGTTGTCGGACATATCCGATGAGCCTGGATTCACATCCATGCGTTCTTTGCTTTTATATATATATATATATATTTGTACATATATATATATATATTTTACATTCTTCAGCTGGAGTTTACTTGATTGATCTTTTACGACTTTATTAACATTTAAGTCTCGCCTCGAGTTTACTTAAATGGCGATTGATCGCTTTTATGACTTTATTTACATTTCGTCCCACACGAGTTTACTTACGTGGTGGTTGATCATGTCCATATATATATATATATATTTACCATTTTATATATTTACATTTCGATCCCCATGAAGTTGCTTCGTGGTGGTTGATCATGTCTCAGTATATATATATATTTACACTTTTATATATATAAGCGCTTCATCGCTTTCCATACAAATTGCGAGATTATCATGTGAGCTAGGAATCATGTGATCACGGATTCAGTCTACTGAATCTAGATTCGGTTCCCATGATGGATATATTTTTCAGCTGTAAGCAGCTTGTACATTATTTTACAGTGTCTGAATTTCCTTGGATGGTTGTCGTGCCCATGAGGAGTTTGGCATCTTTGATATTATTTTCTAGAATGCTTCGCATCTCAAAAAAAAAAGCAAACAAGTTTCTAACATTTAATAATAAAATGGAAGTATGAAAAGGTCTCAAGTCCTATTGAGCACATGGTTTGAAAAACCTCTTTTACAAAACTTCATTGATATATCTTGATTAAAAGCTGAATTTTTCTATAAAATTCAAACCTTGTGTATATAGGTGCGAATAAGGCCTCTCGCTTTACTTTCAAATAATTGCACATTGATCCACACACACACACACACACATTCATATAACAATTTCTTTAAAAGTGGCGGTCACCGTAGTAACACGGATGTCTGGGGTGCCTAACACCTTCCCTCCCCATAATCAAGCCCCGACCCAAAATGAATCTCTTGTTTCACAGACCACGCCTAGCGATGTCAAAACACCTTTGGGTCGATGTGCAAACCTTTTCATTGCATTGGTGCAACCAATTAAAAATATACCAACTGGCGACTCATAAAGTCAAATCATCGACATTATACATGTCGGACCTTTTTCACTTATTTTTTCAAACAAATCTCACATTAACATAAGAAAACCAAAGAACAAGTAATGAAAAGGGACACTCAAAAATCCCGACATCGACAATAATGTTATAGTTGTGGGTAATAGTTACAAATTTTGCAAAGTAAGCAAGTTATTATAAAATATTCGATTTGTCAGGGAATATTCATTTTATGAGGGAATATTCGTACGACGACACAATCATTGGTGGACCCCACAATGAAATTATTGTCGGAGTTAGAAAATGACAGAAATATCTTTTTGTAAAAATAACGGCGAAAGTTTTACCATTAACTGTTGAAATACCCGGTGATAAAAGTACAGTAATACGCGTGGTTGCATAGTAGCGCATGGTATTGATTTTTGATGATTACGTGAGAAGTCACTCAGTTTTATTTCAATTATTACCACAATACTTGCTGCATAGTATCTCACGTTATTGATTCAATTATTGTCATAATATTTTATATTATTAAATCAATAATTGAGATGACAAGTTATTCATATTATTATTTGTATTATTGATAATGTCTAGAAAGTTCGAAGAAAGTGGTTTGATCACCTAATTGTGCGCCAATAGGGAGAAATTCTTATCGGAAAGCCCCCTCTTTCTTGGGAATGATCTGGTTGTTAATATTACAAGTTATAAATGATAAATAATTGTTGTTCAAAAATGTGTTTAGTGAAGCTAAGTGAATTGAGATAAATAAAGGAGAATTTTATGAAGTATTTGTTGTAAGTTTGGCGTATTATTTGGACCCCCCCCCCCCACTTACTCATTTTTAAAAAATAATCTGAAAAGTTATTCAAGATATATATAATAATAATAATAATAATAATAATAATAATAATAATAATAATAATAATAACAATTAAGCATGCTTGTGTGTGTGTGTCGTGCCCTTAATGGCACTATGGTGGATGTTTTAATATATATATATATATATATATATATATATATATATTATTATAATAAATTTATTTTTATGAAAAATAGAATATATTATATTTTAATATGCATAGTGTTTGCATAGTAAAATCAAAATTTTAGTTAATTAAATTACTAGTGATTTCCCCAAATTTATGCGATTCCAAATGATTTTTTTTCTAAATAGTATCCTTCCATTCTCTTATAAATAGGATGCTTAGTTTGGAATTGAAAATCACACCAGAATCAGAGAATTGTTCTTCTATAATATTGAGTGTATTTCTTTAGAGTTTAAGGAAGCTTTGAGTGTAGAAAATAGTTCAAGTTTTCTTCAAGAATATCTCCGCCCTACCAGTTAGAAGTACTCTCTTTTTAAGGTAAGATATATTATTTTTGTTTAATATTCGTAAGAAATAATATTTTCTTTCATACTATGTAGTATGTAAGTAATATTATTTCGTTTCAGATTCTGAATTCCACACTCATTTTATTAAAGTATTGCTTCTATACTCCTTGAAATTAGTAGAATATCCTTGAAATAATTTGTGCTTCATCTAATATCTTTTCACGGAAATATTATTCTGAATATTTTTGATAATTTTTAATCTTTTCATGTCGGGGTACTATTCACGGGGTACTATTCTCGAAGTACTATTCACGGGGTACTATTCACTCGGGTACTATTCACCCGGGGTACTATTCATGATAAAAAATTGATTTCTTTTCTATCCAAATCATTTTTTATACAATATTATTCTTGAATTTTACTCCACAAAGCAGTATCATGTTGACAATTTGGACATTATTGAATTCTGGATAAATTGAATTATAAATCTTTAAAATTTATCCTTTCTCTCATTTAATTGAATTTTTATATCATTGTCATCATCTTCATGCTTATATTGTGATGAAAGTCATCTTTGGCCCGTAGTGCATAGATGGACTGTTGATTGGTATGATTATGACTATGTATCAGTATAATCATGACCTATAATATTACAAATGATGTGGTAAAAGTTCTCATTGGACCGTAGTGCATTGATGGACAGTTGCTGGCATGATCATGACCATTGGTGATAACACAAATATCCTTAGCCCGTAGTGCATGGATAATTCATGGATGTAATACTAATGAATATCCTTGGCCTATAATGCATGGATAATTCAGTGATGTGGATTATTTATTGAGTTGAGTCTCAGCGATAAAATTGATGATAAAAAAATTTTAATCATAGAAGATAGTAGATCTCATGCTCTACTTGACTCTTCCAATGGATTGCTTGTTTCGCTGTAGTTAAACTTGTTGTTTATTGTATTCTATCAGTTTAACACTGTTGAAGGCTAACGATAATTTATTCTGCATTATCTTAGTCATAATATTTCTTACTGGGCTAGTTGAGCTCACCCTTTTGCTTTCATTGTTCTCTTCAGGAAAAGAGAATGTAGCCGAGACTAGTCAGGGAATGGAGTGATGGTCCAAGATGGTGGTTGTAGTAGTCCTCACTATTTTATAAAATAGTATGATAATAATTGTAACAAGGACTCCATTTGAGTTTGGATATTGTCTAAAAGACAATATTCGTATTAAAACTCTCAGCTCATGTTGTATAATTAAGTTTGTATTTGTATTTTGTACCATGTATTTGGCGACTCATAATGGGTGATGTATACCTATTTTGGGGGCGTCATAGTTGGTATCAAAGCTTAGGGATATGATCCCTGGCTGAGATGTGAGACTAGAACTAGGAGGGGAGAAATGGGTAAATCCTTCGCTAATATGACCTACCTAAGCTTATTTGTTATTTAATTGGTCGGTTAGAATATAAGGATAATATGTGGCATGTCAATTAACCCTTGTTTTGTGGCAGTGTTTGAAAATGACATCCGAGAATGTTGAGATAAGCAATGGAGCACATGAGACCGTTGAGTCACCGATGATCAATAACCAGGATAATGTGCATCAGGAAGGCAATAATCCTCATGTACACAACAACACCGACCAAATGATGAACGACAGAATGTTTAGGAGCTTTATGTAATTCATACAACATCGGGCAAGAGAGACTCCTGTTTAAAATACATGTGGAAACACTGGCAACTCACGGATGGTCACTGCTAAGCAGTTTAAAGAGCTGGGACCACCAGAGTTTTTGGGAAAGCCAGAACCATTTAAGGCAGAGACATGGATAAGTAGATCACAAGGATATTTGATGTCTTGGGATGCTCCGAGGAGCAAAAGGTTCCTTTGCCACCTTCATGTTGCGAGGAGAGGCAGATTATTGGTGGGAATCTGTAAAACGTACTCAGCCTGCCGCACTCAAGATGTCTTGGGAGAAGTTCCAAGAATTGTTCAACAACAAGTACTTTCCCGAAATAATTCGTCATATGAAGGAGGTAGAGTTCATCAAGCTGGAACATAACAATATGACCGTGTCGCAATATGAGGCTAAGTTTGCGGAGTTATCCCGATTTGCATCCCATTTGGTTGATAATGAGGAGAGAATGACGTGAATGTTTTTGCGAGGTTTGAAACCCAAAATACGTCAATACCTCATTTCTCACAAACTTTTCTTGTATTCAGATATTGTGAATAAGGCTCAGCTATTGGAGCGCGATAATGAGTCAACCCAACCAAGAGAGAGTAGCCGACAAATCGATAATACCAGTGGTAGCAGTCATCGAAGCGGTGACAACAAACGTGGAGGGAATCAACATGCCATAAATGGTAACCACTTCGATGGTAATCATGGCCAAGACAATAGAAGTGGAAATTTCAAGAAAAGAAGGTTCAACAATGATGGAAAGACAGCATCACCAGCACCATTTTCAAGGAAGCAGAACGACCATTGATCGTATGCTTCAAATGCGGAGGGCTGGGACACATCAGTCTAAACTGCATGATGTAGTCCAAAGCATGTTATAATTGCGGAAGAAAATGTCACCGTAGACACTCAAAATTTTCTGCCTACCTGTTACTAACATTGCAGGAAGCGCAAAAGTTTTCTTTCAGAGATAACCCTGGAAGACAGCTCATCTTAATTCCGAAAATACCACCGGAAGTTCCGTTTCAACCCCGGACAACACATTGGGAGTATCATTTCCAACCTCGGAGATAACCCCGGGGAAAGCAGCACAAATACCGGAAATTCCACCGGAGAAGGCCGATTCATCTTGGAGATAACCCCGAGATGTTCAGTCTCAGTCCCAAAAACAACATCGGGAAAGACAATGTCAACCTTGGAGATAACCCCAAGGAGTGTAGTTCAGTTCCGGAGATAAACCCAGTGATGCTCGTTTCAACCCATGCAGTTAGCTTCAACCTCGGGACTCACACCAAGGCACTCAACTCCCAAACCCTAAGATAACCCCAGGAGGACAGGCATACCTCGGAGATAACCCTGAGGGCATTCAACACTTGCAGCAGCCCAATCTTAGAGATAACCCTGAGCAACGTCTGCTTTATCAGCCAAAACCAGAGATAACCCCGGTGAAGGGCAAAATCGTCAAATTGCCACCTCAACCCCACATGGCGCCGTCTCAAAAAACATCTCAACATACATTATACATAACAATGTCCCACAAGAATCAAGGAGTTGTAATCCCGAGTGACTACTACGCAAGATAGAACACCGGATAGAATTTGAAGCTTGAAGACATAGGACATGGTTCCATCTTCTTGACTTTGTACAACCTCTAATCCCATGCCATTGTGTAGATCTTGACAACGGCAGTCCAAAATAGGTCTTATACACCTCAATCAGATGCTCGGATTGAAGTTCTGCAAGTTTGAGCAGACATCACGTTACACGATGACGTGCCGAGATGGCATGACCACGGAGCAGGGGTACCCCGGGCAAATTAGAAAAGTGCATCTTCAAGAGAAAAAAAAAGGCGAGGAAGCCCTGTCCAATTTACTCTTTACACACCCTATATTGAGTGTTTTCTCATTTTAAACACTTGTGAGCTCAAATATAGTTATATTTTTATCGGCGGGAGCCGAGTGTTCATCCACTTAAAGCTATAGAAGTTTTCTTTGGCAGTCCACTGTAAGCCTTCTTACACACTTTAAAGCCTTTCTCTTCATCTTTGCACACACACTTCTTCACATTGAGAGTTATGCTGTGTGTGTATGCCTGCATTTTATCCGTGGTTTTATTTTTGTCTGCAGATATATATATTATATATATATATATTTATATATATGAACTAACATTATCGAAGTTATGCCTCGATTGAGCACAGACTCACGTTAGAGCATTTATTTGCTTTATATATATATATATACATTTTGTCGAACTCGAGTTTACTTATTGGCCTTTTATTTTTATTTACATTCATACTCGCCTGGGAGTTTACTTCGTGGCGGTTGATCGTTTTTACTACTTTATTTATATTTAGTCCCGCCTAGAGTTTACTTTGTGACGGTTGATTGTATTTATTGCTTTATTTACATTTCTGATCCCCCATGGAGGTGCTTCGTGGTGGTTGATCATGTCTCTCTATATATATTTATAGCTTATATATATATATATATCTGCTTACTGCTTTCATATAAATTGCGGCCTGATGTGAGCCTAAGAATCATGTGATCACAGATTCAGTCTACTTAATCTAGATTCGGTTCCCGTGATGGACATTTTCAGCTGCAAGCAGCTTGTAAATTATTCACGGTGTTTGAATTTCCTTAGATGGCTTTCATGCCCATGAGGAGTTCAGCACTGCTATATATTATTTTCTCGAAGATGCTTCGCATCTCGAAAATAAAAGCAACCAAGTCGAACATTTAATAATAAAATGAAAGTATCAAAGGCCTCAATTACTATTGAGTACAGGGTTTGAAAAACCTCTTTTACAAAATATCATTGCCATATCTTGTTTAAAATTGAATTTTTTATACAAATTCAAACCCTTTGTATATAGGTGCGAACGAGACCTCGCAATACTTCCAAATAATAGTACATTGACCCACACACACACACACATTCATATAACAGCACCATGTTTTTGGCGACCCAAGATGGGTGATGTATACATATTTTGGGGGCATCACAATTGGTATCAAAGCTTAGGAATATAATCGCTGGCTGAGATGTGAGACAAGAACTAGGAGGGGAGAGACGGGAAATTCCTTCGCTAGTATGACCTACCTAAGTTTATTTGGTATTTAATTGGTCGGTCAGAGTATAGGGATAATACGTGGGATGTCAATTAACCCTAGTTTTGTGGCAGTGTTTGAAAATGGCATCTGAAAATGTCGAGATAAGCAATGAAGCACATGAGACCGTTGAGTCACCAACGATTAATATCTAGGATAATGTGCAATAGGAAGACAATAATCCTCTGGTAAATAACAATACCGATCAAATGATGAACAATGGATTGTTCAGAGGCTTCATGCAATTCATGCAACATCAAAGTGAGAACGACTCTGCTCAAAATGTCTTTGGTGAAACACCGGCAACTTCGGATGGTCATCTTGCTAAGCGATTCAAGGAGCTGGGACCACCGAAGTTTTTGGGAGAGCCAAAACCACTTAAGGCAGAGACGTGGATAAAGCAGATCACCAAGATATTTGATGTCTTGGGATGCTCCGAGGAGCAAAAGGTTCCCTTTTTCACCTTCATGTTGAGAGGAGAGGCAGATTATTGGTGGGAATCAGTAAAACATACTCAGCCTGCTGCACTCAAAATGTCTTGGGAAAAGTTCCAAGAACTGTTCAACGACAAGTACTTTCCCGAAAGTATTCGTCACATGAAGGAGGTGGAGTTTATCAAGTTGGAGCAAAACAATATGACCGTGTCGCAGTACGAGGCTAAGTTTGCCGAGTTGTCCCGGTTCGCAACCCATTTGGTTGATAATGAGGAGAAAATGACGCGAATGTTTCTACGAGGTTTGAGACCCAAAATACGTCAATACCTCATTTCTAACAAACTTTTCTTGTATTCAGATATTATGAATAGGGCTCAGTTATTGGAGTGCGATAATGAGTCAACCCAACCAAGAGAGAGTATCCGACAAATTGATAATACCAGTGGTAGCAGTCATCAAAGTGGTGATAACAAACGTGGAGGGAATCAACATGCCAGAAATGGTAACCACTTCAGTGGTAATCATGGCCAAGATAATATAAATGGAAATTTTAAGAAGATGAGATTTAATAATGATGGAAAGACGTCAGCACCAGCACCTGTTGTTAAGGAAGGAGAACGACCACCGACCGTATGTTACAAATGCGGAGGGGAGGGACACATCAGTCCAAACTGTACGCAGCAGTCCAAAGCATGTTATAATTGTGGAAGAGAAGGTCACCTAGCCCGATTTTGTCGTGCACCAAAGTCAAGTCCAGCTGGGATGGAGGCATCAAAGGCCATCCCAAACAAGACAAAATTGGTAGTTCAAGGGAGAGCGTTTGTCATAACCTCCCAAAAAACGAGGAATCCGAACGAGGTGATCATGGGTAAGCTAATCATAAACTTTAACAAAATCTATATCTTATTTGATATAGGTTCTACCCATTCTTTTATTTCTCCTACTTGCGCTCAACGTTTAAATTTGACTACGGAGAAATTAGACTTTGATTTATTTGTTAAAACTTCGTTGGGAGAAACCTTCATTACATCCACTGTTTATAAGTTTTGTTTAATTTAAATTGGTAACCGAATGTAACCTATCAATCTTATCTCTTTAAAAATACTTGCATTCGATGTGATTTTAGGAATTAATTGGTTGACTACTCATCATGCTAAAATTGATTATTTTTGTATGGTGGTTAGCTTTCATATTCCTAACCAACCTATTATGCGAATTCAAGCAACCAAATCATTAAAGTCAATCACTGTCATCTCAAGCCATAAAGCTATTCGTTTATTAAAAAATGGATGTCAAGCTTTCTTAGTTCATGTCATGAATTTAAACAAAAATACGTCAGTTTTGAATGATATTTCTATTGTTAATAAATTTCCTGACGTATTCCCTGAAGAACTTCTTGGCCTACCCCCAGAGCGTGAAATTGAATTTTGTATTGACCTTGAACCCGGTACAAAACCCACTTCCAAAGCCCCATATCGAATGGCTCCTATTGAACTTCAAGAGTTAAAAACCCAACTACGGGAATTGTTAGACATCAGTTTTATTCGTCCTAGTACGTCTCCTTAGGGTGTTCCTATTCTATTCGTGAAGAAGAAAGATGGAAGTATGCGACTTTGTATTGATTATCGGGAGTTGAATCATGTCACCATCAAAAATAGGTACCCGTTACCTCGTATTGATGACCTGTTTGACCAATTGCAAGGCGCCAAATTCTTTTCAAAGATCGATCTTCGTTTCGAATATCATCAGTTAAAGATTAAAATCGATGACATCCCAAAGACTACTTACAGAACTCGGTACGGGCATTACGAATTCCTAGTCATATATTTTGGATTGACTAATGCTCCTGCTGCCTTCATGGATATGATGAACCGAGTATTTAAGGAATATATAGATCACTTTGTGGTCGTCTTTATTGATGACATCCTTATTTACTCAAAAAGCCGTGAAGATCATGAGCAACACTTGAGGCTGATACTCCAAAAGCTTCGTGAGAACAAGTTATATTACAAGTTAAAGAAATGCGATTTTTGGCTTGAAGAAGTAGCATTCGTTGGGCACGTAATATCAAATCATGGAATATTTATTGACACGGTAAAGATTGAAGCAATTCAAAGCTGGGAGCAACCTAAGTCAGTGACCGAACACTACAAAAAAAATGGTCCTTTAGCACCGCTTTTTCGGACAACAACTTTATAAGTCATTGCTAAAAGTATATGTTTAGCAACGAAATTTGTCCTTCGTTGCAGATTCTATCAGACTTTCATTTTTTGCAATGAAATTCATAAGTCGTTGCAAAATTTCATTGCTAATTCATCAAGGGAAAAAATTTCGTTAGAAATTGCTACAAAATTTTCTACCACTTGATTTCCGTCATCGTAAGGCAACAAAAGTTTTTTTTTGTTGGTAAAATGGGGCTTTAAAGAACGATTTTTCGTGTAACTGGCTTTATAAGTCGTTGCTAAAAAAGTATGTTTAGCAACAAAACTTGTCCTCGTTCATGATTGTGGTCGACTTTCACTTTTTGCAACAAAATTTATAAGTAGTTGCAAAATTTGGAAACAAAATTCGTTGCAAAATTTTTAATCACCCGATTTCTCCTCATCGTGGGCAACAAAAGTTTTTTTGTTGCTATATTTCGTTGCTTAATATGGACCACATTCATCGTTAAAACAATTTTTATTTTCGTTATGATTTTATACAACTTTTTGCAACGACTATTAAAATGTTGTCTTAAATTAAGATAATAATAATAATAATAATAATAATAATAATAATAATAATAATAACAGTAATAATAATAATAATAATAGTACTTAATAATAATAATAATAGTAATACTAATAATAATAATAATAATAATAATAATAATAATAAATAACAATAATAATAATAATAATAATAATAATAATAATAATAATAACAACAATAATAATAATAATAATAATAATAATGGTAATAATAATAATAATAATAATAATAATAATAATAATAATAATAATAATAATAATAATAATAATAATAGCGTTAGCTACTGACGTACGTTGCGTTTGTTAAATTTTTTCCAAAAAAATGCCTCTCCTTAGATTCGAACTTGCAACCTCTTCATTGGAAGATTGGTCATATGACCACCCAAGAATCACAGGCCTAGTTGTTAGTAATTTGCAAGGATTAATATTTATATCAAAACATGAGATTGAGTGTATATATTTCCTATTCAAAGCAGAGTCATATTATACATTCAATTAATGGGGGACTCTTGTTTTATGTTATGGGAGCGAGTATTTTTTTTATAAAAAAAATAGAACATAATTTTAATTTAAAAAGAAAAAACATAATTACCCTTGTATATAAAGAGAGTAAATAAATAAATAATATTTTAATGCATAAAATATTGGTTTTTAATAAAAAATTAAAAAGAAAAAAATGTAAATAAAAAAGATTTTAATGCATAAAATATGATCACTGTATCTTAAATTCATACCATCAATACAAGACTAAATACTCTATAATTTAGTAAATACAGAAATAATATGTCCTTAAAATTCATAAAATTTGCAAAGAAAATTCTTTTTATGAAATAAAGTGAGTAATATTTATAATTATAATGTCTACTTTAAATTAATTCCCAAAGTTTTAAATTTTACAATTTTGAAATCTATTCCAAAAAGTCAAAATGAAACTCATTCAGTGAAATGAACAAGATATTATTTATTAAGAATATATATTTTTTAAATATGCAAAAAAAGTATCTAATATATATACAAAAAAATTCAAAGCCCCTAAGAGCGTGGACCCCACATCCCCAATGTAGGTCCGCCCATCATTCAAAATAATAATAATAGTAATAATAATAATATTAAGAATAATAATAATAATTTTTTCAAAATAATAATAATAACTTCAAAATAATAATAATAATTTCAAAATAATAATAACAATAATAATAATACATTTTAAATAATTATTATGATTATTATTAATAATTTTTTTTATTATTATTTAAAAATTATTATTATTACTATTATTATTTTGAATTATTATTATTATTATGATTATGATTATTATTATGATTATGAGCGAGACTATATTTAATTACAAACTCCTCGCTGACCGACCGTATGAGAGATCAATTTTTTTATTTTATGAATATTTGCTTAATTATTCTTCTATTTTATACTGCATCTCATTTAAGTAATTAATTTTTTTTTCTCTACATTCAGACGTGGGTCTCATGCATGTTTTTGTCCTTAATATAACATTTTTTTTTATCAAAATTAACTTTTTTTAAAAATTAATTAGACATTTTCATATTATTTATATAAAAAAAATTAGACCACGAAACTTTGTCTACTTTGTCGATATTGGTGAGTGAGGGAAAACTGAACTGTGACGACCGTGCTCATTTAAGCAAATTTTTAAAATTATTATTGTTATTATTATTTTGAAATTATTTTATTATTATTATTATTATTTTGAAATAATAATTATTACTATTCTTAATATTATTATTATTATTACTATTATTATTATTTTGAAATTATTAATATTATTATCATATAAAGGTCTGACAAAATTCAGATTCCAATGTCAAAGTATCATATAAAGTGATATGGTAGACCAAAAGAATTCCATTTGAAAACATGCATATATGTATACTTTTTTATATATCTATCTTTAAAATAATTTATTGTTTACTTAGTAGTATGATAATAAAATTATGATGAAAAAATTAAAAAAATTATTTCGCTTTTATATTTATCATCAAATTAAATAAAAAAAATGAGACAATATCTTAGTACTTAATTGAAGCCTTTAAATCTTTTATTTCATTGTTAAACCTCAACAACCTTAATAAATAAATCCAAATTCATATAATAAATAAAGTAAAAGAAGAACAAAACAATCCAGAATTAAACAGATGATATAAATAGATATTTTTTAATGTTAGTCAAGATGAGGATCTGTGTAGTCACTAGTACAAAGTAGTAAATAGACAATACTTAAACCACAACATTAAAAAAAAAAACGTTGTGATATTTTTTTCACAAACGTTTTTTTACAAAACGTTGTAGATATATATAAAAAAACGTTATCTATTTAAAAGGATATTTTTTTTTAGTTTTAATTAGATAATTTTTTTTTAAAAACGTTATGTATCTAAAAAATACGGAGATTTTTGAAGTGAAAACTTAAAATAATTTTATAATAACTATCACTCTATCAGTATTTTTCTCCCATTTTGCCCTGCCCCGCTCCAAGTCTCTAGGCCAGATTTGAAATCTTGATTTTGTTTCTTTGTTTCTCTCCCGCGGTTTTGCTTTCTACCTCGTCGTGGCCTCTGTTCCCCGTTTCCGTCCCTTTCTTCCACCATCGCCGTCCCTCTGCTTCTATCTCTGTCTCTCTCAAGCTTGGTACATTTTCCGAATTCAATATTCCCCCATTTTCCCCTAAATATAACCCTATGAACATCTGTAGAATCCCTAGCTGTATGCCTGGGTAACATCTGTAGAAGCCCAGCTGTATGCCTGGGTAACATCTGTAGAAGCCCAGCTGCTGAGGGTGTATTCACAGACTTGGTTAAGAAAAGGGGTCTTCATTCCAACTTTATCATCGATTATGCTGGTACCATCGATTACCACGAGGTATATTATAGATACCCATTTGCGTGTTCCATTTTTCTTCTGTTTTGATAAAAATGTGTTCCCCAAATTACTTAGTAGTGGGTGGCTGTGGATAAATATTAGGTTTTCTTTGAAATTGGTATTTTTGATTTTTTTAAAGGGTAATGAAGCTGACCCAAGAATGAGGGCCGCCTTTAAACGGCGTGGAATTCAGATAACCTCCTTATCAAGGCCGATAAGGCCCTCTGATTTTAAAGAATTTGATCTAATTCTTGCAATGGACAAGCAAAACAGAGGTGGGGTGATTTGTAGATGGTATACTAGCGTTATGACTAACCAGACTCATAAGTTATGAGTCTGGTTTTATTTTTGAAATTCTTGTTGATTTGGCCTTGCATTAAATTTGATGGTTTTCTGTACAATATTAAGCTGCTAGCGAATTTTACATATGATACTTAGTATCTTTGTATGTGTGTTTATATGTTTTAACTTTAT
This sequence comes from Panax quinquefolius, assembly GCA_020205615.1. Classification (NCBI taxonomy): domain Eukaryota; kingdom Viridiplantae; phylum Streptophyta; class Magnoliopsida; order Apiales; family Araliaceae; genus Panax; species Panax quinquefolius. The sequence continues at coordinate 272,807 of JAINUW010000714.1, read as the reverse complement.
AGAATTATGATAAATAATATGTTACATATGCATGTTTCCTGTTGCAACATCCAGCAAAGAAAACTGAAGACTATGTTGCGGTGACAAATTTGGATGGTAAATACAGTTCAGTGAATGAAACCGCTGTTCGTTTGAGGCTTGATGCTGATCATGCTACTGATAATGCTTCTGTAAATACTGAAGTAATTTCTAGCCTTTTTCACAGCATTCATTATCTGTTAATTGATTTTTTTCTTTCTCCACTTTGTCATAACTATTGAAGAGGATTGCATTTGTGTACCATTGGGTCAGCATACATATTATGAAAGTGAGGATTCATAGTGAGGATTGCATTTGTATGAAAGCAATGATAGTCTTGATGCATAGTATTTTGGGACAGAGGAATGCCAAGGTATGCTGCTTAATCCAAGAAATTTTGCAGAACCTCAATGTCGTAAACTTAGGCTACACATTGATGATACTAAGCCCACTGAGTACTTCATATGTGAAATGAGGAGCATTTGATAGGTGACATATATAGTTTATAATCTCTAATAGTTTATTTTTCTCATGCAATGCAGTTTCCCTTGCTTACCAGAAGTGGCATGATGGAACGATTGATTGGTGTCTTCTGTGGATGATCATGCTCTTACTATCCTTTTGTAAATTTTCCAATATAGCATTTCTGCGGAATACCAACTAGTTTGGAGTAAAAGGTGGTGTCTAGTTGTGAGTGCATTGTGGTGGATGATGACCTCTACTGTTTTTAGCTTATATTGTTTTGAATTGACTTTTGTTTTAGATTATATTATTTTGAATTGGCTATTGTCTGATCATAGGCTAACTTGATGTTGTCATATATATTAACTGTTAACATACATATTGCCCGGTGGTTGTCTCATTAACTGTTAACATACATATGTTAACATACATATTGCCAAGTAGAAATTCTGGGAGCATGTCCGAGGCTTTGCAGCAAATGCGTCCTCAACTGACTACTGTAGGTACTTGGACTATATGTTCTTAAATATGCATTTTTCTTATTTTTTTTTTATCATTGCAATTGATTTCTTTTTGACATACAACTGATTGACCAAACCATACTGTTCAGTGCACATTTCTTTTGTTGGTCATCTTTAGTTTTAATTTCTTTTGATGAAATTACTCATCTGTGCAGTCAGTGAAATTATGAACACGTAGTTCATCATGCTACTGAGTATTCAAACTATTTTAGCACCTTTCTGACATCAGTAAAATGCTTCATTTTGCAGACTGTGGACAATGATCTTACGTTAAAAATTTATATCAAAGCAAGAGCAACTCCAAAAGTTGTTGCAGCTTGTGCTGAACGAAGGGAATTTGACAAAATTCTCATATACTCCAAGCAGGTTAGTGATATGTTTATGCAGTAAGCTATAATATTTTCCAATAACTTACATTTAGTACATATTGTTTACTTGTGCCCTCTAAAGAAGTCTTTATTTTATTACTTTACAATTCTAAAGAGTGAAATATTATATTTTTCTTGATACAGGTTGGATATACACCTGATTATTTGTTTCTTCTGCAAACAATTCTTCGATCAGATCCTCAGGTATATAAATAATTAAAATAATTGGATAAATTTTTATTTGTCCATCAGCTGAAGTAATTTCTTGTAGTCTGGAGTGTCCTATATGCCTGGAGTCTGCAGATGACCCTGTGCTCACGCCATGTGCACACCGGATGTGCAGGGAATGCCTTCTCTCAAGATGGTAGACACCAGTAACTGGGCCATGCACAATATACCTGCAACTGCTTAACCAAAATGATCTCATTACATGTCCATCTAAACCCCACTACCTTTGTTTTGAAGGAGTTTAGTGAGAGCAATGAAAAAGTGGTAAGCAGCAGTAGTAGCGAGTGCAGTTCTTAGTTCTTTACTACAGACAATTAATGACAAAAATGTACTAAGTCCAGTTTTCTTCATATTTGCAGGCGATGTTAATGTCATTGAGAGTTGGTGAAGTGGGCTTGAATTTTAACTTCAGCTTCCAATGTCTTTCTCATGGTACATATTTGTTCTGGTTGATAGCCATTTTGTCACATATTGTCTGCTTTGAATGTTAGTGCATTTTACTAGTTGAATAAGCTTCTTATGGCTGAGCCTTTTGTCAAGGATACATTCTTACAAATACCACTATTGATCTATTGTACTTGTTTTGAACAACCTTCTGATGCTAAGGAGATAGATCTTCAATTCTCACTGGAAGACCTTGAAATAATATGTGAGACCTTGATGCTAAGGGGATTCATGGTGGGAAACATGGCGAGAAATCTTTACCAAGATGAATGGAGGTTTAAATTTATTATTCTTCTCTTAATCTGACTAGAATGCTCACCCCTACAGTCCAGACAAGCTACTGTGAGAGATTATAAAAAATTGTTAACCAATTACAATTTTCATAGCTATGACAAAATAATTGTTGCTGTCTGAAATTGCAGTAATCTTGCTAGAATAGAGAGGAGTGCGCAGAAACAGTATTACTTTCATAGTAATTAATTGCAGTAATCTTGCTTTCATAGTTATTACTCTATATGTGCTGTAAAATTTAGTAGTTGAGAACTTCATTCTGTCCGTATACATTTTGTGTGTGGCTCTGGTCTTCTAGGAAAACAGTATTTTTTTCTTTGATCCTGATATATTCTCTCCTATAAACTGAAATTCATTGCTGGCAGAAGCAAAGTAGCATTAACTTTACACCATTGTTAAAATGCCTCTTTGTTGAACATTTAGAAAAGAGGTACAGAGAAGGAAATGTGTATACTCCATATAAAATACCTGTAGCTTATCATGATTGATATTCCTTCGCAGGACAGACAAATGGGCTGAGACTGAATTGGGTACCAAATGGGGAGACAAGTGGGAGGAGAAATTCTTTGCTGTTATTGGTTCTCGTCAAGGGGAGACTTGGCATGTATCTCCTAGTACTGAACATATGTCTCCTTGCCCTGAATCTTAGATTTGAATATATATATATATATATATATATATATATATATATATATATATATATATTGGATAAGCTGTTGGGCTGCCAAATTTCAAATATGTCCCATTCAAATACTGATAACACTAATTGCATGCAAGTTTTTTGCTTTAATGATCCAATCAGTTCCATGGTGATTAGTATTTTTTTCATCTTTGTCTAGACGACTCTTTATTGGATTATTATTGCAATACTTCTTGCATGTGAAGTTTTAAGGTTTGTCACCCCCTAAGCAGCAAGCATTCAGTAATTGGCATTTGGGTCAACTAACATAGATTACCTTATGCACAGGAAAATTAAATATATAGCTATTAAGCTAATATAACAGACAAATACTCTTATCAACTACAACTAACTAAGTTTTAAACTAAATATGTACCTTGGATTGAATTGTTGCTTTAAATAAAATAGTTTGTACTAATCAAAGAAAAGAAAATATTGGTTTTCATAAAACACCTGGTAGATGTATTCTAACTGTAGCGGTGAATCACTTACATTTTAATAGATGATTTTGATGCTGGCTTGGTATCTGAAGTGAGGATGGGGCCATGGATCCTAATTTTATTGGTCATATGTTTTAGTGTAAAGCTAGGGGTCTCAAAGTTGTGGTCTCATATGATGTGTCATTGGATATTACACTTTATAGCATAATCAATCCCAAGAGATTTACCTTACCAATGTAATGATGACACATCATTTGAGACACTTTTTGGGGCAAAAAATTTGAGACCCCTAGCATTTTCCTATGTTTTATGTCTTAACAAAATAAATGAGACACGATATTGTTATATGTTTTAAACCTTTTCTTTCCTTGCATTGAGTTGTTGCTTGGGGGAATAAGGAATGTTAATCTGCTTTGGAAGTGTGCTACTTCTTCTATTCTGTGGGATTTGGAACAAGTGCATGGCTTTTCAGGGTTAGCTATTTATCAGCTGCTTGATTGTTATAGGATAGGATCATTTTTTTACTTCGCTGTGAGCTTCTGCTGTGGGAACTTAGGGACATTTTTTCTGTGTCTGATTTGTAGAAATCAGAAGGCTGAACTTTTAATGTACATTGTTTTTAGATTCCACTTGTTCTCTATTCTACTAAAAGTTCTTTCTCCATTCGAAAGCTTTTTAGTCCCTCCCTCCGAATTCAAATGACACTATTAAAATACATACTTTTTAAGATCATATTTTTATTATTTTTTATTTTAATTAGACTTTGTTAAAAATGTAACACTACCAATTTTGTCCTTCTCGAGGGTGCGACAATTTTCTGGAATCCATTTGGTGATTACTATACAATTTTCGGGATTCGTGTTTTATTGATTTTTTAACTATCAGTAATAAGGTGCAAATTGTGGAGAACAAGTTAGAGTCATGCAGTTGAGCATAAACTTGAGTTGCTAATCGAGCATTACTGCTTTGGCTTCTTTGACAATAACATAAGGTAATGTTATATAACTTGATTTTGTTATATTTTCCCAATTTGCTGCGAGCTTGTACTAAATAGATTCTCGCTATATTCTCACAAAGTCGTAAAGACCTGGAGAGAATATTTGGAATCCTTCTCTGCGAGAGTCAAAGAAAGAAGAAGTTGCACTGCTTTTACATGACGATGCTTTAAATGATCTCATGCAGCCCGCAGTATATGGTTTTTTAGTATCATAATCTCTTTTCTTTATTTTGTTTTATTGTTCTTATGTATTATTCGGAGAAGCTTTTGTTTAATTTTTGTTGCATTTCCTTTTGAACTGTCTGTGTGATTGAGAAATGAGAATGAGTACACAATAGGTGCAATATGGCAGATTAAGATTTCAATTTTTTCTTGTAACAGAGCAATCATATAGTTGCATGAAGGTTCTTTTTTTATTTGGATTTGTAGCAAATGATATTGTGATTGTCTATTTGTCTTTTTCTGCTTATGAGCAATACGGTGTACATTAGTAACACGTAGCAACTCTATTGTCTTTGTGTATTGATTTTGGCACTAAGTGCCTCTGGTGACCTATTTGCTTCATTTTTCTGATTTGCTATTATTTTTAAATATGTGCAGGAAGACTGCTTCTACGACTTGCCTTACAATACTGGGTATCAAATTTCCGTGCTACGTTTATGGAAGATAAGGGACGAAATTATGAATGTACTCTCTCTCTATATATGTAGATATATACTTTGATTGAAGAACTGTGGTAGCTTTAAATGGTTAATTGTAAAGATAATGAATGATTATGTAGTGGATGATTTTATTAAGTTAATAATATTTTAGTTTTTTGTATTTTTGTCATTATTTGCTATGGGGACATTGAGCCAGCCAAGTACATAAAAAGAATGTCAAATTTTGATTTGGCAACAATATAATTCGTTACCAAAGCATTGAACAAGTTTTAATATAGCAATAATTTTTTATACATTTAGCAACAAATTTTCATTGCTAATGGCATTAAAAATATAATATTTGGCAACGAAAAATTTACCTAATAACAACGGAGAGGATATTGTTGCTAATACTAAAATAAAAGGCAATATTTTTTATCATTCTAAATCATATCAACTTTCGTTGCACATATAAAGAAACGACAACATATAATGTCGTTGCTAATCGACGACTTTCATTGCTATTGAAAAATAACCAGCAACAAATATTTTCGTTGCTGATTTAGCATAATGTCGTTGCCAATAATATAATAAGCAACGAAAATCATTGCTAAAAAGTTTACATTCCGCAACGAAAGCAAGCTTAGGCAACAATTTTCATAATTTGCTGCAACGAAAAATGTCGTTGCAAAATGGTGTCAATTGCAACGAAAATGTATGGTCGTTGCAAAAAAAAGAGTTCATTTCATTGCTAATTAGAAGGCTTTTGCAACGAAATGGGCTTTTTAGCAACGAAAGTTTAATTATTCTACAACAATACATTTTGTTGCTAAAGGATCGACGTCTCTATACGAAAGCCAATCTTCGTTGCAAAATGTATTACTTTTGACAATGAAAAAAATACGTTCGTTGTGAAATAATTAGCAACGCTCATTGCGCTACGAAAGATGCAACGAAAGTAAAGTCGTTGCCAAAACCCTTTTGCAACAAAATTTGGCACATTTAGCAACGAAAATCGGTTGTTGCTGAAGCCCCATTTTTTTGTAGTGGAAGTACGTTGCTTTCTCAGCTTAGCTGATTATTATCGGAGATTCGTAGAAGGATTTTCTCGAATCGCTACTCCATTAACTCAGTTGACTAAGAAAGATACAAAATTCGGTTGGAGCGAGAATTGTGAGAAGAGTTTTCAAGAACTCAAGAGGAGACTCATTTCAGCACCTGTTCTGACAATACCATCTGGTTCGGAGGGATTTGTCATCTACAATGATGCTTCAGGCAAAGGTTTAGGATATGTTCTCATACAACATGGGAAAGTCATATCCTATGCCTCACGACAACTTAAAGAATATGAGAGAAATTATCCTACTCATGATCTAGAGTTGGCAGCTGTCGTTTTTACGCTTAAGATTTGAAGGCATTACCTGTATTGAGATAAGGTGGAGATCTATACAGATCATAAAAGCATAAAATATTTCTTCTCTCAAAAGGAACTCAACATGCGGCAAGGACGATGGCTTGAGCTGTTGAAAGATTACGATCATACCATTCAATACCATCCTAGAAAAGTGAACGTAGTAGTTGATGCATTGAGTAGAAGATCATATACGGGTACGAGTGCGATATTGTCAATGCAAAGGCCCATTTTGTATGACTTACAAAGGATGGAGATAGAGTTATAAACTCCAGGGACCCATGTGATGATGGTGAATATACGAGTAGAACCGACTTTAATCAATAAAGTTAAAGCTGCTCAAGTTATAGACCTGGAGCTGATGCATATGAGGAAGAAAGTGCAAGAAGGTGCTATTCCGGAAGCAAGAATCGATGAAGAAGGAATACTTTGAGTCAACTCCAGACTTTGTGTTCCTAACGATTCTGACTTGAAGTATAAAATCATGATGGAGGCGCACAACCCACCATTTGCAATCCATCCTGGGAGTACCAAAATGTATTATGATCTTCGACATACATTTTGGTGGAGCAATATGAAGAGAGAAGATAGCGGCGTTTATCTCAAGGTGTCTAACTTGTTAACGAGTCAAGTCGAGCATCAAGTGCCAAAGGTCCATTGCAACCACTTGAAATTCCGAATGGAAGTGGGAGCACATTACCATGGATTTCGCATCGGTCTTCCCAAGGTTTCTCAAGGCATAGATGCGATTTGGGTCATTGTTGATAGATTGACCATGTCAGCTCATTTCTTACCGATACGAGAAACTTATACACTTGAACGTCTTGCTCGTATGTACATAAACGAGATTGTAAGATTTCATGGTATGCCAGTATCCATAGTTTCTGATCGAGACCCAAGATTCACTTCAAGATTTTTGGTTAGTTTGCAAAAAGCTATGTGCACAGATTTACGATTCAGTTCGGCATATCATCCTCAAATGGACGGGCAGTTGGAGAGGATTATTCAAACTCTTGAGGATTTATTAAGACTCTGTGTCCTTGACTTCAAAGGAAGTTGGGACAAATTCTTACCATTGGTGGAGTTTTCCTATAACAATAGTTATCAAACAAGTATTGACATGGCTCCATTTGAGGCTTTGTAGGGAAGAAAGTGTCGCTTCTCCAAATTATCTTTGGGATGAGGTGGGTGAAGGAACGTTGTTGGGACCGGAGTTGGTATGTATGACTACTTTAAAAGATTCAAACGATCCGACAACGATATAAAACCTCACAAGATCGACAAAAAGAGTTATGTTGACCTTCATCGAAAGGACGTGGAATTCAATATTGAGATCATGTGTTGTTACGTGTTGCTCCATGGAAAGGAGTTACTGAGATTTGGAAAGAGAGGAAAGCTCAATCCACGATTCATTGGCCCATTTTAATCCTCAATCGAGTAGGAACTGTGGCTATAGACTTGCCTTACTGCCAAGTATGTCTCGTGTTCATAATATTTTTCACATATCTATGTTACGTAAATATGTGAAAGACCCGAACCACATTATTAAATTAGAATCGGATGAGATAGCGAAAGATTTAACGTATGAAGAGGTAGCTGTTAAAATCTTGGATAAGAAGGATCATATTCTACGCTCTAAGGTTATACCTCAAGTCAAAGTTTTTTGGAGAAACCATAATGTGGAGGAAATGACCCGGGAGTTAGAATCTGAAATAAAATCAAGGTATCCTCACCTCTTCGACATATCAGGTACGTACCCTAATTTCGAGGAAGAAATTTCATAAGAAGGGGAGGTTGTAAGACCCCAACTTTTTTGAATAAAGATTAATTTTTCTTGAAATATATTTTTGAATATTATGCGGATATGATATAATGTTATAGTTGTGGGTAATATTTGAAAATTTTGCAAAGTAAGAAAGTTGATATAAAATATTCGTTGTGTCGGGGTATATTTGATTGGTCGGGGAATATTCGTTTTAACAGGGAATATTCGTACGACGACACAATCATTGGTGGAACCCATAACAGAAGTATTGTCGTAGTTAGAAAATGGCAGAATTATCTTTTTATAAAAATAACGGCGAAAGTTTTACCGTTAAACCGCTGAACTACCCGGGTAAAAGTACAAAGATACGCATGGTTGCATAGTAGCACACAGTATTGATTATTGATGTTTACGTGAGAAGTCACTCAGTTATACTCAATTATTACTATAATAATTGCTGCATAGTATCTCATGTTATTTGATTCAATTATTGTTACAGTATTAACATTTTATATAATTAAGATGACAAAGTTATTCATATTATTATTTGTAATATTGACGATGTCTAGAAAGTTCTGTCGAGGAGAGGTTTGGTCACCTAATTGCGTGCCAATAAGGAAAAATCCTTATCGGAAAGCCCCCTCTTTCCCGGGAATGATTTGGTTGTTAAATATTGTGAGTTATAATATTAATGATGAATAATTGTTGAAGTATTAAGAATGTGTTTATTGAAGATAAGTGAATTACAAAAGCTAGAGGGGAATAATGCAAACTTGGAAAACTTTAGGGGTACTAAAGTATAATAAGTTAAAATCAATCTGGACCATTGATGGTGGTTTTAATAGTTAATCAATCTGGACCATTGATGGTGGTTTTAATAGTAAATCGATCTGGACCGTCGGTGGTGGTTTTAAAAGTAAATCAATTTGGACCATTCGTGAATTAGTTACTATTTAGTCAATTCTCCTATAAATAGAAGCTTAATTCTTCTTTCATTCTCACCAATTCACTGAGATTCACAAGAGACACTATAGAGAGAGAAACTATAGAGAGCAAGAATGTAAGACCCCAACTTTTTTTTAATAAAGATGATTTTCCTATAAATATCATTTTTAAATATTATGGAATGAAGTTGATATAATGTTATAGTTGTGGGTAATATTTATAAATTTTGCAAAGTACGCAAGTTGTTATATAATATTCGATTGGTCAGAGAATATTCGTTTTAATAGGGAATATTCGTACGACGGCACAATCATTGGTGGACTCCATAACGGAATTATTGTCGGATTGAGAAAACGATAAAAATATTTTATGAAAATAATGGCGGAAGTTTTACCGTTAACTATTGAAACACCCGGTGTTAAAAGTACAGAAATACGCGTGGTTGCATAGTAGCACACAGTATTGATTATTAATGCTTACGTGAGAAGTCACTCAATTTTGTTTCAGTAATTGTTGCATAGTATCTCACGTTATTTGATTCAATTATTGTCGATATTTTATATATTATTAAATCAATAATTGAGATGACAGAGTTATTAATATTATTATTTGCAATATTAACGATGTCTCAAGTTCGCGCAAGAGAGGTTTGGTCACCTAATTGCGGCGCCAATAGGAGAGAAATCCTTATTGAAAGCCCTCTTTCCGGGAGCGACACAGGTCGATTAATATTGTGAATTATAATAATGATGATAAATGTTGTTAAAAATATTGAGATGATTTTTATGAAGTAGCTGTTGTAAATTTTGCTTATTATTTGGATCCCCATTTACCTATTTTTCAAAATAATTGGTAGAAAATTATTTAATATAATAATAGGTGGGGGCCCACTGTGGGGCCCATGTGTGGAAGAAATGGGAGGATGTCACAGGAGGGAGTTGGTTTGCCGTGTAAGGTATGATATGTATATATATATAATATATGTTATGTTTTGTATATATATATATATATATATATATGTATTATATATTTATATATATTAAGGATGTCTGAAGTGGAGGAGTTGGGAGAATCACGGGAAATCATCCCGTGAATTTTCATTATGGGCACATGTGATATATATAATATATATTATATTTTATTTAAAAGTTTTCATTTTATTAGAATATTTTATTGCATAGTATCCTTTCCATTCTCCTATAAATAGGAGGCTTAGTTAGAATTGAAAACACACCAGAAATTCAAAGAATTCTTCTATAATCTTGAGCGTAATTCTTTAGAGTTTTATGAAGTTTTGAGCGTAGTGCAAGTTTTCTTCAAGAATATCCTCGCCCTATCAGTCGGAATACTCTTCTTTTTACGGTAGGGGTATTATTTCTTTCATATTCATGAAGAAAACTTCATTGTTCCATTCTTTATTATTACATTGGAATAACTCAGTATACGCTGGATCACCCTATACTTGGTGAAATTCTATTGTTATTCCATTCTTTATTATTATGTTGAATAACTTTATGCATCTATGCAAGTACCGCATACATGGTGAAATTCTTCAGTTATTCCATTCTTTATTATTCTGTTGGAACATCCTGTCTATGCGTTTATGCATGACCTGGTTCCATTATTTATTATTCTGTTGGAACATCCTGCTTGCATGCAATTTCGCCGACCGGTTCCGTTATTTATTATTCATTTGGAATATCCTGCTTTGTGCGCTTACGTATATAACTCGTTCCGTTATTTATTATTCGGTTGGAATAACCTGTCTGTGCGGTCTATCGCATGCCTGGTGATTTCTTTTGTTATTCCATTCTTTATTATACTCAGTTGGTTAAAGTTTTGACTTCTATACTCCATGAAATTAGTGGAATATCCTTGATATTTGCGCTTCATCCAGTATCTTTTTATGAAAATATTCTTCTGAGCATTCTTGAATTTTACTCTACAAAGAAGTATCATGTTGACAATTTGGACGTTATTAGTTCTTGGAGAAATTAATTCTTGAACTTGTTTTATTGAATTCTTATATCATTGTCATTATCCTCATGTTTATATTATGTTGAAAGTCATCTATGGCCTGTAGTGCATAGATGGACTTGGTATGATTATGACCAGGGATTATTCGGTATAATCATGATCGTAATGTTACAAATGATGTGGTAAAAGTCCTCATTGGCCCGTAGTGCATTGATGGACAGTTGTTGGCATGATCATGACCATTGATGAATACACGAATATCCTTGGCCTGTAGTGCATGGATAATTTGTGGTCGAGATACTAATGAATATCCTTGGTCGTAGTGCAGGAATGATGTGGATTATTTATTAAGCTGTCTCAGCAATAAAAGTGATGAAAAACATTTTTAAATCATAAAAGATAGAAGATTTTATTCTCTACTTGACTCTTTTAATGGATTGCTTATTCCGCTACAGTTAAACTTGATGTTTGTTATATTGTATCAGTTTAACACTGTTGAAGGCTAACGATAATTTATTCTGTATTATCTTAGTCATAATATTTCTTACTGGGCTAGTTGAGCTCACCCTTTTACTTTCATTGTTCTATTTAGGAAATGAGAACGTAGCAGGGACTAGTCGGGGAACGGAGTGACAGTCCAGATAATAGCATTAGTAGTCCTCACTATTCTGTTAAATAGTGTGATAATAAATGTAATGAGGACTCAATTAAGTGTGGATATTATCTAGATGACAATATTTGTATTAAAACTCACAGCATATATTTTGTCGTATTTTACACGATCGTTGTATAATTAAGTTGTATTTGAATTTTGTACCATGTATTTGGCGACTCAAGATGGGTGATGTATACCTATTTTGGGGCGTCACAAAGAAGAAGAGTATTCTGCTACTTCAATATTGCAGTATCCAGCCTTCTACTAAGTTAAGGGGTATTATTTCTTTCGTATTCATAAGGAATACTATTTTTTGTATTCATCCTTTAATATGTCAGAATAACTTTGTCTCACGCCGGATTACGTCATCGTATGTACGGTGAAAATCCATTTGTAGTTTTGTATGTTATTTCTTTTCATATTCTTAAATCTAAACTTACTATGGTAAGTATTACTTCTATAACCCTTGAAATTAGTGGAATATCCTTGAGTTTTGCGCTTCATCCAGTATCGTTTTATTGGAATATTGATATGAACTTTCTTATTAAATATTAATATTTTCACCCGGGGTACTATTTACGGGTTACTATTCACCCAGTTACTATTCACTCGGTATTCGGGGCACTTTTCATGCCGGGGTACTATTCATGAGTTACTATTCACCTGGTTACTATTCACTCAAATATTGTTCACTCGGGTATTCGGGGCACTTTTCATGTTGGGATACTATTCATGGGATACTATTCCCAAAGTACTATTCATAGGGTACTATTCACGGGGTACTATTCACTGAAAAATTTATTTCTTTTGTCCAAATTATTTTTGATACATGGATATTATTCTTGAATTTTACTCCACAAAGCAGTATCATGTTGACAATGTGGACATTATTGAATTCTGGATAAATTAAGTTATAAATCTTTAAAAATTTATCCCTTGATTTCTTTTAATTGAATTCTTTTATCATTGTCATCATCCTCATGCTTATTGTCGACGTCAGGATTTTTATTTGTCCTTTTTCGTTACTTGTTCTTTGGTGTTCTCATTATTATGTGAGATTTGTTTGAAAAAATAAGTGAAAAAGGTCCGACATGTGTAATGTCGACGATGTACTGTTAAGAGTCGCTAGTTAGTGTTTTTTAATCGGTTGCACTAACGAATCGAAAAGGTTTGCACATCACCCAAAGATTTGATCTTTATCGCTAAACGGGTCTGTGAAACCGAGATTCATTATGGGTTCGGGGGCTTGATTATGCGGAGGGAAGGTGTTAGGCACCCCTCGACATCCGTGTTACCACGGTGACCGCCACTTCTCAAAGAAACTGTTATATGAATGTGTGTGTGTGTGTGGATTAATGTGCAATTTATTTGAAAGTAGTGCGAGGCCTCGTTCGCACCTATATACACCGGGTTTGAATTTATAGAAAAATTCATGTTTTAACTGGATATAACAATGAAGTTTTATAAAAAGAGGTTTTTCAAACCCTGTGCTCAATAGGAATTGAGACATTTTCATACTTCCATTTTATTGTTAAATGTTCAGCTTGTTTGCTTTTATGTTCGAGATGCGAGACATCTTCGAGAAAATAATATACAGTAGTGCCGAATTCCTTATGGGCATGGTAGCCATCTAAGGAAATTCAGACACCTCAGTAAATAATGTCTGTGCTACTTACAAACTTGAAAAAGGTCCATCATGGAACTCAATCAAGATTCAATGAGATCGAATCAGTGATCACATGATTCCTAGGCTCACATGGTACTGCAGTTTGTATGGAAAACAGTAAGAAGTTATATATATAAAAACGGTAAATATATATATATATATATATATATATATATATATATGCATGATCAACCACCACGAAGAAACTCCATGGGGGATCAGAAATGTAAATAAAGCAAAATGCGATCAACCGCCACAAAGTAAACTCCAGGCGGGACTTGAATGTAAATAAAGCTGTGAAAGCGATCAACCGCCACGAAGTAAACTCCAGGCGGGACTGAATGTAAATAAAGTGATAAAAGGTCTCGAAGTAAACTCAGGGCACGATATAAATAAATATATATATATATATATATATATATATATATATATATATAAGCAATAAATTCACCGGATGTAAAACACAGGCTCATCATATATGTCTCACAACAATTATATATATATATATATATATATATATATATATATATATATATATATAAAGGTCCGGGCTCATCGGATTTGTCAAATCATAATATCCGTATATATATATATATATATATATATATATATATATATATATATATATATATATATAAGCAAGTAAACGCCCGCATCAAGTTCAGGCTCAATCGAGGCATAACTCGATAATGTTAGTCCATATATAAATATATACATATATATATATATATATATATATATATATATATATATATATATATATATATATATATATATATAAAAATGAAAACCACGGTAAGTCCTGTCCTAGGATATACATACAACCACGACTCTCAATGTGTAGAATAGTGTGTGCAAAGATGAAGAGAAAGGCTTTATAGAGTGTTAGAAGGCTTGCGTGTGGGGTCACTTGATGCGAGACTTTTATGACTCTATATGGATGAACACTCAGCTCCCGCTGGTAAATGTATAGCTATATGTGAGCTAACAGGTGTTTAAAAAGAGCAAACACTCAATATATGGTGTGTAGAAAGCAAATTGGACAGGGCTTCCTCGCCTTTTCTTTTTTTCAAAATGGTTGCCCCAAGCCCTTTATTTATAGAGGGGGAGCCACAGGTGTACCTACGGCAGCCGCAGATGCACCTGCGGCTGCCCGGGGTTCCACGGGTCCTGTCGTCTCGAAGTACGTGCACTCGTGCACTGTGATGTTCGCTCAAACTTGTAGAACTTCAATCCAAGCATCCGAACGAGGTATATACGACCTTCTTTAGACTGCTTGTGTTGAGAGTTACGCAATGACATGGATTAGAGGTTGTACGAAGTTAGGAAGAGGGGACCATACCCATGGTCTTCAAGCTTCAAATTCTATCTGGTGTACTGTCATGCGTAATAGTCACTCGGGATTGGAACTTCTTGTTCTTGAAGGACATTATTGTATGTATGTATGTATGAAGTGTTGAGACGACGCATAGATGTTGAGGTAGCAAGATGACGTTTGACTCTTCATCGGTGTTATCGCCGATTTGAGTTGAAAGCAGACGTTGCTCAGGGTTATATTTGAGATTGTACTGCTACAAATGTTGTATGCCGCATTGTCATCTGTTAATGCCTGTCTACCCGGTGTTAGTCTCCAAGTCTACGGTATGAGTGCCTCAGCAGGAGGTCTGAGATTGAAGCTGATCGCATTTGAAACAAGCATTTCTGGGGTTATCGCCGGAACTGCAACAACATTCCTTGAGGTTATCGCCAAGGACAAAACTCGGGGTTATCTTCGAGGTTGGAAATGATGTTCCGGTGTGTATTCCGGAGTTGAGCATGAACTTTCGGTAGTATCCGGGTTTGAGACTGAACTTCCGGTAGTATCCGGAATGGATGTGAGCTGTCTTCCAAGGTTATCTCCAAAAGATGATTCTGCCTCTTGCAATGTTAGTAACAGGTATGCAAAAAATTTTGAGTGTCTACAGATTCCCCTCTTTATCATATTCATGTAATACAAGGCATGGATAGGATAAAGAATCCTAGACACTTGAAATGCAACAGATAAACATGATGCTATGTGCAGCAACATGATGCAAATGTATGAATGTGATGATTGTCAGTTCCATGTTAATCCTGTTGGGATGATAATCAGTGATGTCTTGGACATGCGATCCAAGTCTTCAAGGATGTTGACGTTGGGGCTATCACCAAAGTCGTGAATCCTAGATACAAACTTCTACTCCATAGAGGTGCCTCTTGTGTGAAAGAGATCTGTGGGGAGAAAGCTTTGTCTGTTTGAGGATGTGTATAACATATCCCATCATCCCGTCAGAGTTACTGCTAACAGTATGTATTTGTCAGGGTTGCCTGACCTTCGCTGATGTGTGTATCACCGGATAGATCCCTGTTGGGTGCATTATCAAGGCTGCTTGACCTTCATTGACACGTATATCAATGATTGCATCGCGATGTGACCCCCCGTTAGGGATATGTAGACATAGATACGTTGCTTAGATGGGTTTATTTGCCACCGACTGCAGTGATGTCAAGGTTGCTTGACCTTCATTGATTTGTGTATCAATGGTTGAATTGCATTGTAACCCCCGCCGGGGATACGTCATTAGTTTGTAACTTCGGTGTTGTAACCCCCGTCGGGGATACGTCATAAGTTTGCAACTTTGGCATTATAAACCCCGCCGGGGATACTTTATAAGTTCGTAACTTTGTATATTCTCAATTGTAACCCCATGCCGGGATAGTGTCAAGGTCGCTGACATTTATCTTCGACGACATCGGACCTTGTGAGGGTATCACTTAGAGCATGATTTATGAAAACTGAGGCCACTGATATCGTATACCTTGTATGCAGGCGAATACCAATGTGTGACATGTGGAGCCAGAGTTTGGCTCATGAAAACCAGGATTCCAGGCTATTCCGCTTAATCGTGTAGCATTTTTATTCCTGATTTGGCCTTTTCAGCTTGCGAGACCTCCTTTGCAACTCTAACTAGAGCGAGCCGAAGGTGTGGGACCCATATAGGGGTGCCACAGGTACACCTGCAGCAGCCGCAGGTGGACCTGCAACCAACCGTGGCTATACGAAGCCCATGGGTTGCTTTCATAAGTCATTTTCAAGCTGCACAATGAAGGAAATCTGAGAGCTCTTCTTCAGTCCTGTTGAGTTCGAGAAACTTTCTGCATATTCTGCCATCGTACAAGCGTTCTTCACTGTCCTGGTAACATATGCATGTATTCTTTTCCATTTTCTATCCGTTAGAAAATGACTTATCACATAAAATGTACTTAGACACATAGTAGTGAATATGCATGCTGATATGATTTGATAAAAAAATATTCAACATAGTAAATGTTAGTATTAAACTATGCTGAACATAATGATGTGAAAACAATTTAACTTTTGAAATAGTCAAATTGGCACCTTTTACTGTCATTTCTTATCCTATATGAGGACAAATGAGTAAAGGTAGAAAAGTAAAATAACCCTGGTAATTAGATTACACTTACGAATTTTTTTACTATGATGCATGTAGGATGTATATGACTATTGGTAGGTGTGCTACTGAATGGTCACCTAGTCATGCCTATGTGCATGTGGATAATCCCATTTACAAAGGGGCTATGGTAAAATTTTTCCAAAATGTAGGCATTGGGTAGTCATGCATTTTTTAACTCTACTGTAGATGTATGTTAAAATAATGCAAGCATGCATGTAGTCATAAGATGCATTTTGAAAAGCTCCAAGTAAGAATTTACCACACCCTTTCTGAGGTGATTTGGAGACTTGTTGTCCAGATATTATGGATCGTGGATCAACCGAAGCAGCCTCCGTAGGACCACTTCGGTGTAATGGAAGAGGGCTTCTGAAGTACCTCGACCCCATTCTGTTAGACAGCCTCGTCGTTTGGTGGAGGTGGTGATTCGTCCTATCCGGGTTGAAGTACCGGATGTCGAGGACGAGGCAGAGGATGTACCGGTTGAGGTTCCTCGCTCTTCTATATCGTGTTCCCGTAGGGGTGTTGCGAGAATTGAAGTAGACGAACCCGGATCTTACGGGTGACTTGAGTCGAGATCCTTCAAATACACACATGCAAAATGAGGTATGAAGTTAGATCTTAATCTTCCTTGTTTCCTATTGATGACGAGTAAAGGGTTCTGATGTTGATCTGCATTTGATGTAGGTTCCCGGCTTTACACAGCCTCGAGGGAATTGGTTTATCATCCACTCTATGTATCAAGTTTTGCATGATGACTATAGAGCGATTGTAGATGACTGGGGATTCGGGACATTCTTTTCCATCCTTCCCCGTCGCTGTCCGTGGGGTTACCTCAGGGCATTGTTTGAGCGGTGGTTTCACCATACTCAGTCACTCCATTTGTTGGACTATGAGGTGATGATGTCCCCGATGGATTGGCGATTTATCACAGGTATGGAGTTTGGAGGGGATCCGGTGCCTTGCACAGCGAACATCACCCCTAATGCCGTCAGATCCTTGTTAGGAGTTCCCATGAGGCGCTTTCGGGTAGGACTGCATGCGTGTGTCCTCTAAGCGTAGATGCTATGAGCGGGCTATTGAGTGAGCCTATACATGATGATGTGAGAGTCAGGGATCACATTCTACGGCGACTGTTCCTGATGATTATTAGGGGCTGCTTCATAGCAGATAACTCTTCAACAGTGTCCTTCGCTTTGATCAGTGCCACTCGACACGTTGACCGTATAGGAGACTATGATTGGGGTTCCTACACCTTTGCCTACTTCCTCAGGGGAATGCGCATGCAATCGCAGGGCTTAACCGAGGCTTGGTTAGGATTCTACCCATTTCTGCTTGTGAGTATTTCTCTTGTCTTTTCCCATGTACAGGTTAAGAGTGTTGACTAACAGCAGATGTTGCCTTCGTGTTGGTAGTTTTAGGCCTATGAGAGGCTTCCATGTTTGCTTCCTATGAGCGTGTTAGGTTTGGATACCTATCCACGACGATGGAGATGACATCATTCCATACTAGCGGAGGTCCTTGTTGCTGAGGGTTTCACCCATTGCTGCCTACAGCTAGAGTTGTTGACCGCGGATGTCATCACATGGGTTCCCTATTCTGGGGAGCATTTGATTGTTGGATTTAAGGATGGGTACCCGACTGGTGTTGAGCACGTGATTTCCACCCGTAGGGTTCCTCTCTTTACAGATAGAGGATGGGAGCTCTACTTAGGAGAGCGTGCTATTAGGAGCACTACAACAGAGATTCGCATGCCGATCTTGCCTCCTGCCAGGCGTTATTGGCATGTTTCGCAGTCACCCATCACTGATATCCCATTGTTGGGGATTGACGGTTACACATTATCAGAGGGCCCCTGCACTCAGGAGATGTTCCAGCATTTGTGGTCCCCTCTTACCATTGGAGCTCAGACCCGCGCCACACAGTTTATGGGGGATATGGTTCCAGGATCCGTGATGATGACGGATTACTAGCTTTATGTCGAGATCCCACCCATGTTACACAGATTGACATTTGACCTTTATTGCTTGGACCGCACATTTCTTTTAACCCATTTGGGTAGAGATCCTTCAGAGGCAGATACTTTTGATCCTTCCACTCGCCCCTCGGTGACCCATATGACTTTATTAGGCAGATCCTCCTCAGATAGTCCTCGACATCCCGTAGAGATATAAATCAAGTGACTCAGAGGAGTTACATCGGATGGACAGATCGACGATGTGACATCGATGCCATCACTTCTTCTGATGTATATTTCTCGTTATCTCTTTTAATAGGCCTTTGTTAGGCTGTTTGGGTAGCTTCACCCCATTCTCGCTATATCTTTTGATAGGCCTCTCATTAGATGTTGGGTAGCTTCACCCCATTTCCACGTATTTTAGTCAGATAGAGATGTATTAGATGATGATATACTTAGGAATGTATGTACAATTTTCCATTCCCTATATCATATTGCCATCTATTGTATCATGCATGTTATTATGTTATGCATATGTATGTATCTCCAAAGATATTCAGCATTGACCCCTGGATGGTCTTATGACACGGCCCATACATATGTCTTCTTCGACAGTTAGCCGTATTGATCATACCCCACCATTTTTGGTGGCATCTGGTATGCGCTTACTACCATGGTATGATAGTATGTCACCACCGTACGGTGGTGATCAGAGATCATTCTTTGCAACATACTATGACCTTGTTGATGTTTCAGGTTCCCACAGGGTTCATAGATGGTATGCTAGAGCACTGGGTACCGGACAGACATATTTTCCGGTTTGGGACCCGAGAGTTGACTCTTACTCTGGAGGAGTATGCACGGTTGGCAATCTTGCCGCCATTATGACGTCCTTGTGTGTGATGACGATTGGGGCACATGAGTAGGCAGTTCATGACCCTCACCGGCTTGAGGCGTAGAGTGGTACAAGATGAGATTACATCCGGCCATGTGATATCCCAGCATTTTCTGATTGACAGATTTGGCTCTGAGGATAGTTATGCATGACATTCCGGGGATTTCACCATATCGGAGGATCAGTGGCGTTTGGCCAGAGTGGATGTACTGCTGCTGTGCGTATTGTCATACGTCTACATGCCACAGTACATGGATGAGTTGGACATCGGGGTTATCATGGCAGTGAGAGCTCTCAGGGAGGGTCATACCATCATACCAATGATTATCACAAAGACTTTGAGGTCGACTACATCACCACTGCACTTTGTCCCAAGAAGAGTGTTCATAGTAGCTCACCATGTCAGCATATGTGGTTTATGTCACACTTGGGATCGATTGGCACATTCAGACGACATGGATATTGTTTCACCCATGATATAGCCATATCGTACTCTTTCCAGCCTGCGGAGTGTACAGATGCTGCATCTTGGTCAGCTTTCCTTGTAGGGATTGGAGATTCATTCGCTATATTGCCGTGTTTAGGGCTTAGTTCACCCTACAGCTTCATTACTCATGCTCTGGGCATGGATTATCTACCTCTAGCAGGTTTGAAAGGGATTATCACCTACCACCCACTGGTCGTGATGTGTCAGTTTGACTAGTTTCAGGATTTCCACCTATATGAGGGGGCGTGATTCAAATAAGCCGCTTCTCGGACCTATCATCAATGAGCATCGGCCCAAGTTGTATGCCTGTTGGGATCAGTGAGAGCTAGCTGAGTTTTCTGTCAGTCATCCGTGTTATTCTGCAGAGTATTCCGCATAGATGGAGACATAGACTGCATCGATTATGGTAGTATCCACAGTGCAGGATATTGAGTTCGACGAGGAGGAGCCTATGGAGGAGGCTGACACTTCCATCGATAGGGACTTGACTGCTAGGCTGCCAGCATATGTGATAGATTCTCCCACTCCGAGTGCCACTATTACTCAGTATTCAGCACAATATTTGGAGCAGAGCTTACATCTGATGACCTATGAGAGAGATCAGGCTAGGTCCGCGATGTTAACAGCTCTTGATGGGAGAGACGCCGCTCTATTAGAGAGGGATGAGGTTAGATCAGCCAGAGATGCATTGATTGTGGAGAGGGATACTGCCTTATCTGCTAGGGATGTGGTCATTGCAGATAGTACTTCAGTGAGATCCCAGACGACTGGCATTCTTGCTGATATGAGTGCATATATAGATGAAAATCATGCCATCATGCAGTCAGCCTCAGATCTGCTAGCTCGTGTAGATACCCTTGGGCAGGAGCTTGCAGCTTTACCTCCTTCTTCGGAGAGAGATGCTATGCTAGATCTGATAGTCCGCATACACATAGATCCGTAGATAGCTTTGTATTTTCCTACACAGACTAGCTTAGCCATTTTGTCATGCACAACACAGATGTATATATCAAACAGTATTATATATTGCAGAGAAATATATTTTGATTTACTTCCCTTTCACTTGTGCCATGATACTTGCTTGATATTTGCCTGTTTCTTCAGGACTTGTGATCTTGATGCATTCTAAACTTGTCCTTGATATGTGGACATTGAGCCATCGCAGGATCTTTCAGAACGGATCAGTGATCTATATGTATCCCTACCATCTTTGGTGTCTTGGGACTGGTTTCTATATGGAAATGTGGAGAGGAGTGTAGCTTTTTCTCTCTGAGATTGACCGCACCACAGATGGTCGCCAGTACTTCTATTTGTGAGAAGCCTAGTTAATTCCATCTTTTATGGATTGGTATTGCTCTTTGAGGCATTACCGCAGCTTAGATGGTCACCGAATCTCCTATTTGTGAGGAGAGGTTGGGTAATTCCATCCCCTTGGTCTGAAGCCGATGAAATGTGGTGGATTGAAGGTTGATCCCAGTACCATGTGACAAGTATTTTTGTTCTAGTAGGGGTTAGACTGAACCATAAATGGCTGTCTATGTACTCCTATTGAAGAGGAGGTAAAGTTTGCGTAGTTCAAACCTGGTGTAAGAGGTTCAACGCTGAACGTGAAAGGCAGATGGGTGTAGAAATATTTTTGTTGTTTTTGTTTTTGTAGAGAAAGGGCAGAAATGTTTTTGTTGTTTTTTGTTTATTACGACCGGGCCATATAGAATATGGTTGCCTACGTACTCCCGTGTATCAGGGAGATCAGGTCGACGTAGTTTGCCCCTTAGGATGAATCGCAGCCAAAGAGAAGTGTGAATCCCGTGCGCAGGCTTTACTACGGGGAGAAGAAAGTTTGATCCCATAATGGGGACAAACTGCAAGTGTGGAAAAAGTTTGATCCTATTTTTAGGACAAAATACAAGCGTAGAAAAGTTTAATCCCATATTTAGGATAAACTGCAGGTGTGAAAGATTCAATCCTGTGTGTAGGATAATCGAAATTGTATGGAAGGTTTGAAATGAGGTGGAACTAGGTTACTGATTCCAAGTGAGGTAAAACCAGGCTGCTGGTTTGAAGTGTATGTTTCCATGAGGGGCAGAAGAGGTTGTGAAAAGAGGGGGTTTAAAACCGGAATGACTGGTAACTGAATGATCAATACCAGGATGTTTGCTTGATGGTAACTTTAGACATAGTATTGTTTCACGGTGTCCGAGTTGATAAGCTGTGGAAATTCATCGCCATCCATTTCCTGTAGTCTGAGAGCACCTCCTGTCAATACTTTCTTGACAACAAACGGGCCTTCCCAGTTAGGAGCAAATTTTCCCTTAGATTGATCTTGGTTGTCAATGATCTTCTTCAAAACCAAGTCATGTTTCTTGAATTGCCATAATTGGACTTTTATGTTGTAGGATCGTGTGATCCTTTGCTGATATAATTAACCATGGAAGATTGACGCGGTTTGCCTTTCGTCTATCAGAGACAACTGGTGATACCTGTCTTGTACCCATTGATCCTCATCCAATTGAGCAGCCATCAATACTCTGAGGGATTCCATTTCCACCTCTATGGGGAGCACTGCTTCCATCCCATAGGCTCATGAGTAGGGGGTTGCCCCAGTGGAAGTACGCATTGAAGTTCTGTAGGCTAATAAAGTCAGAGGCAAGAAGTCGTAGCCCTTTGTTATCGCGGATATTTTTTGCATGATCTTCTTGATATTTTTATTAGCCGCTTCAACAAAACCATTCATCTTTGGACGGTAGATGACGGAGTTAAGGTGTTTGATGTGGAATTTACTGCATAACTCCACCATCATTTTGTTGTTCAGGTTTTTAGCATTGTCTGACACAATAACCTCTGATTGTCCATATCGACAGACTACATTTTTTCTCATAAAAGCAATGATGACTTCTTTGGTAACCTTGGGGAAGGAGGCTGCTTCTACCCACTTGGTGAAGTAATCGATCATGGTGAATATGAATCGATGTCCATTACTAGCTTTGGGCTTGATGGGCTCGATCATGTCCATTCCCCACATTGAGAAGGGCCATGGTGAACTCATATTGTGGAGTTCCCATGGAGGGACGTGGATAACATTCCCATGAATTTGGCATTGATAGCACCTCTTGATGTGATCATCACAGTCACCTTTGAGTGTTAGCCAATAATGCCCTGGTCTAAGGATCTTCTTGACTAGTAAGGGATCGCTCATGTGTGGGCCACATACTCCACCATGGATCTCATCCATAAGTCTCTGAGCTTGGTCTTTGTCTAGACATCTGAAGAGACCTAATCCGACATCTCTCTTGTAGAGTGCATCCCCACTCAGGTAGAATTTCATAGCAAGTCGATGGATTCGCCTCTTCTCAGTTAGGCTCGCCTTAGCAGGTGTAGATCCATCTCGCAGATACTCCTTGATATGTTGATACCAAGGGTGGTGGTGTTAGGTTTGTAATATTCATGTGCGCAATCAAATTGCATAAAAAGTGCGGAAACGTGTAAAATCAGAGTTTTAAAAAATTTACAAACCATATACCCGGATCACCCTTTATGCATAATTATTAATTAAACGAAAAGATAAAGAATAAAATCATACCCTTGAAGATCGAGCTTCCTCAGGTACAAGTTCACCTCCAAATCCTTTCGCGTTCAACTTGAATCCACCGGGTTTGGTTCCTTCCTTTGATCAACGTTAGCCACCTATATGTTTGGCCTCTAGAGGTGATCCACCAAGGAAAAATAAAGATTCAAGAAGAAGGGGTATTTGGTTCAAACCCTAACTTTCTATCTTTATAGAAAAGGGTACTCTCCAACAAATTGGAATTATGTCGTTGTAAAAGTCAACAAACCCCCATCACCCATAATAAGACTCCTCTTATTTATAGATGTGGGCAACCCACCTTAACAATTAAGGAATTGGGATTTATTTAATTAATTAAATTCTTTTAATTAATTAAGCTCCCTAATCTAATTAGGGATAATTAATTAAACTCCTTTAACTAATTTTCCTCTTAATCCTATTAGGAATAAATGAGA
This sequence comes from Panax quinquefolius, assembly GCA_020205615.1. Classification (NCBI taxonomy): domain Eukaryota; kingdom Viridiplantae; phylum Streptophyta; class Magnoliopsida; order Apiales; family Araliaceae; genus Panax; species Panax quinquefolius. Next base: position 248,449 of record JAINUW010000714.1, on the reverse strand, counting down.
GTACTTATATTAAATTAATTCCTAAACTCTTTTAGAAATTAAAATAATAATAATTGTAATAATATTAATAAAACTTCTCTTATTAATTTATATTTAATATTTCTAAAATATTAAATAATAAATATTAAGCTATTTAATTTATTCTATCACCATAGATTAAATTAAATATACTTAACATATTATTATGATTATGCCATTAACTTCTTAAATAATTATTCTTCCTTTTATGGTGTGACCCTTTAGGTTCTCCATATTAAACCTAACAGTTGTGAATAAATCAATTAGAATAATTCTAATCTTATTTAAATAAATAAATTAAACAATTAATTTATTTAAATAAATAATATTTATTCTACAATAGGGATAAGCCTCCCCTAATGATCAACGACTTTCCGGATAATATAGATTTCAACATTAATCATAAAAGAACCTTTGAGTAAATAGTTACCGCATAATTCAATCCTTCCACCATACAATGTCCCAATTAAATATAAGACATTGAATTCATCACAAGTCTTATTTTATTTAATTATATGTATTTCAATCCTTAAATGCACAACTCAAATAATGCAAATTAGAAACTCCTTTCTAATTTCATTCTCTTCAGCCAAGGACTCATGGGTTGTCATTTATCGAATCACATAGACATTTCTCTTCTTTTTTAGAAGTGGTAGATTCTTTATTGATCATACATTATCTCCATGTACAACTTATCATACCCAAGCATACCCTTTGATATACCCTAAGGGTCTTAAGGAATAAGTCAAAGTATAACTCATCATACACAAGATACTATGATGATCTCAAGTCCAAGGATTACTTGTACTACTATCACTACAGAATTCCTATTGACAGCAAATAAAACTCCATTAGGTATTCCTTAGCGAGCCAATGCTCAAATTGAACTTATTCTCTAATAAGCACCTACATACTTGCTTTAGTGTCTCCACACAAATGATCATGAGATCAATCATCCTCATCCAATGAGCAAGCAACGTATGTACCAATCTATCCGGATTCACTAATCCCCAATTTAGTAATCCAATGATTGGGAACTATTTTAGTTTTAAGCTTTCTAAGAATTTAGATCTCATTAGAATGATCATCATCATTATTCTAAAAGCATTGCTTAAAACTATGGGTTTATCACATATTATAAAACAAAGATCATGTGTAGATAATTAAAAGCCTTTAATAAATTAATACTTTTTATTAATAAATGAATAAGATTGTTATAAAGTATATGCTTTATCATCAAACATGATTGGCTTGTGTGCATACTACTTTCAGGTGGACAGGAGGTAGCTCATCCGATACTTCTCCAATGTAATTCCCATAAACTGGGGCTTTTTGCAGGGCAAATGTGATGCTTGACATGTTTTCCTTGTCAGGTATGTGAATCAAGGAGGCCAACGTTGCTAGTGCATCCATAAAATCATTCCTATTGTGAGGAATGTGTAGAAAGGAGATTTCTTCGAACTCCAAAGCCATCTGTCCAACTTGCCGATGGTAAGGCATCAAATATAATTATTTGGTTTGATAGATTCCCGTGGATTATTTGATTACCAATTCGGAATCCCCAAAGACAGTTAACTATCTAATGACCATTGAACGGGCAAGTTTTATCCCCATGATACAGCCTTCATACTTAGCTGTATTGGTGGTGCTGCCAAACTATAACTTGACGGCGACGGGATACTGCTCCCCCGTATCGGACACTAGAACTGCTCCAGCTCCAGAGCCTTTTGTGTTAATATCTCCATCAAAATACATTTTCTATGTATGGAATGCATCGTACTGATGGTATTGCTGAACTGCCATTACCCCTTCATCAAGGAAGTATGTTTCCAAGGGTTTGTAATCCCTTGCAGGTGCGGCGGCCAGTTGATCCAGAATTCCTTAACCTCTGACAGACTTTTACGTCACGTAGACGATGCCAAATTGCTGTAAGATCAACTGCCATCTGGATAGTCGACAATTCAGTATGGGCTTACTGAACACATACTTGAGAGGATCCACGCGGGATATAAGATGAGTTGTGTGACCATGGAGGTAATGCTGTAACCTCATAGAAGCCCAGGCCAAAGCACAACAAGTCTTCTCAATCAGAGTGTACTTGTGTTCACTGATGCTGAATCTCTTGCTGAGGTAATAGATAGCTCGTTCTTGGCCTCTATTATCTTTTTGCTCTAGCATGCAGCCCATGGCCTTGTTATTAACTCTCAAAGTATCAAAATACTCACAAAATACGCTCGATAATCTAGAGAGAAAGAAAACTTGTTTCTGGTGTGATTTTCAATTATAACCTAAACGTCTATTTATAGGAAAATGCTAGAACGCCAAAGCAGACTAAATAATAAAATATTAATTTTCTTTTTTCTTCTTCCACGCACCAACCAATTTTGAATCAAGCATGCCATCTTGGACAAAAAAATAGCAGCCCATGTGTATTCAACACTAACCAAAAGTGGGTCCCACCCATAATTTAATAAAAATTATTTTATTTTCCGAAACTTCAGTAATTCATAGAAAATAGGCCGTTTATCAAAAAAATACGAATGTTTTGTCCATTCCACACGAAATCGAATTCTCTACAACTTTATAGCATTGAGTTTTTCCAAATTCCAAACAAAAAATATCCAAAATCCACAAACGGATGATTTTTAATACCTCCATTCTGACAAAATACTGATAAAACACCTCAGCATTAATTTCTTCATTTATAACCACATAGAATCCATCATTTATATCCACAACAAAAAAATTAATTATTCACAAATAATATTACAGAATCACAATTATGACAACCAAGCCGTTCCCAGGAAAGAGGTGGATTTCCAATACGGATTTCTCCTTACTGGTGCGCAAATAGTTGACCAAACCTCTTCTTGACAGAACTTTCTAGACATTGCCAATAATGCTATCTAATAATATTATTCAAATAATATGAATTATTAATCTGATAATGGAAATATCATGCGATGATAATTATTGAAACAACAATAATATTAAATATCAACGCAACAATTATTGAATCAATAAAATAAAATATTGAATAAGAACTCATCGTAATAATTATTGAGTAGTGTCTTCTTACATACGAATCAATAATTCAACAATACAAAGGTAATACCGTAAAGCTTTGTGCAACCACGCCAGACATCGTATTTTAACCACTAGGTAATCCAACAGTGTTAACGGTAACAATTATGCCGTTATTTATAAAAACTCAAACTTTATCGTTTTCTTTTATCCAACCATTTTCCATTATGGGGTCTACAAATAGTCGCTACTGGCCAGCATTTAATATTCCCCCCAAACAACAAGAATATTCCACGACCAAACGAATATTCCCCGACAGAAATGAATATTTTATAACCACTTGCTTATTTTGCAAAATTTGCACATTTCACCCATAACCAAAGCATTATATCAAATTAACACCTTATTAATTTAGAATAATGATTAGAAGAAAATTCAATTTTATTATAATAAGTTATGGTCTTACAACCTCCCCTCCTTATAAAATTTCGTCCTCGAAATTGACGTACGTACTTGGTGTTTCGAACAGGTGAGGGTACCTCGCTTTCATTTTCGATTCCAACTCCCAGGTCATTTCTTCAATAACATGGTTCCTCCATAAAACCTTAACTTGTGGTATAACCTTGGTGCGCAGGACATGCTCTTTCCTATCCAAGATTTTAACAGGTACCTCCTCATATGTTAAATCTTCGGCTATCTCGTCTGGTTCTAACTCAATAATATGGTTCGGGTCTTTCACATATTCACGAAGCATAGATATGTGAAAAATATTATGAACACGAGACATGCTTGGAGGTAATGCAAGTCTATAGACCACATTTCCTATTTGGTCAAGAATCTCAAATGGACCAACAAATCTTGGATTGAGCTTTCCTCTCTTTCCAAATCTTGTAATTCCCTTCTATGGAGCAACACGTAACAATACATGATCCCCAATACTAAATTCCACGTCCTTTCGATGAAGATCAACATAACTCTTTTGTCGATCCTATGAGGTTTGAATACGTTGTCGAATCATATGGATCTTTTCTGTAGTCATGCGTACCATTTTCGGTCCCAACAAAGTTGCTTCACCCACCTCGTCCCAACATACTGGAGAACGACACTTTCATCCATACAACGCCTTAAATGGAGCCATGCCTATACTTTCTTGATAACTATTGTTGTAGGAGAATTCCACCAATGGTAAATACTTATCCCAACTCCCTTTGAAGTCTAGGACACATAGTCTTAATAGATCTTCAAGAGTTTGAATAGTCCTCTCGATTGTCCGTCTGCTTTGAGGATGGTATGCGGCGATCAATCAAAACCGCGCCCATAGCTTTCTCGCAAGCTAACCCAAAATCATGAAGTGAATCTTGGGTCACGATCCGAAACTATGGATACTGGTATGCCATGCAATCTCACAATCTCGTTCACGTAAATACGAGCAAGAAGTTCAAGGGAATAAGTTTCACGTATAGGCAAGAAATGAGCAAACTTGGTTAATCTATCAACAATAACCCAAATCGCATCTATACCTTGAGAAACCTTGGGAAGACCCGTAATGAAATCCATAGTAATGTGTTCCCACTTCCATTCCAGAATCTCAAGTGGTTGCAATGGACCTTTTGGTACTTAATGCTCCGCCTTTACACGTTGACAAGTTAAATACCTCGAGATAAACTCCGCGATCTCTCTCTTCATATTGTTCCACCAAAATGTATGTCGAATATCATGATACATTTTGGTACTCCCAGGATGGATTGCAAACGGTGTGTTGTGTGCCTCCATCATGATTCTATGTTTCAATTCAGAATCGTTAGGAACGCAAAGTCTAGAGTTGACTCAAAGTATTCCTTCTTCATCAATTCTTGCTTATGGAATAGCTCCTTCTTGCACTCTCTTCTTCATACGCATCAGCCCCAGGTCCGTAGATTGAGCAGCTTTAACTTTATCGATTAAAGTCGGTTTTACTCGTATATTTGCCATCATCATGTGGGTCCCTGGAGTCTTTAACTCAATCTCTATCCTTTGTAAATTGTATAAAATGGGTCTTTATGTTAACAATATCGCACTTGTACCCGCATACGATCTTCTACTCAATGCATCAGCTACTACGTTTGCTTTTCCATGATAGTATTGAATGGTATGATCGTAATCTTTCAATGTTTCGAGCCAACGCTGTCGTTCTTTGCATGTTGAGTTCCTTTTAGGTGAAGAAGTATTTGAGGCTTTTATATGATCCGTATAGATATCCACTTTCTCCCCATACGGTAGTGTCTCCAGTTTTTCAACGAACGATCACGCGCTAACTCTAGATCATGAGTAGGAAAATTCCTCTCATATTCTTTGAGTTGTCGTGAGACATAGGCTATGACTTTCCCATGTTTCATGAGAACACATCCTAACCCTTTGCCTGAAGCATCGCTGTATATAACAAATCCATCAGAACCAGATGGTATTGCTAGAACAGGTGCCGAAATTAGTCTCCTCTTGAGCTCTTGGAAACTCTTCTCACATTCCTCGCTCCATACAAATTTTGTATCCTTTCGAGTTAACTGAGTTAACGGAGTAGCGATTCGAGAAAATCCTTCCACGAATCTCCGATAATAACCAGCTAAGCCCAGAAAGCGACGCACTTTGGTCATCGACTTCGGTTACTCCCAACTTTGTATTGCTTCAATCTTCGCCGGGTCAACAGATACTCCATGTTTTGACACCACGTGCCCAAGGAATGCTACTTCCTCAAGCCAAAACTCGCATTTCTTCAACTTGGCATATAGCTTGTTTTCATGAAGCCTTTCAAGTATCAGCTTCAAATGGTGCTCATGATCTTCATGAATTTTGGAATAGATGAGGATGTCATCAATAAAGACAATAACGAGCTGATCCAAATATTCCTTGAATACTCGGTTCATCATATCCATAAAAGCAGCAGGAGCATTAGTCAATCCAAAAGACATGACTAAGAATTCATAATGCCCGTACCTAGTTCTGAAGGCAGTCTTTGGAATATCCTCAGTTTTAATCTTCAGCTGATGATATCTAGAACGAAGGTCGATCTTTGAAAAGAATTGTGCTCCTTGTAACTGGTCGAACAGGTCATCAATGCGAGGTAACAGATACCTATTCTTGATGGTGACATGGTTTAATTCTCGGTAGTCAATACAAAGTCGCATACTCCCGTCTTTCTTCTTTACGAATAAAACAGGAGCACTCTAAGGAGATGTACTAGGATGAATGAAACCGATGTCTAATAACTCCTGTAGTTGGACTTTTAACTCCTGAAGTTCAATAGGAGCCATTCGATATGGGGTTTTAGAAATAGGCTTTGTACCCGGTTCAAGGTCAATAAAGAATTCAACATCACGTTCTCGGGGTAGACCGGGAAGTTCTTCAGGAAATACATCAGGAAATTCTCTAACAACAGAAATATTATCCAAATCTGACTTGTCTTTATTCAAATCCATAACATGGGCTAAGAAAGCTTGACATCTGTTTTTCAATAAACGAATAGCTTTGTGGCTTGATATGACAATGACTGATTTTTGTGATTTAGTTGCTTGAATTCGCATAACAGGTTGGTTAGGAATATGAAAACTAACAACCTTACGAAAAACAATCAATTTTGGCATGATGAGTGGTTAACCAATCAATTCCTAAAATCACATCAAAAGCAAGTATCTTTAAAGAGATAAGATCCATAGGTAATGTGATGGTGCCAACTTGGATCAAGCAAGATTTATAAACTGTAGATGTAACGAAGGTTTCACCCAACGGAGTTTCAACAGATAAGTTAAAATCCAATTTCTCCGGAGTCAAGTTTAAACGTTGAGCACAAGCAGGAGAGATAAAAGAATGGGTAGAACCGGTATCTAGTAAAGTATAAACTTTGCAAGAGTTTATGATTAGCTTACCCGTGATCACCTCGTTCGGGTTCCTCAAATTTTGGCCAGTCACGATAAACGCCTTCCGTAAACCACGATTTTGACTTATCCGGATGACTTTTGGAGTCACCATCCCGCACTGAACTTGGTTTTGCTAAAGAACACTCTCGGGCTATATGACCCTCCTTTCCACGCTTTATAACATACCTTGGATTGTTGTGGGCGCTTTGACCGATATATCCTCTTCCCCATTTATAACACACGACCGGTGGTCGTTTCTCCTCCTCTCTAACAACAGTGATGCCGGTGTTCTTCTTTGCGATGTCTTCCCGTCATTGTTGAATCTCCTCTTTTTGAAATTTCCACTTGACTCACCTCTTCTATTGTCACGGCCACGATTACCACCCGAGTGGTTACCGCCTTTATCCGTATTTTTCCCTCCTCGCTAGTTATCATCGTTTTGATGACTGCTGTCACCGGTATGACCCTGGTTGTGGTCCCTCGGTTGAGTATACTCATTATCTCGCTCTAATAATTGAGCCCTATTGACAACATCTGAATATAAAGAAAATTTATGAGAGATAAGATATTGTCGAATCTCGGGTTTTAGACCTCTCAGAAACATTCGCGTCATACATTCCTCATTTTCTACCAAATGAGCTACAAACCTGGATAACTCTGCAAACTTCGCCTCGTATTGAGACACCGTCATGTTGTTCTGTTCCAGTATAATAAACTCTACCTCATTCATATGACGAATACTTTCAGGAAAGTACTTATCATTGAATAGTTTCTGAAATCTTTCCCAAGACATCTTAAGTGCGGCTGGCTGGGTACGCTTCATAGATTCCCACCAATAATCTGCCTCACCACGGAACATAAAGGTGGCGAATGGAACCTTCTGTTCCGCTGTGCATCCCAAGACATCGAATATCTTGGTAATTTTTTTAACCCATGTTTCCGCCTTAATCGGATCGGGCTTTCCCCAAAAATCTGGTGGTCCCAACTCCTTGAACTACTTGGCTATGATAGACCACGCGTTGCCATCATTTTCACCCATATTTTGTACACGAGTCTCCCTCATCTGATTTTGCATGAACTGCAAAAAGCTCCTAAACATTCCATCATTCATCGTTTGCTCGGTAGTGTTGTTTACATGAGGAATATTGCCTTCATGTTGCACGTTCTCTTGGTTTATGACTAAAGGTTGTTCCACAGTCTCATACACTCCATTGTTAACGTTCTCAGCATCCATTCTTAAATACTGCCATAAAACAAGGGTTAATTAAACAAATTAACATATCACATAATATCCCTATATTATGACCGACCAACAAATAAGCTTAGATATGACACACTAGTGAATGATTTACTCATCTCTCCCCTCCTAGTTCTATTCCCCGATCTCCGCCAGAGACCATATCCCTAAGCTTTGATACCAACTGCGACGCCCCCAAAATAGGTATACAACACCCATTCTGAGTAACCAAATACATGGTACAGAAAGCAAACTACAACTTCAATAATATAATTGTCGTGTAAAATACGACAACACATACTGTGAGTTTAAATACAAATATTGTCTTCTAGACAATATCCACACTCAAATAAGTCCTCATTACAATTATTCATACATTATTTTATAGAAATAGTGAGGACTGCTAAAACATTTTTCTAGAACCATCACTCCATACCCCGACTAGATCCTGCTATGTTCTCACCTCCTGAGAAGAAAAATGGAACAAAAAGGAAAATGGTGAGCTCAACTAGCCCAGTAAATAATATTATGACTAAGATAATATACAACAAATTATCATTAGTCTTCAATAGGGAAAAATCTGATAAAATATAATAGACAACAAGTTTTAGATCAACAAATGTAGCGGAAACAACAATCCATTAGAAGAGTCACGTAGAGAATGAGTTCTACTATCTTCTAAGATTTAAAAGTCCATCATCAATATTTTATCCCTGTAACAACAATCAATATACATCTTTAATCAAATATTCATCTTTGCACTACAGGCTAAAGATATTCATTTGTATCACTAGTTGGTCATGTTCATCTGAACACCTGTTCATCTTTGCACTACGGGCCAACGATATTCATCAGTTAATCATTCATTTTTGCACTATAGTCCAAAGATATTTAGTAATATCATCATTTAAGACTGATGATGATGAATTTTTTTTAAAAAAATGAATCCAGTGAGACAGAAGAACAAATATCAGGGATTCGTATTACATTTTATCCAAGATCAATAATACTTCATAATAACCAATTGTGAAGCAGAATTCAAAAATAAAGATCAAAACATGGATATAATCAACGATAGTAACCATAATAGACATCTTGGACAAAAAGAAAAATTTTTATTTTTTTGTGAATAGTGTCGATTCGTGAATAATAGTCTTGGTAGATCGTGAATAAAGGTCGTATACGTGAATAGTAATCCCAACACAAAAGTTCCAAATTTGATTAAAAAGTTCAAACCAATATTTTGGCATAATGATATTGAAGAAAATAATATCATTTAAGAAGAAAATAACATCCTCGCCTCAAAATAACTAAGATTTCCGATCTAATATCTGATAGAAAGTCAAGGAAACTTGATCCGAACATCAATTCTCAAAGTATCAAAATACTCACAAAAATACGCTCGATAATCTAGAGAGAAAGAAAACTTGTTTCCGGTGTGATTTTCAATTCCACACGAAATCAAATTTTATGTCCATTCCACACGAAATCGAATTCTCTACAACTTTGTAGCTTTGTGTTTTTTCAAATTCCAAACAGAAAATATTCGAAATCCACAAACAGATGATTTTTAATACCTCCATTCTGACAAAATACTGATAAAACACCTCAGCATTAATTCCTTCATTTATAACCACATAGAATCCATTATTTATATCCACAACAAAAAAAAAATATTTCCTTATCATATAAATCAATAATTAATTATTCACAAATAATATTACAGAATCACAATTATGACAACCAGGCCGTTCCTAGGAAAGAGGGGGCTTTCCAATAAGGATTTCTTCATCTTGGCCGCAATTAGGTGACCAAACCTCTTATCGATGTAACTTTCTAGACATTGCCAATAATGCTATCTAATAATATTATTCAAATAATATGAATTATTGATCTGATAATGGGAAATATTGTGCAGTGACAATTATTGAAACAACAATAATATTAAATATCAACGCAATAATTATTGAATCAATAAAATAAAATATTGAACAATAACTCATCAGAACAATTATCGAGTAAAGTGCCTTCCCACGTCATTTAATCAATAATTCAACAATACATGCGCAATACCGCAAAGCCATCGCGGTAACCAACCATGACATCAGATTTTAACCACCAAGTAATCCAACAGTGTTAATGGTAACAATTATGCCGTTATTTATAAAAACTCAAACTTTATCGTTTTCTTTCATCCAACCATTTTCTGTTATGGGGCCCACAAATGGTTGCGCCGTCGTACGAATATTCTCCAACAACAAGAATATTCCATAACCAAACGAATATTCCCCGACAGAAATGAATATTTTATAACCACTTGCTTATTTTGTAAAATTTGATCATTTCACCCATAACCAAAGCATTATATCAAATTAACACCTTATTAATTTAAAATAATGATTAGAAGAAAATTCAATTTTATTTTAATAAGTTGTGGTCTTACAGATGAGGCCGAATGACAACCTTCTGTAGCAAAAAGTTTCCCAAGGAGTGATGAAAGTAGTTTTCTCACGGTCTTCCTCAGCAACCATAATTTGATGGTACCTTGCGAAGCAATCCGCAAAGGAGTACATGTCATACTGAGCAGTATTATCAATAAGAATGTGCATAAAAGGTACGGGAAAGCTATCTTTAAGACAAGCTTTGTTCAAATCCCGGTAATCCACGCAAACTCGCACCTTTCCTCCCGGTTTAGGTATGGGAACAATGTTGGATATCCACTCTAGATATGTGGACACCATGATAATGCCAGCTTAAAATTGTTTCAAAATTTCTTCTTTGACTTTTAAACTCTACTTAGGCTTTAATCACCTGAGCTTCTGCCTAAACGGCTTGAATCATTCTTTAATGGGAAGGCGATGAAAAACAATGTCAGTGGACAAACCCAATATGTCTTCATGAGACCATGCAAACACATCCTGGAATTGGGTTAATAGCACAACCATGTCATTTCGTTGGTTTGGAGTGAGGTCTGAACCAATCTGGATTAGCTTAGGGTTTTCTAAGGTTCTAAGATTGAAAGAAGTGGTTTGGTCAAGGTTGGGTTTAGGTTTGTCTGCGACCCATTCCTTAATCTCCTGAGGTGTCTCAATGTCCTCTTGTATTTCCATCAAGTCTGAGTTCAACTTTAAAGTTACAGCCCTTGTGGAGAGAAGGCACACCATCAGCAAGTCCAGGCACATCTAATTTTAGAGTCTTGAAATCAAAATATGCTTTCACTTAATATATGAAACTATTTAATCATATAAAGTGTTAGCATGTACTGATAAAATAACTGCTAATACTGTATAGAAAAGTAAGCAATTAAAGTTATCTACAGGGCAAAGAGATTTTTCTGCCCGTTTTACCCTCTTCGACCAATGTATGGAATGCTGCTCCAATTTTCGTGGGCAAAGTCCTGATGGACTGCAGTGATGGAGGGGTTGTCATTGTCCTCCTTCTCCCGAATGATAACCATAATATCTAGGCAATCATCGTCTGGGCTATATCGGTTTGTATGTTCATCATGAACAATGACGCGTATGCCGGAAATCATTAAAGCGATGTCATGTTTGCGTTTCCGCTCCCTTTCTTCCACTTCGGGATCGGGAATCAAAGACCTCTTTCGCTTTGATCGCAGTCTGGGCTTGGGAAACAAAGATAGCCACAACATGGGTGGCACCTTCATCGAGATCAGACGTACCATGCAAAGGTGCAGATGGAACAAATCGCCGTGTGGCGTAAGATCGAGGAATCACTGTTGTGTTTATCGCGATTCCTATGATTGAATTGGCGTAATAGCCTAGTCCTACCGTCCCCATTGACCGACATTTGAATAAGGTGCTTAATACCGCTGATTTTTACCAAGCCCTTTTCTAGGTTGTGTAGGGTTCGCACATAAAACGCAATGAAATAGAAACAATTCAAAGCAATTTTCAAACCCAAAAACAGGATCCATGCAAATGTAAATTAATCCAAAGGGTTTAGAAATTATACCGATTATTTCGGTTGAATCGATGCAATCGAATCTCCAACGCAATTCAAACGGATCGGTCACTCTACTTGATCCACACGAAACGCTCCGCATTTAATCGCCCTAAGATCTCGCAGAAGAAGGAATTTCTTGATTATCCACCAAAAGGAATGGATTTTCTATTTTTCTCTAGTCTCTCTCTAAGAGCGGCTAGGGTTTTTGTTTTTGATTATGATGTGACCCTAAGTAGCCGCTATATATATCATATATATAGTAGTTAAAAGGAATTAATCAAATCAAAACCTAATTTCATAAAATCCGAATTATATATATATATATATATAATTAAGTCTTACTTAATTAATATACATATATATATACAAATTATCCTTTTAATTTAAATTCTTGATTTAAATAATATTAATCATATTAATATATTTAAATCCTTATAATTTAAATTAACTCCCTTTTAATAACGTTCTATGTGTGTGACCCAATATGTTATTATTACGTTGGTAATAATTTTAAAATCATATTATAAAATTATAAACAGTGAGCGGCATCTAGTAATGCATCACTGCTACCCAAGTAATAATAAGATCGATGATTCAATGCAACCTTTTTGTGACCAATGTTTCAATGTAATTTAATCCTTTTAACCTTAATATCCTAGATTAAACTCGAGTCATGGAATGTGTCATACATCGCTCATAATTTAACTGAAGTTTTCTTGATCAATGAGTAGACTATATGAAACAAATCACTATTTGAGCATGACCATGCATTTCATAGTCCTACTCAATCAAGAGGCCTATGGATATCACCCCTAATAAATAGGAGGGTTAAATTCCATCTAGATCACTCATATTCCTCACACGATTCATGATGTACCCAATAATCACCTTTATAGTCCACCCTATTAAAGGTGACATTTGATGATATCAAAGTACATAAATTCCGCGTGTAGTAATATAGTAGTAATATAGTGATTTCTAATGTGCACTGAGGACCATTACATCGCTTGTCACTACTATGAGAATTTCTAATATTTACACTTTAAATTAGCATAATGCTCCACATAGAATTCTCATGGTGGGTCATCGCCCAAGACATCGTTCTCAACATGTACTCTATACATCGACTTAATATCTCATATATTTATGACCTCGGTTAATCCACATACTAGTCTCAATCATTGTTGTCCCATCAACAATGATACTCTTCAACGCATCATTGTCATTTAAGAACAATAATACTAATTATAATTATATAATCTCAATGTTCATTATATATCCATTATATATACTTGAAGTTAACTAAGATTCATTTCCATCATTAAATAAAACCATAATTAAAATGTAACTCAACATCACATTAAGGATATACAATTTATTAACATTTAAATATTATCAAAACGATGAAATAAAATAAGAGAAATTATATAAGAATAAAATCCATAACAGAAATATTATTAAAGTTGCATTAAAACGTATAATTGACTTTAATGTCGGGCACATCTATTATCATTCATTTATTCAATCAAATATAATATCAAAACGTTAAGCAATTATATCAAATAATTGGCCTCTAGGGCATAAACTCTAACAAGCTGATGACCTAATGACATCATTTCTTGTGTGGCCGACATAACCTCAGTAGAAATTTTGGGTACGGGAAGTGGTGCTCCAATAGGTTGATATTGAGTGTTACTCACTTCCAAAGTATGAAAACTGGTCGGCTCAACTTCTGAATTAAAACTGATGATTGACAGATCTCCTTGTTCAGGACATTCCGGCTCAGCGTTGATAGTGACTAGACTGTTATTGACAGTGTACTTAATTTGTTGATGTAATGTGGAGGGAACGACTCCAGCCATGTGTATCCATGGTCTCCCCAATAGCAGGTTGTATCCTGAGTCTATTTTGAGGACGTGGAAGGATACATTAAATGTATTTGGACCAATCTCAATTAGCAGCTCAATCTTTCCGACGGAATTTTGTCGGGATCCATCGAAAGCTTTGATCACCGTATGGCTACTTTGGATCCGCTTGAGATTGACATTCATCCTCGTCAAAGTGGCATACGGACAAATATTCAGAGGTGAACCTCCATCTATCAACACTCTAGCTAACATATACCCGGAGGATAAAACTGTGATGTGCAATGGCTTGCAATGACCGGTCCCTTCGGGAGGTATATCGTCATCAGTGAAGGATATCACATTGTTGTTGAAAATGTGATCAACCATATGTTGATATTTTTCTACATCCACTGATTTTGGTAAGTAGGCTTCTTCCAAAACCTTTAATATGATCTTCCGGTGCTCCTTGGAAGAGAAAACCAAGTCCAGCATTTATACCTGATGTGGAGCTTCTCTTAAGCTTAAAACCACCTTGGCTTCATTATGACCCATAGTGCAGAGGAATTTTTCAATCTTCTCCATGGGAATCTTCCCCTTTGCTCTGAGGGTAGGTTTGATAACCCTTTGAGGAAGATGAGACGTGGATCCTTCAACTTTTCCATAATTCCATGGAACATTGTGAAAGCTGACAACAAGATATTATGGTCTGCAACGTAAAGAAATTGGCTCGGGTACGACCACTTTCAAAGGATTGTCAACTACTTTTAGTTGAATTGCTTGTATGGGAAATGCTTTGACGGTCTCATCATCCTCGTCGGATATAACTACTACTGATCCCTTCCATTTAGTAGGACATGTACTTCCCACCTTCAAGTTGCACAGTTTCATCATCTGCCATTTGCAGGACACCGCTATCAATAAGATTTTGAATGAGATGGCGGAGTGCCCAACATTTGTCTGTGCTGTGACCGCGAGAATATGAATGATATTGAAAAACTCCATCCGCGTTGAATCTTCCAGCACGGGGATTAATTGGAGGCTGAAGGGAGGTGATTCTTCCTTTATTGATCAACATTTGGAATATTTCCTCCATAGGTTAGCCCAGATAGGTAAATTCTCTCTGGTTGGCAAAATCTCAACGAGCTTTAGCATTTGCTCTCTTTGCAACCTTATCCTCCATAGCTTCACTTTCTGAAGGTGATGGTGGAGCATTCATAACAAATAGAAGGAGGTAGGCATGTTCCTGCCTGATTAATTAGCGTGTGACTTGATGTTGATGGGTCACCAGTTCTGCCAATTGCTCAATTTTCTTACAAAGAGCTTTCATCTTTCGTTCCACAGTAAACTGGAACTTTTCATAATCCCATCTGTCAACACCATCTTTGATGGTTTGGGATGTTTCGCCGTTAAAACTAGAACTCTGTCCAGTGCTCCAACTGATCATGTTGACCTCT
Organism: Panax quinquefolius; assembly: GCA_020205615.1. Lineage (NCBI taxonomy): Eukaryota > Viridiplantae > Streptophyta > Magnoliopsida > Apiales > Araliaceae > Panax > Panax quinquefolius. The sequence goes on along the minus strand of JAINUW010000714.1, from coordinate 233,013 downwards.
TCTTCTTTGTGTTGAGGAAGAGGGTTGTCTTGCACATGAGGTTGATCTTATTTGGTGACCATGATCTCTTCGTTGTCTATTAAATCTTGGATCTTGTGTTTCAAGGCCCAACAATCTTGAGTATCATGTCCAGGTGCTCTGGCATGATAAGCACACTTCCGAGTAGCATTAAAACCCTTCCCATTAGGGCTGGCTGGTGGAAGAAGTCGTGTGATTTTCTTCTGAGTGGTCAGAAGAACAAGAATATTCTCGAGCGAGTCCCCTAAGGGTGTGAACGTTCGAGGGCGCTTTACTTCTCCACTTTTGAGCAATGGAGGGTTTGAAGACTGTGTTTGGAAAGAGGAATAGTTTCTCCTCTGTATAGGCAGGTTCTGATTGCCTTTTTGACCTTGTAGTATCAAGGAAACATCCTCCTCTTTCTTTTTATGGACCCTTCGGGGGTTGTTTCCATAAGATCCGGACTGGATGTCCTCAGCAACTGCTTTGAGAGCGGCTAGGTCTTGAATCTTACCTGACTTCAATCCCATCTCAGCCATCTCTCCGTGCTTGATCATTTCAGAGAATGGTTTGCCAATACCAACTAGAACTCTCTCATAGAAAGGAGCTTCCTGTACATCTATGAAAGTCATGACCATTTCTGATTCAGTCATGGAAGGAATAACTTGAGCAGCCAGGTGCCTCCACCTTTGAGCATACTCTTTGAAAGACTCATTAGACTGTTTCTTGACCTTGGTAATTTGGTACTGATCAGGAGACATCTGAGATTGAAAACTATATTGAGTGAGGAAGGCATGAGCTAGTTCTTCCCAACTATGGATCTTTGAATTGTCTAATATGGTATACCACAAACGGGCTTCTCCAGTCAGACTCTTCTGGAACAGCTGCATTCTGAGCTTCTCATTTTCCGCATAAGATACAAGTTCTCCAATGAACACTTTTAAATGTGTGTAAGGATCCCCTAACCCATCATATTTTTCAAAATCAGGGGTTTTGAATTTCTCTGGATAATGAACACCATGAAATATGCAAAGGTCAGCATATGAAACACTTCCATGTGTTCCAATCCTTTTGAGAACATGGATAGTTTCCTTCATTTGGAGGACCTTTTTCCTGATGTCACCGGTGTCTGGATCTCCTTTGAGATGGGTGTTTTCAGGGTCTTTGTTGGTCGTATCCAACTGAGGTTCTGGAATTGTTTTTTCCAAACCTTGAGCTCCCCCTTGTGCAGAGGATTCTGTATGTGTAGGTATCTTCTTACCCTGAGTAGACTGATGCAATTCTTTAAGCAGAACATCCAAGTCTGTAATTTGTTTACTCAATCCGTCAAATTCTTCTAGCGAAACAGGATTAGACTGGTCAGACGAAGACATGATTGGCTATAGGCTCGTGGCCTTTTTAGATTTTGAGCAGGTAACAGGCCCAATTGCTTCCCTACAAAAGACTTATGTAGTTTAGTCTTAGGGATAATGTAAATGTTATCAAAACGTGTCTGTTTTAGGATTTTTGTCCTGCAAAACCGGTTGTTAATTGATAACATGTCATGTATGCACATATATTCTTCATATTTTCTATTACATATGGATGAACATGGTATAAAATTACAAGTAAATGCTTTTACAAGTAATTAAAAATGGAAAGCATGAAGAGACTTTCCTTCGCGTTTGGATTATCAGAGGTTGACCTATCTTAGGGTTACTCTCGTGGCTTTTTGGCATGAAGGTCCCCAGATCATCGCAATCTACTTGACGGGAAGTTAATTCGGTCGTTCAACTGGAGCGAATCTGGGTGGTGCCTTTCCTGAGGCTCGTTGGAATTAGTCATCCTACGACTCCAGTAATCAAACACCGACAGGATAGCCTCCTGGTGGAGGAACCACACAACATACATTCACATACAACGTGTCTCACCGTTTATGCAAAATAATGACATGTGCGAAGCACTAATATCACAGATAGATATTTAGCAGTGCAGTAAGTAAGATGCATTCATACACATTCATCATTAATATAAATGCAACATTCACACACAAGCATACAACAATTTTGAAAAGCTTGTAATAGCGGCTTAAGCCCTCTTACTGGAGTCCCCAGCAGAGTCGCCACCTGTCGACGTCGGGATTTTTATTTGTCCCTTTTCGTTTCTTGTTCTTTGGTGTTCTCATTGTTATGTTAGATTTGTTTAAAAAATAAGTGAAAAAGGTCCGACATGTGTAATGTCGACGATGGACTGTTAAGAGTCGCCAGTTGGTGTTTTTAACTGGTTGCACCAACGCAACTGAAAAGGTTTGCACATTGACCCGGTGATTTGATACTGCTAAACGGGTCTGTGAAACTGAGATTCATTATGGGTTCGGGGGCTTGATTATGCGGAGGGAAGGTGTTAGGCACCCCCCGACATCCGTGTTACCATGGTGACCCCGCTTCTCAAAGAAACTGTTATATGAATGTGTGTGTGGATCAATGTGCAATATATTTGAAAGTAGTGTGAGGCCTCGTTCGCACCTATATACACCGGGTTTGAATTTATAGAAAAATTCGTGTTTTAACCAGATATAACAATGAAGTTTTATAAAAAGAGGTTTTTCAAACCCCGTGCTCAATAGGAATTGAGACCTTTTCATACTTCCATTTTATTGTTAAATGTTCGACTTGTTTGCTTTTATTTTTGAGATGCGAGGCATCTTCGAGAAAATAATATACAGCAATGCCGAACTCCTTATAGGCATGGTAGCCATCTAAGGAAATCCGTACACTGTAAATAATGTACAGGCTGCTTATAGCTGAAAAAGGTCCATTATGGGAACCGAATCTAGATTCAGTAGACTGAATCTGTGATCACATGATTTCTAGGCTCACATGGTACTGCAGTTTGTATGGAAAGCAGTAAGCATTTATATATATAAAAGCAAGAATATATATATATATATATATATATATATATATATATATATATATATATGATCAACCACCACAAAGCAACTCCATGGGGATCGAAATGTAAATAAAGAAATAATGTCATCAACCGCCACGTAAGTAAACTCTCTAAAGCGGGATCCAAATGTAAATAAAGCGATAAAAGGCCTCAAGTAAACTCCAGCCTGATGTAAATATAAATATATATATATATATATATATATATATATATATATATATATATAAACGCATTATATATAAAATCCGTGCTCATCGACATATATACATAACAATTATATATATATATATAAAAGTAGGTAAATGCTCCTGGATGTAAATCCAGTGCTCATCGAATATGTCCGACAATAATTATATTTATAAGTATATATATATATATATATATATATATATATATATATATATATATATAAAAAGTAAGTAAACGCCTGCATCAAGTTTAGGCTCAATCGAGGCATAACTCGATAATGTTAGTCCATATATAAAATATATATATATATATATATATATATATATATATATATATATATATATATATATATATATATATATATATACGAGAATGAAAACCACTTTTGATCAAGTCCTGCATATACGCACGCAACACGACTCTCAATGTGTAGAATAGTGTGTGCAAAGATGAAGAGAAAGGCTTTATAGAGTGTTAGAAGGCTTACAGTGGGTTGCCAATGCAGACTTTTATGACTCTATATGGATGAACACTCAGCTCCCGCTGGTAAATGTATAGCTATATGTGAGCTAACAGGTGTTTAAAAAGAACAAGCACTCAATATATGGTGTGTAGAAAGCAAATTGGACAGGGCTTCTCGCCTTTTCTTTTTTTCAAAATGGCTTCCCCAAGCCCTCTATTTATAGAGGGGGGAGCCGCAGTGTACCACTACTGGGGCAGCAGAGATGCACTTCACGCCACGGTCAGCCGGGTTCGCATGGGTCCCGTCGTCCTCGAAATACGCAGCGCATGTGATGTCCGCTCGAACTTGCAGAACTTCAATTCGAGCATCCGAACGAGGTATATACGACCTTCTTCAGACTGCTTGTGTCGAGAGTTACGCAATGACATGGATTAGAGGTTGTACGAAGTCAGGAAGAGGGGACCATGCCCATGGTCTTCAAGCTTCAAATTCTATCCGGTGTACTGTCATGCGTAATAGTCACTCGGGATTGGAACTCCTGGTTCTTGAAGGACATTGTTGTATGTATGTATATATGAAGTGTTGAGACGACGCGCAGATGTTGAGGTAGCAAGATGACGTTTGACTCTTCATCGGTGTTATCGCCGATTTGAGTTGAAAGCAGACGTTGCTTAGGGTTATATCTTGGATTGGACTGCTGCAAATGTTGAATGCCGCAATGTCATCTATTAATTCCTGTCTGCCCGATGTTAGTCTCTGGGTCTATGGTATGAGTGTTTCAGCAGGAGGTCTGAGATTGAAGCTGATCGCATTTGAAACAAGCATTTCCGGGGTTATCGCCGAAATTGCAACAACATTCCTTGGGGTTATCGCCAAGGACGAAACTCGGGGTTATCTCTGAGGTTGGAAATGATGTTCCAATGTGTGTTCCGGAGTTGAGCATGAACTTTCGGTAGTATCCGGGTTTTAGACTGAACTTTTGGTAGTATCCGGAATGGATGTGAGCTGTCTTTCAGGGTTATCTCCGAAAGACAATTTCGCCCTCCTGCAATGTTAGTAACAGGTATGCAGAAAAATTCGAGTGTTTACACTTAAATTGTGATTAAAGTCATCTTTGGCTTACGTGCATAGATGGACTGTTGATTGGTATGATTATGACCAGGGATAATTCGATATGATCCTGACCATTGATGATTACAAGAATATTCTTGGCCCGCAGTGCAAGAATAATTTATGGACATGATATTAATGAATATCCTTGGCCTGTAGTGCAGGGATGAATCGATGATGTGATTTATTTATTAAGTTGAGTCCCAACGATAAAGTTAATGATAAACTTTTTAAATCATAGAAGATAGTAGATATCATGCTCTACTTGACTCTTCTAATGGATTGCTTGTTCCACTGCAGTTAAACTTGTTGTCTATTATATTCTACCAGTTTAACATTGTTGAAGGCTAATGATAACTTATTCTGCATTATCTTAGTCATAATATTTCTTACTGGGCTAGTTGAGCTCACCCTTTTACTTCCATTGTTCTCTTTAGGAAATGAGAACGTAGTCGGAACTAGTTGGGGAATGAAGTGATAGTCTGAGATGGTGTTATAGTAGTCCTCACTATTCTATAAAATAGTGTGACAATAAATATAATGAGGACTCCATTTAAGTTTGGATATTGTCTAGATGATAATATTCGTGTAAAAACTCTCAGCTCATGTTGTATAATTAAGTTTGTATTTGTATTCAGTACCATGTATTTGGCGACCCAAGATGGGTGATGTATACCTAATTTGGGAGCGTCACACTATCCACATGCACATAGGCATGACTAGGTGGCCATTCAGTAGCACACCTGCCCACAGTCATAAACATCCTACATGCATTAATACATCAAAGTAAAAAATCCGTAAGGGTAGCCTAATTACCAGGATTATTTTGCTTTTTGACCTTTGCTCATTTGTCCTCAAATAGGATAAAAAATAGCAGAAAAAGGTGTCAATTTAACTGTTTCAAAAGTTAAATTTTTTCACATCATTATGTTCAGCATGGGTTAATACTAACATTTACTATGTTGAATATTTTTTATCAAGTCATTTCAGCATGCATAATCACTGCTATGTGTTTAGATGCATTTCATGTGATTAGTCATTTTCCGATGGATAAAAACTTGAAAAGAATAAATGCATACGTCACCATGACAATGTAGAACACTTGTACAGTGATAGAATTTGCAGAAAGACACCCGAACTCAGCAGATCTGAAGAAGAACTCTCAGATTTCCTTCGCGGCACAACATGAAATGACTTGAAAAGGCATCCAGCAACCTTAATAGCCATCCACTACCGTCAGCAGTCCACCTACTTACTGCTGCAGTTTACCTACGGCCCTCTGGGTGGGCCCACCCCTCCCGCCTCTATTCAGCTTCGAGTTGCAAAAGAGTTCTTACAAGATGAAAAGGCCAAATCAGGAATAAAAATGCTACACGATTGAGCAGAATAGCCTGAAATCCTAGTTTTCACGGGTCAAGTCGTGGCTTTACATATTACTCATTGGTCTTCGCCAAAACACAGGGTACACTATACCGATGATCTCAACCATTGCAAACTACGTTCAGTAATACCACACGAAGGTCCGATGCCATCAATTCAGGGTCGTAGCCCTAAAACGTTTTCCCCAGTGGGTTTTCAAACAATCATCCTTTGATGCACACGTCCACGAAGGTTAAACAGCCTTGACATTATCCCCAGCAGGGATCTCATCCATTGATGCACATGTCAATGAAGGTCAAGCAACCCTGACAACACTGAATATTGGTAATAACTCCAACAGAACAGCGGAAAGACCTGGTAGTACAAACCAGGGAAGAACATCCTCATCGGGGAGGACCAATTATGGAATATGTGATACACATCCTCAACAGACAAAGCTCTATCCCTATAGAATCTCTTGTACATAAGAGATGCATCTTCAATGTGAAGTCTGTATCAAGGATTAAGGACTTTGGTGATAACCCCAATGTCAACATCCTAGAAGCTCCTGAGAGCACTGGATTGCACATCCAAGACAGTTCATTAGGATTGTTAGTAATAACTGTCTACCCCGGTAGAAGCAACAGGGAGCCGGTAATCATCCCACCATGTTGGAGAATAATCCAACAAACCACATACATTTGCATCATGTTGTTATGCATTGTATCATGATCATCTTGTTATATTTCAAGTGTCTAGTATTCTTTATCCTATCCATGCCATTGCATTGCATGAATATGATAAAGAGGGGCATCTATAGACACTCGAAATTTTCTGCCTACTTGTTACTAACATTGCAGGAAGCGCGTAATTTTTCTTTCAGAGATAACCCTGGAAGACAACTCAGCTTAATCCCGAAAATACCACCAGAAGTTCAGTTTCAACCCCGGACAACACACCGGGAGTATCATTTCCCACCTCGGAGATAACCCCATGGAAAGTAGTGCAAATACTAGAAATTCCACCGGAGAAGGTCGATTCATCTTGGAGATAACCTCGAGATGTTCAGTCTCAGTCTCGGAAACAACACCAGGAAAGACAATGTCAACCTTGGAGATAACCCCAAGGAGTGCAGTTGCAGTTCCAGAAATAACCCCGGAGATGCTCATTTTAACCCATGCAGTCAGCTTCAACCTCGGGACTCACACCGAGGCACTCAACTCCCAAACCAGGAGATAACCCCAGGAAGACAGTCACACCTCAGAGACAACCCCGAGGGCATTCAAAGACTTGCGGCAGCAATTCAATCTCAAAGATAACCTCGAGCAACGCGTCGCTGACGCCCAAAACCGAGATATACCCCACGAAGGGAAAAATCATCAAATTGCCACCTCGATCCCACATGGCGCCGTCTCAACAAACATCTCAACATACATTATACACAATAATGTCCCACAAGAATTAAGGAGTTGCAATCCCGAGTTACTACTACGCAAGGCAGAACACCGGATAGAATTTAAAGCTTGAAGACATAGGATATGGTTCCATCTTCCTGACTTCGTACAACCTCTAATCCCATGTCATTGCGTAGCTCTCGACAACGACAGTCCAAAACAGGTCTTATACACCTAAATCGGATACTCGAGTTAAATTTTTCCAAGTTCGAGCAGACATCACGTTGTATGCGTGCACGTACTTCGAGACGACATGACTCACGGAGCCCAGGGCACCCCGGGCAGCTGCAGATGCATCTGCGGCTACCGCAGGTACACCTGCGGCTCCCCCTCTATTAATAGAGGGCTTGGGGTGGCCATATTCAAGAGAAAAAAAGGCGAGGAAGTCCTATCCAATTTACTTTGTACACACCCTATATTGAGTGCTTTCTCATTTTAAACACTTGTGAGCTCACATATAACTATATTTTTACAGACGGGAGCCGAGTGTTCATCCACTTAAAGCTATAGAAGTCTTCTTTGGCGTACCCCAATCGTAAGCCTTCTCTTATACACTTTAAAGCCTTTCTCTTCATCTGCACACACTCTTCTTCACATCGAGAGTCATGTTGTGTGTGTATGCCTGCACTTCACCCTTAGTTTTTATTTCTGCTCAGATATAAATACTTATATATATATATATATATATATATATATATATATATAAATCAGGATCTTAAGCTCACCTTTTTATCTAACTCACTGAGCTCACCCCTTTTTTAGCGACAAGATTTGAAGATTCGATTAATTATACAATCGTTGTTCATACTTTTAATGACGCTTATATGTTGTCCGTCGTTAAAAGTATAGATAACGGTTGTATGATGATCGAACCGTCACGTCCGTCCGGCCGCTAAAATAAGGGGGGAGGGTGAGCTTGAGTGAGTTGGATAAAGGGTGAGCTTAAGATCCGAACTCAGATATATATATATATATATATATATATATATATATATATGTCATCAAACTCGTCCGATGAGCCTGGATTTTACATCCAGCAATGCGTATCGCTTTTATATATATATAGCAACAAATTGTTGAAATGATAAACTGAGCCGGGATCGATATATATCATGTGCGTTTACCACTTATATATATATATATATATATATATTTTTTTTTTGTCAGGCATAGAGTTTACTTCGTGATTTTTTACTGCTTTATTTACATTCCGTCTCGTCTGGAGTTTACTTCGTAGTGGTTGATCGTATTTATTATTTTATTTACATTTCTGATCCCCATGAAGGTGCTTCGTGAACGTTGAACGCTCATTTCTTCGTTCTAAGTCAGAATTTGATTATTTTTGAGTACGCAACTCTATAATTCCAAATCATTTCACTCCCCCAAAATCATTTCACTTCTCCCCCAAATCATTTGTCTCCCTCCTCTCTCGTTACTCTTCCTCTACCGCTCGCTCTCCACTCTAACCCAAATAAAATTAGAAGCTTTGTATGCCCACGGACTCATGTCCTGTCGGACTGAGTTCAGACCTTTACAGCCGTTCAAGGAGCGAAAATCACCTCGACCAGAAAAAGCTTTGGATTAGATGTGAGTTCAGACCTTCACAGCCGTTCAAGGGCCGGATCTGATTGTGGATGATGGTGGTGATGCAACTTTATTGATTCACGAGGAAGTGAAGGCCGAGGAGGAGTATGCCAAGACCGGTGCTGTTCCCGACCCGCCTTTATGCATATATCACTCACGATTTGGGGCAAATGCCAATTGTTGCTGTTATAGCTGTAAGTAGATTGGGAAAATGTTGTTGAAACTTTCAATTTGAAATATTTATAATAGCAATTAAAGAATGGATGTTATGAATGAACTGTCTTTGGCACTGATTTTGATTATATGCAATTAAATTTTCAGCTTTGGCTAAATTTTTAGGGTATGATAATTGTCTGAATGTTCGTTGTGTTGATTGTCAGTAGGAAGCTTCTTGAGGATGTTTATTGGTCCCATTAATGTTCGTGCTACTCGGAAGGATGTCCAATTGAAAGTGAAAGTGGAATACAATAGTTTCAGAGTATGCTTCCATTGGCTCCTCATTCTTCTTTTCTTATCTAATCTGATCGCATCTTGATAGTACCTGATTAGTTTTTCCTGCTCTGGAATTTACTAACCATTGCTATTGTATTATTGTAATTTTACTCTCTCTATTTAATAAATGTTTACCTTCGGAGTTTGGAAGAAGGATTCAAGCTTTTTCTCAGTTCTATGCAAATTAAACTACAGCAATCTATAATATGTTTTTGTGCTTCTGTTGATGATCAAATCCATGTATAACTAGCCAAGTTGTGATATAAATTTGTTTTTGTCCTAATCTCTTATCAATTTATGGCTCTCAAAATATATGTAGAACTTTTTCTTTTCTTTTTTGGGCTGGTGGAAAATAATGCAAACCGTTATTATCTCAATCTCTTTGCAGGATGTGAACATACTCTCTTTTAAGATGCAACCACTAATAGATTAAACTTTTTTATTGTAGGCTAAGAGAATGGATGTTGTGTGGGGAGAAACTTCTGGAGTAGATGGTCAACTATGGCTGTTATGCCCTATCCTGTTCACATTACAGGTGATTCAAACTGCACTATTGGATAATTTGTAGATAATGGATACACGTCTGCTTAAGTCTTGATGTTATAATGTTCAAATGAATGGAGTTGATTTTATATATTTGTAGTTTTTGATTTATGAATTTTATTTTGTTGCAAAATGATTCCATTTCGTAGCTGTTGTTTGATGATGTTTATCAGTTTATGTCATAATATAGATGTAAGTTTTAGTTTCATCTCCAAATCTTATTGTGATGTAGCATTGGAAAGGTGTTCGTGTCTGCTTCCCATCACCTCAAATGGTGCATCATTTGGGTGTTTCTATAGGGAGTTGTGCCTGTTTTCCCAAGATAGGTTCTGGTGTTAAAAGTAAAAGAGAAAAACACCTCATCTTCCTTATGCATTGCATTTATCATTTTAAGCTAGCAGCCATGGTTATTGTTTTGCTATGGTAAGCTGGTGGACTCCTGATTAGGAACTTTACTGTTGAAATATAAACTAGAACCTGAAATTATGGAAGACCTCATTGTCTGGTTTTGTTTTACATGATACTTTCCAAGTTGATGTCTTTCAAACCATCTTTGAATCTTTAACCCAAAGAAGCATTGGGTCTGCTGTCTGATCCTTGGAACTTTTATCAGGTTATCAGCAGATTTGGTGACAAGGTTGGCATAACATACTTTCTTGCTGAACCAAAAAAACAGAATCTGGATGATGGCAGAGTTAAATTGGAATGAAGTGAGTTCTTTTTCTTCAGTTTAATATGAAGCTGTCAAGGCTCCAAAAGGAGCTTCAGAGCTGCTGTTAATGTATCAGTATTTGCTGGCCATGGTACTTAGCTGTGAAATGTTATATTTTGTCATTTTTGTGTAAATATGCAGCTTGTAAAGTATTATGCATCGTCATTTTTATTTATTAATCTTAATCGAGAAGCTGTCTTTCTAAATGACATTTACTGCAGCAATCTTAGTGAAACATACATAGACATTTTCATTATCTTCAAATATTTTGTTGGTCGAGACTGAAGATCAGTTTAATAGTTCACTTCACAATGTCCAAGGTAGATATGTACACTTTTTTTCTACTGATTTTCTTTTTCCACAATGTCCAATAGTTCACTTCACAATGTTCCTATAATTTTTCATGACGGAGTCTGTTTACTTGATGTCTATTGTATATTCCATCTTATTTAGGCAAGTCATTATCTCATGTTATTGGGCAGTTGAGTGAGAAGTACCCTCATGTTAGCACATAGAAGGTCGTGGGTGCATTGGACAGGTAATGTTTTTAAAATGTTGATTACCAATTTACCATCACTTATTTTACCTTCATTTGTTAATTATTACTAGAAATCCAAAATGAATATAAATATTCTTCATATGTCCGATTATTAGTGAATAAAAATATATAAACTTTGGAATTCTACCTCTTTGAAGCGTCCTTCAAACTGTTCCTTCTGAAGTGTTGAACAAAGTTGGAATCGATATTGAGCTCACGAGCTACTTTCTTCCCCAGTCCTGCTGCAGCAGGTCTTCTGTACTATGTAAAGTTTTATTGGTTATGGAAATTGTAAACATTTCTCATATTCTAAAATGTTGTAAACTATGTAAATGTTGTAACATTTCTGAATTCAAAATTATTTCAATTTACTCGTTTGTGATGCTTGTAATGTTGTAATGTGAATGATTTTAAATGATGTATATAATATTTTTTATATTTTATTTTATATTGTATTTGTGTTTGTTGAATAAATGTGCATTATTAATTTTTTTTAAATATGAAAAGGCTATAGCGACGGTCATCGACCGTAGCTATAGTGTTCTATAAAACACATCCTTATAGCGACGGTCACCAAGTGTCGCTATAGACATCTATAGCTACGGTCATGACCGTAGCAATAACTCTCAGCGACCGTTAGTAAAGGGCAAATACACGATTTTGCCATGACCTATAGATAGGGTCGGCGACCGTCGCTATAGGCCAAAAGACTGCTATAAGTTTTCTGATCGGTTCTATGGCGATTTGCGGTGACGATCATCGCTAAAATTTTTAGCGACGGTCTTTTGGCTTATATATGATTAAATTGCCTAATCGTCGCTATAGGTCGATTTTTAGTAGTGACTATTGAAAACCAATGTTTCCAAGCTCAATATCAAAATTCAACTTCCATTCCGAGATTTTCACGATTCGACAATTATCGTCCAAACTCGTGAATTCCGCCTTAACTTCATTTCTTATGATTTGCTCATCCTTTCAAATGGATTCAATCCATTATACTAACTGTGAGACCCCAGATTTTATCAATAATGATTTAAATTTTGTCGAAATAATTTTTTAATATTATGGTGTGAATTTAAGATAATATTATAGTTGTGGGTAGTATTTATAAATTTTGTAAAGTATGCAAGTGGTTATATTATATTATTCGATTGGGTGGGGAATATTCTATTTAGCGGGGAATATTCGCATAACTACTCAATCATTGGTGGACCCTATTAATGTAATTATTATCGGATTGAGAAAACGACAAAAATATTTTATCAAATAACTACGGAAGTTTTACCGCTTGATATTGTTGAACTACTTCTAGTAAAAAAAGAATATGCTGCTATTAGTTGCATAGTTAAAGTACACTGGTATTGATTATTAATCTTATGTGAGTCACCAGGTTTGATTCCATTATTGTTGATTAATAATATGAATTATTATAATGATAATGACGTTTTGTTTTATTCAGTATTATTAACGTAATAAAATGTAAACATCTTTTATATAAAATGTATCTTTTATTAAAGATATTCTATAAATAGAATATATTATATTTTATTATGCGTAGTGTTGCGTAGTGTTTTGCATGTAGTGTTAAGTAGTGTTGGCATAAGAAAAATATTTTATATAAATAGAATATATGATATTTTATTTAAAAGATTTTGCTTTAAATATGGACCAGCGATTAAAGTAAATCAATCTGACCGCTCATGGATTAATTACTATGCATTCTATTTTCCTATAAATAAAGCTTCATTCCTTCATTATTTTCTTTTTCTTAATTCAATTAAACTCTGTAGAGAGAAATTATAGAGAAGCTATAGAGAAAAATCTATAGAGAGAAAGAAGAAGAGTATTCTAAGGTACTTCACTACTTTTTGATATCCAAAGGTCTTTTTACGGTAAGGGATATTATTTGTTGTAATTCTAAGGGTGTTATTCTTTCTTATTCATGAAGAGAACTTCATTATTCCATTCATTATTATTCTGTTGAATAACTTTGTAAAAGTGGCATACCCTATACATAACTCATGATAATGCAGATACCCTATACTTGGTGAAATCCTTATATTATTCCATTCTTATTTATTCTGTTGGAATAACTCAGATACGCTTAATCCCCTATACTTGGTGATCTTCTTCATTATTCCATTCTTTATTATTCTCATTAGAATATCCTCATGCGTGTGTTTTACACCGGACTCGGTTCCATTGTTTATTATTCCGCATTTATTATTCTCGCTGGAATATCCTCGTCTGTGTGTTTTACACCCGACTGGTTCCATTGTTTATTATTTAGCATTTATTATTCTGGTGGATCATCCTCGCTTGTGAATTTCACCGACTTTGTTCCGTTATTATTATTCATTGAATAACTGCCTATGCCAAGCAATCGCATGCATGATGATTTCTTTTGTTATTCCATTCTTTATTATACCCAAATTGGTTAAAACTTTTGACTTCATACTCCATGAAATTAGTGGAATATCCTCGATATTTCAAGCTTCTTCATCCAAAGATCTTTTCATGGAAATATTCTTCCGATCATTCTTGAATTTTACTCTACAAAACAAAGATCTTGTTGACAATTTGGACGTTAATAATTCCTAGATAAATTAATTCTTGAACTTGTTTTATTAAATTATTATGTCATCACATCATCCTCATGTTATATTATGTTATCTTTGCTTACGTGCATAGATGAACTTAGTATGATTATGCATGAGTGGATCATTCGGTATAATTATGGCTTGTTATAAATGATGTGATAAAAGTCCTCGATTATCACGTAATGCGTTGATGGATAGTTTTTGGTATGATTATGACCAAGGGGTGATTCTAAGATAGTCATTTACCATTGATAATTTGATGAAAATCCTTGACCGTGATACACGGATGATTAGATGTGGTGGTTTATTTATTAAAATTTGAGTCTCAAATGATAAAAAAAATTGATGAAAACCTTTTAAAACCTAAAAGATAGTAGATTTTATTCTCTACTCGACTCTTTTAATGGATTGCATATTCATTCATGCAGATTAAACCGGTTGTTTATTGTATTTTATCGCTTTAACACCGTTGAAAGGCTAATGATAATTTATTCGCATTATCTTAGTCATAATATTTCTTCTTGGGCTAGTTGAGCTCACCCTTTCTTTCAACCTGCTCACTTCAGAAATGAGAACATAGCTGACGAGCCTGGGAACGAGTAATGGTCCGAGGATAGCATTAGTAGTCCTCACTATTCTCGTGAAATAGTGTGATAATAGTTGTAATGAGGACTCCTTTTGAGTTTGTATAATATCTAGTAGACAATATTTGTATTCAAACTCAAACTCGATTTATGTCGTATTGTATTACCTGACGATTAGGTAAGTAAGTTGTATTTGAATTTATGTACCATGTAAGTGGCGACCCAAGACGGGTGACGATACCTAATTTTGGGGCGCCACGGTTGGTATCGTAGCTTAGGATATGATCCCCGGCCGAGATGTGAGATAAGAACTAGAGGGAGAGACGGGAAATTCCTTCGCTAGTATTTACCTACCTAAATTTATTTGGTATTTAATTGGTCGGCCGAGTATAGGGATAATATGTTGCATGTCAATTAACCCTTATTTTGTGGCGTGTTTGAAAATGGCATCCGAGAATGTTGAGAATAGCAATGGAGCACGAGACCGTTGATTCTCCACGATAAATAATCGTGACAATGTGCAACAGGATGGCAATAATCCTCCTCAGTAAACAACAACACCGATCAATCGATTTAACGACGGCAGACGTTTAAGAGGTTTTAGAATTCATGCAACATCGGTAAAGCGACTCCTCGTCCAAAACGTAGGTGGAAACACGGAAAACTCTCTCGGCATCACCGCTAAACAATTCAAGGAGCCGACCACCGGAGTTTAAGGAGAGCCAAAACCACTTCGCTAAGTATGGATAAAGCAGATTACCAAGATATTTGATGTCTTGGGATGCTCCAGAGCAAAGGTTCCTTTTGCCGCCTTTTATGTTGCGCGCGGAGAGGCGATTCTTGGTGGGAATCGGTAAAACGTACTCAACTTCGCCAGATCAAGATATCTTGGGAGAAGTTCCAGAGTCGCATTCAACGACAAATACTTTCCCAAAGTATTCGCCACATGAAGGAGGTGGAGTTTATCAAGTTGGAACAAAACAATATGACCGTGTCGCAATACGAGGCAAAATTTATGAGTTATCACGGTTTAATGTCCCCACTGGTGGATAATGAAGAGAGAATGGCGCGAATGTTTTTAAGAGGTTTAAAGCGAGGAGATACGCCAACATCTTATTTCTCATAAACCGTGTTTTTATTCAAATGTTGTAAATAGGGCTCGATTAGTGGAGCGCGATAACGAGTCAACGCAACTAAAAGAGAGCAAATTGACAAAATTATAATACCAAATGGAGAGTAGTCATCGGGCGGTGACAACAAGCGTGAGGGAATCAATGGGCGGATATGGTAACCACTTTGGTGGTAATCGTACCAAAATAATAAGAATGGACATTTCAAGAAAAGGAGATTCAACAATGATGGAAAGACGTCTGCACCAAAGACCGTTGTTAAGGAAGGAGAAGGACCACCTATTATATGCTTCAAATGCGAGGAGAGGGGACACATCATCCCGAATCATGCTGCGCCGTCTAAAAGCATGTTATAATTGTAGAAGAGAAGGTCACTTAGCTCGATTTTTGTCGTTTATCAAGACAAATTCAACTAGGATGGAGGCACCAAAGGTCATCCCGCACAAACCAAAGCCTAGAGTTTAAGAGAGAGTTTTTTCTTTGACGAGGAACTCAATAAAATTATCACGGGTAAGTTAATCATAAGCTCTTGCGAAGTCTATACCGTGTTAGATACCGCCTCTACCCACTCTTTTATTTCACCTAGTTGTGTTCAACGTTTGAATTTGACTCAAGAAGTTAAACTTTGACTTATCGGGTTGAAACTTCGTTAGTAGGAGCCTTCATTCACGCTTACTATTTTTAAATCTTGTTTAATTCAAATAAACATTTTCATGTTACCTCGTCGATCTTATCTTTTTGAAAATATTTGCCTTTGATGTGATTTTCTAATCAATTGTTTAGCTACTCATCATGCTTTTCGTAAGGTTGTTAGCTTTTATATTTATAACAACCTCATACACCTAATTCAAAGTAACCAAACCCTAAAGTTAATCATCATCATATCAAGCCATAAGTAAAGAGCCCTAAACCTTTCTTTGTTGACTTCCTTGTGTGGAATACAATCGCCCGACTTTCAGAGAGGCAACATCGTGAATGAAGATGGCAAGTTTATAGGTATCATTGTGAGGTTCTATCTAGGATAAGGGATAGAAGTCACAGTTGGTATCAATGTGATGTACTATCCAAGTCTTGGATGAGAGTCACAGTTTTGAATGATATTTCTATTATTAATAAATTTCCTGGCGTATTCTTGAAGACTTCTTAGCCTACTTAGAGCGTGAAATCGAATTTTGTATTAACCCCAGTACAAAAACCCATTTCTTAAACCCTCAAATATTTCTTCAACTAAAAGGATCTGTTTACGTGGATTATGATGAAAGTCATAATAAAAGCATTGGACTAATGAAAATCATGGATAATTTGTGGTCATGATACTAATGAATACACGATTATCTTTGGCCGTAGTGCATGGATAATTTGTGGTCGTGATAATAATGAATACACGATTATCTTTGGCCGTAGTGCATGGATAATTTGTGGTCGTGATACTAATGAATACACGATTATCTTTGGCCGTAGTGCATGGATAATTTGTGGTCGTGATACTAATGAATACACGATTATCTTTGGCCAGTAGTGCATGGATAATTTGTGGTCGTGATACTAATGAATACACGATTATCTTTGCCGTAGTAGTGCATGGATAATTTGTGGTCGTGATACTAATGAATACACGATTATCTTTGGTGGTCGTGATACTAATGAATACACGATTATCTTTGGTAGTTGCATTGATAATTTGTGGTCGGATACTAATGAATACACGATTATCTTTGGTCAGAGTGCATGGATAATTGTGGTCGTGATACTAATGAATACACGATTATCTTTGGTCGTAGTGCATGGATAATTTGTGGTCGTGATACTAATGAATACACGATTATCTTCGCCGTAAGTACATGGATAATTAGTGGTCGTGATACTAATGAATATCCTCGGCCAGTAGTGGTGGATGATTCGATGATATGGATTAATTATTGAGTGAGTCTCAAAGAATGAAATATTAATTCATGGATGTGGTAAAAGTCATCTTTGGCAGTAGTGTATTGATAGACTTGGTATGATTATGACTCACGGATTATTCTAAGATAATCATGATCGTAATTGAAAACACGAATATCCTTAGTCAAGAAAGTGCATGAATAATTCATGGTTGTGATACTATTGTCGAGTCTCAAAGATTATTGGTTTTATATTTGTATATCTTTGGCTCAGTAGTGCAAAGATGAATTGTTAATGAATATCTTCGGTAGGATTGCAAAGATGAATTTAATGTTTTCAACGATAAAGGTATTCAAGGTATCCTCACCTCTTTATCATACCAGTATCGCACCTAATTTCGAGGGCTTAAATTCCATAAGGAGGGGAGATTGTGAGACCTCAGATTTTATTAATAATGATTTAAATTTTGTCAAATAATTTTTAATATTATGGTGTGAATTTAAGATAATATTATAGTTGTGGGTAGTATTTATAAATTTTGCAAAGTATGCAAGTGGTTATATTATATTCGAATGGTCGGGGAATATTCGGTTTTAGCAGGAATATTCGTAGACAACGGCTTAATCATCAGTGGACCCCACAATGTAATTATTGTTTGGATTGAGAAAACGACAAAAATATTTTATCAAATAACGGCTAAAGTTTTACCGCCGATAATCGCTGAACTACCTTGTAGTAAAAGTACAAAGAATACGTGGTTGCATAGTAGCACACCTGCATATTGATTATCGATGCTTATGTGAGAAGTCACTCGCTTTGATTCCATTATCACGATTAATAATATGAATTATTATAATGATAATGACGCTTTTGTTTTATTCAGATTATTAACGTAATAAAATGTAAACATCTTTTTATATAAAATGTAATACTTTATTAAAGATATTCTATAAATAGAATATATTATATTTTATTATGCATAGTGTTGCATAGTGTTTTTGCATAGTGTTTTGCATAAAGTGTTGCATAAGTGTTTGCATAGTAAAATATTTTTATATAAATAGAATATATGATATTTTATTTAAAAGATTTTGCTTTAAATATGGACCGTCAGATTAAAGTAAATCAATCTGGACCGCTCATGGATTAATTACTATGCATTCTATTTTCCTATAAATAAAGCTCATTCCTTCATTATTTTCTTACTAATTCATCAAAACTCTAGAGAGAGAAATTATAGAGAGAAGCTATAGAGAGAAAATCTATAGAGAGAAAGAAGAAGAGTATTCTCGCACTTCACTACTTTGATATCCAAAGGTGTCTTTTACTTGAAGGGATATTATTTGTTGTACATCTGTAAGTGGGTGTTATTCTTTTATTATTCATGAAGAGAACTTCATTATTCCATTCATTATTATTCTCATTGAATAACTCGTAAAAGTGGCATACCCTATACATAACCTCAGATACGCTGCAGATACCCTATACTTGGTGAAATCCTTATATTATTCCATTCTTATTTATTCTGCTGAATAACTCAGATACGCTAATCCCTATACTTGGTGATCTTCTTCTTTATTCCATTCTTTATTATTCTGTTGGAATATCCTCGTCGTTCGTGTGTTTTACACCGACTTGGTTCCATTGTTTATTATTCCGCATTTATTATTCTCGCTGGAATATCCTCCTGACTCGTGTGTGTTTTACAAATTCCTAACCGGTTCCATTGTTTATTATTCAAATTTATTATTCTCGGATTGATCATCCTGCTTGTGAATTTCACCTCACCGGTTCCGTTATTATTATTCTCGTTGAATAACTCGCCTATGCGGGCACCGCATGCACGGTGATTTCTTTTGTTATTCCATTCTTTATTATACCCAAATTGGTTAAAACTTTGACTTCTATACTCCATGAAATTAGTGGAATATCCTCGATATTTCAAGCTTCATCCAAAGATCTTTTCATGGAAATATTCTTCCGATCATTCTTGAATTTTACTCTACAAAACAAAGATCTTGTTGACAATTTGACGTTAATAATTCCTAGATAAATTAATTCTTGAACTTGTTTTATTGAATTATTATGTCATTGTCATCATCCTCATGTTATATTATGTTATCTTTTAGCTTACGTGCATAGATGAACTTAGTATGATTATGACCAGTGGATCATTCGGTATAATCACGACTTGTTATAAATGATGTGATAAAAGTCCTCAAAGGGCCCGTAATGCAAATGATGGATAGTTTTTGGTATGATTATGACCAGGGGTGATTCTAAGATAGTCACTGACCATTGATAATTTGATGAAAATCCTCGACCGTGGTACAGGATGATTAGATGTGGTGGTTTATTTATTGTCGAGTCTCAAATATAAAAAAAAATTGATGAAAACCTTTAAAACCTAAAAGATAGTAGATTTTATTCTCTACTTGACTCTTTTAATGGATTGCATATTCACCGCAGCTTAAACTGGTTGTCTATTGTATTTTATCGCTTAACATCTGTTGAAGGCTAATGATAATTTATTCTCGCATTATCTTAGTCATAATATTTCTTACCGGGCTAGTTGAGCTCACCTTTCTTTCACCGTTTCTCTTCGTGAAATGAGAACATAGCCGGGACGAAGCCTGGGAACGAGAGTAATGGTCCGTAGGATAGCATTAGTAGTCCTCACTATTCTGTGAAATAGTGTGATAATAGTTGTAATGAGGACTCTTTTTGAGTTTGTATAATATCTAGTAGACAATATTTGTATTCAAACTCACAGTTTATGTCGTATTGTACATACCTATGCTTAGGTTAGTAAGTTGTATTTGAATTTATGTACCATGTAAGTGGCGACCCAAGATGGGTGACGATACCTAATTTTGGGGGCGCCACAACAGGTATCGTAGCTTAGGGATATGATCCTCGGTGAGATGTGAGATAAGAACTAGAGGGAGAGACGGGAATTCTTCGCTAGTATGACCTACCTAAATTTATTTGGTATTTAATTGGTCTCACGAGTATAGGGATAATATGTTGCATGTCAATTAACCCTTATTTTGTGGCGTTGTTTGAAAATGGCATCCGAGAATGTTGAGAATAGCAATGGAGCACAGAGAGACCGCTGATTCTCCATGATAATAATCGAGACAATGTGCAACAGATGGCAATAATCCTCCAGTGTAAACAACAACACCGATCAATCGACGAACGATGAGTACGCTTAAGAGGTTTTTAGAATTCATGCAACATCAAAGTAAAAGCGACTCTGTCCAAAACGTAGGTGGAAACACGAAAAAGACTCTCAAGCTCACCGCTAAACAATTCAAGGAGCCGGGACCAACCGAGTTTAAGGAGAGCCAAAACCACTTCTACTCACTAAGCATGGATAAAGCAGATTACCAAGATATTTGATGTCTTGGGATGCTCCTGAAAGTAATATGCACACAAGCCAATCATGTTTGATGATAAAGCATATACTTTGTAACAAATCTTATTCATTTATTAATAAAAAGTATTAATTTATTAAAGGCTTTTAATTATCTACATGATGTCGCTTTTTATAATATGTGATAAACCCATAGTTTTAAGCAATGCTTTTAGAATAATGATGATGATCATTCTAATGAGATCTAAATTCTCAGAAAGCTTAAAACTAAAATAGTTCCCAATCATCGATTACTAAATCGGGATTAGTGAATCCGATAGATTGGTACATACGCTGTTTGCTTCATCGATGAGGATGATCGATCTCACGATCATTTGTGTGGAGACACTAAAGCAAGTATGTAGGTGCTTATTAGAGAATAAGTTCACCGAACGCGGCTCGCTAAGGAATACCTAATGGAGTTTTATTTGCTGTCATCAATAGAATTCCTCAGAGTGATAGTAGTACAAGTGATCCTTGACTTGAGATCATCATAAGATCTCGTGTATGATGAGTTATACTTTGACTTATTCCTTAAGACCCTTAGGTATATCAAAGGGTATGCTTGGGTATAATAAGTCAGTACACGGAGATAATGTATGATCAATAAAGAATCTACCACTTCTAATAAAAGAAGAGAAATGTCCTATGTGATTCGATAAATGACAACCCAAAGAGTCCTCGGTTAAAGCGTAATGAAATTAGAAAGGAGTTTCAATTTGCATTATTTGAGTCAGGCATTTAAGAGTCGAAATACATATAATTAAATAAAATAAGACTTGACAAGAATTCCATGCCTTATATTTAATCGGGACATCAGATGGTGGAAGGATCAATCAGACGGAATTATTTACTCAAAGGTTCTTTAATGATTAATGTTGAAATCTATATTATCCGGAAAGTCGCTGATCGCTAGGGAGGCTTATCCCTATCAGAATAAATATTATTTATTTAAATAAATTAATTATTTAATTTATTTATTTAAATAAGATTAGAATTGTTCTAATTGATTTATTCACAACCTGCTTAATATGGAGAACCTAAAGGGTCACACCATAAAAAGGAAGAATAATTATTTAAGAAGTTAATGGCATAATCGTAATAATATAGTTAAGTATATTTAATTTAATCTATGGTGATAGAATAAATTAAATAGCTTAATATTTATTATTTAATATTTTAGAAATATTAAATATAAATTAATAAGAGGAGTCTTATTAATATTATTACAATTATTATTATTTTAATTTCTAAAGAGTTTAGAAATTAATTTAATATAAGTACTTTCATTTATTCCTAATCGATTAGAAGGAAAATTAGTTAAAGGAGTTTAATTAATTATCCCTAATAAGATTAGGAGCTTAATTAATTAAAAGAATTTAATTAATTAAATAAAACCCAATTCCTTAATTGTTAAGATGGGTTACCCACATCTATAAATAAGAGGAGTCTTATTATGGGTGGTGGAGAGTTGTTGACTTTTACAACATAAATAATTCCAATTTGTTGGAGAGACGCTTTTTTATATGTAGATAAAAACTAGGGGTTAGCCAACCACCCATCTTCTTGAATCTTTCTTTTTCCTCGTGGATCACCCTAGAGGCCAAACATACGGGTGGCTAACGCCGATCAAAGGAAGGAACCAAACCCTGGATTCAAGTCGAACGCGAAAAGGATTTGAGGTGAACTTGTACTGAGGAAGCTCGATCTTCAAGGGTATGATTTTATTCTTTATCTTTTCGCTTAATTAATAATTGTGAATAAAGGGTGATCCGTATATGGTTTGTAAAAAATTTTTAAACTCGATTTTACACGCTCGCATTATTTTTGCAATTTGATCATGCTATGAATATTACAAAAACCTAATAAAGGCATCGTAGCCAAACCTTTATGCGAATTATTAATTGTTTTAATTTGATATGATATTGATATGTGTTTAGAACAATTTAATTGGGCATAATTTTATTATATAAAATTTATTAAATGAAAAAAAAATAATAAAAAAAAAAAAGGCAAGGAGAGCTTTTTTTTTTAAAAACAAAAAAAATCCTTATTATATAATCAAGCATTCACGTGATTGCTAAACTTAACAGAATAGTATATTTTATATTTTTTCTTTTAATTCTAAATTTAATTCACGTGGCTAGCATGGTGATGTACTAAGTTTAATTCATGGTAAAGCAATGTGACATCACGGATAATATAAAAAAAAAAAAAATCTATATGCATATTAAATCAATAATTTCAATTATATATATATATATATATATATATATATATATATATATATATATATATATATATATATATATATATATATATATATATATATATATATATATATATATATAAAGTTTTTATAATTTTTATAATTAAAATAAAATTTATTTTAATTTTAAAATAAAAGGTTTATTTTAATCTTAAAATAAAAGAGTTTATTTTAATTTTAAAATTAGAATTTCATGCTAACTAATTAGAGTTGAATTGATTCCATGCTAACTAATTGGAGTTGAAATTGGATTACATGTTTCCTTAAATAAAGGAGTTTATTTAGATATGAAATAAGATTTCATATTATTCAAAATAAAAGAGTTTATTTGTGAATAGAAAGAGAATCCTAATTTCCTTAAATAAAGGAGTTTATTTAGATATGAAATAAGATTTCATATTATTCAAAATAAAGGAGTTTATTTGTGAATAGGAAAGAATATCCGTGTTTCCTTTAATAAAAGATTTTTTTTTTACATGGAATTGATTCTTTTAATTAATTAAAATAAAAGAGTTTATTTTAATTAAAGATTTTTTTTTATATATGAAATTGATTCCATAATTAATTAAAATAAAGGAGTTTATTTTGATTAAAATTTTGATTAAAATAAAATAGTTTATTTTATTCAAAATTAGATAAATTAAAATAAAATAGTTTTATTTTGATTTAAATTTGATTAAAATAAAGGAGTTTATTTTGATTCAAAATATAGATTTTATACTAACTAAATTTGCCCATTAAATGATATCAATATATATATTAAATGTTTATTATTCATATGATGAATGTTATTTATCGATGCATATGATGATGTGTATGATAATAAATGGGATTGATTATGGACTATCGACCAATGTGATTGGATTTTATTTTAGTTGATGCATTTAATGTATGGGTTTTATTAAATGGGGTCTCACAGACTGACGCCTTCTCTAATTTTTCTTAATGTAAATTCTATCTCCTCCTATGTATTTCCCTCGATCACGATCAAGGTTTCTATTTATTTTAAAATAGTTTTGTAATAGAATATTTAGAATTAATTTTGAAGAATTAGAGATCAAGGAGCAAGGAGCGCTTGAAGACCCGCTTTGTAATGGAGCCCGTTTAAATGTAATAGTTATATTTAAATATTATTTCTCGCACCCCTTGGGGAGTTTGACCTTTTGGTTCACTTGGTGGCTCTAGTGAACCAAACTAGAATAAAAGTCCATAATCAATCCGTAGAATATAGTATTCTATATGTGTACGCTTATACTATATATATATATATATTATGCAAACATGCTTCGCATGTTCATTAATACGACGCTTATTTTATATA
Organism: Panax quinquefolius; assembly: GCA_020205615.1. NCBI lineage: Eukaryota > Viridiplantae > Streptophyta > Magnoliopsida > Apiales > Araliaceae > Panax > Panax quinquefolius. The sequence goes on along the minus strand of JAINUW010000714.1, from coordinate 208,432 downwards.
TATATATATATGTGCATGCGCTTAAAACAAGATGAGACAAATTAATAACAAACCCTCAATTTTTTATATTAAGTCCTAAGCGCTCAAAGATATTTGAATATCGAACGTCGCTTTCTAGCATGATAAAATTAATAGAGTATTAAATATTTAATATGAGTTTGTTGTGGTCACCACAAGGCAAGTATTAAGTATTTAAGATGTTAATTTATCACATTTGATGCTTATAAAGAAAATTGAACAATATTGTTTTGTCAGGTCACCACAAGGATGATATTTTTCTTTTTTGAATATACGGAGTGCTAGGTCGGATTTAACTCGATAATTTTGATTCTGGATGTGCCACCACTGATCAAAATAATCTAAGAGGCAAAAAGAAAAGGAGTCAGATAGTTGATGTAATTGACAAAAGTTGTTCACCTATTTATTTATATATAGTTTGTCAGTCACCACCACAAGGCTATATACATTTGAAATGGGATCCTTATTCTCACTAGCAAATCTTTAATTAGATTTTGCCGAACTATATAAGTGAGGGTAATATAGTTTGAAGAAAATAGTGGAGATACCAATTTAAAACAAGACCTAAATTATTTTGGTAATTAATAAAAGAATGTATGTTAAAATGTTGTTAATTACAAATTCATTTACGTAATTTTACAATGTCTAAAATTACTATCATCATGCAAAAACATATTAGATGCTAAATTAACCGTACCAATTAAATGGATTGGTTAAGGAATTTGAGAATAGTTCTCATAGTCGAAAAGCTATCTTATGTCCTTAATACGCCTATCCTCGCAATGGTTGCGCATAATGCCTCCGAGGAAGAGATTGCTACTTTTAGAAAGTGGCAAGATGATGCACAAATTGGCTCAACGCATCATGCTCACATCCACGAAAGTAACGAAGCTTCAAATACAAGATGAAACTATGGATGCTCCTACTATATTCCCCGCACATCAAGTAGTTGATGGTGAGGAAAGTAGGACCGATAGATATCGACATTCAAGGAGCTCTTCCGATCTAGAATAACCAATGACACTATAAGATAGCATAAAAAGTTCTTAACATAATCAATTTGATTGATCAATTAGACAACCGGTTTTGTCTGCGATGGATGGAGAGTTGAGCCAAGATTTGATCTTGCACTCACCCCTTGACTTTTTCATTAATTGTTGTGAATTTTTCATATGAACAAGCTAGATATCGCCTTCGCCGATTTGCTTAACATGTTGAAAAATGTCGAGAGTCACTTTCCAACCAAGAAAGATCAAGTCTTACCGGTAGGGCCAAAGGATCTTCCAAAAGAAGAACGATTCAAAGAAGGTAAATAGAAAGGCATAAACAAAGGATAATAAGAACAAAATCGATACGGATAAAGAAAGGAGTTTGCTTCCACCGCAATAAGCCCGACACCGGAAAGAAATCATGAGAAGCATCTTGCAGAGGCTAACCAAAGAAGCTTAGTGAAGTTTCTAAGCTAAAAATACGCTTTTTGTTCATGATTGAAATAAATTTTTCTTTAAGTCAAGGTTCTACTGGGTATTGATACCGACTTTGGTTATCATAAATATAGATTTATGAAGGACCAAGCGAAGTAGAAATTAAACAAAGATAAGTAATCCTATATGTGTGGAAAATGAAGCAAAGGTTGCTACATTAGCCATAGAAACTTATAGTTTAAGAATGCCTACGGCAAATCTATTAAGTCAATAAGTTGTTATCAGATTCCAGCTTTTGTTAAAAAAAATATTATTTCCATTTTATCATGTTGGACAATAAAATTTTGGTATTATAATTAAGAACAATTGTTGTTCTATTTATAATAATAATGTTTTCAGATATAGAACCGAAAGATTACTTAATGGATTTTGTATACTGACTTACATGAAAATAATTTTGCATATCGAACAAATTAGTATAAGAAAAGGAGATGATCATTCAAAGAGTCAATGTGTGTATTTGTCGAATACAAGTGTGAATTATTCGAAAGGTTCAAAGAATTCGTAAGTGAAACAAATTGGCAAAGTATTAAGATTCTTTGATTAGATCAAGGAATAAATACTTGTGCAATAAGTTTCTAGATCATCTCAAATGGTTTTCTCATAATGGACACATCCCGATACGCAATAATCGATTGATGTATCCGAATGAAAAATCGCACTTTGTTGGACATGGTGCGGTCCATAATGATTTTACCGACATTCCAAAGATCCTTCTGGGTCATGTCCTAGAAATGGTCGATATCTCACGAAAAAGGTAACCTCAAAATCCAAATTTCAAGACTCCATAAAAGTTATGGATGTGGAGGATTCCTAATCTTAAGTATGTTAAGATAAGGGTTTGTCCAACTTATGTGAAAAGGTTTCAAAGGATAAGTTTGGGACAAGATTTGACATGTACGATTTGTGGGACATCCTAAAGTAAGTTTAGGTATATGTTCTATAATTCTACTTAGCAAAAGGTGTTTGTTACGAAACACGCCGCCTTCTAAGATAAAGGTGTTTATCATTAAAAGGGCTAGTGGAGGATAATAGATCTTGAAGAGTTCAAGAACCACAAAACACTATAAGTCAAATAAGAGGAACCCGTAGATGTAATTCTATTGCATCACAAACCGAATCAGAACTGAATAGTACCAAAGATACCTAGAGGTATGGATTCATCATGGATGATGATGATGATGAGAAGATGATGATCCAGCTATACATATGATGAGGTAAGTGTTGTATGAAATGGATCAAGCAAGTTTCTCAAATATGGAACATTCGCTTGATGAGACAATCAAAAGAGTTTGATTTTATCAAAATAAGAATGAACCTAGTGTGTACAAAGGGTCATTGGAGCATCGACATTCCTAGTATTATATGTTGATATACTACTTGATAAGGAATGACATACCAATGCTACAATCAAGAAAAGATAAAGTTGTCAAACATTCCTCCATGAATGATTTGGAAGAGTATCTTAATCGGGGATATAAATCTATATAGATAGATTTAAGAGGATGCTCGACTTAACCCAAGGAACGATATTCATTTGATGCTAAAGTCGCTTAGCATGGCAAACTCCAAGAGATGTCTCATGTCGATGAGCTATGGAGTGTATCTCTTAATAGTCCCCATAGACTCCAAAAGAAGAGAGATCGCATGAGTGACAATCATGTATGCAATGAAATATACGAGACCTGATGTCGATCACCATATTTCGAGAAGATCACTATGAAGACGTTGAAAACATCTTAAAGTTCTTAACCCAAGACTAAGGATGTGAGATATATTCATGGTGGGTCTAAATTAAAACTAGAGGGCTTAACAGCACTCAAGTTTTTCGCATGCACTAAGATTTACGTAAAAATCCACTTTTAAGGTAAAGTGTTACCTCTCAATAAAGGGTGTAGTGAATCGAAAGGTTCCAAACAAAGAAAGAGTTGCCGGTTTAGTGATAAAGACAAAGTATATAGCTATAAATGAAGTCGCAAGTTGATTGTTTGGATTAAAAGTTCATTACGTAACTAGAATAGTTCCTAAGTCTCATCTTGATCTAAACATGTGTCAGGCACTTTCATTTGATTATTAGAATCATCGAAAGATGGGAAATCACTATAGAGATAGTGGACTCTCATTAACAACATTACATATCCATTAACTAAAGCTTATCCAACAAAGCAGGATAATCGCCACTTAGAGAAGAAGAGTATAAGATACCACGACGATCGGGTTTAGTGCAAGTGGAGATCGAAAGTAGATGCACACAAGCCAATCATGTTTGATGATAAAGCATATACTTTGTAATAATCTTATTCATTTATTAATAAAAAGTATTAATTTATTAAAGGCTTTTAATTATCTACATGATGTCGCTTTTATAATATGTGATAAACCCATAGTTTTAAGCAATGCTTTTAGAATAATGATGATGATCATTCTAATGAGATCTAAATTCTTAGAAAGCTTAAAACTAAAATAGTTCCCAATCATTGATTACTAAATCGGGGATTAGTGAATCCGGATAGATTGGTACATACGCTGCTTGCTCATCGATGAGGATGATTGATCTCACGATCATTTGTGTGGAGACACTAAAGCAAGTATGTAGGTGCTTATTAGAGAATAAGTTCATCGAACGTGGCTCGCTAAGGAATACCTAATGGAGTTTTATTTGCTCGTCAATAGGAATTCTCAGAGGATAGTAGTAGACAAGTGATCCTTGACTTGAGATCATCATAGTATCTCAGTATGATGAGTTATACTTTGACTTATTCCTTAAGACCCTTAGGGTATATCAAAGGGTATGCTTGGGTATAATAAGTCAGTACATGGAGATAATGTATGATCAATAAAGAATCTACCACTTCTAATAAAAGAAGAGAAATGTCCTATGTGATTCGATAAATGACAACCCAAGAGTCCTCGGTTAAGGCGTAATGAAATTAGAAAGGAGTTTCTAATTTGCATTATTTGAGTCAGTGCATTTAAGATCGAAATACATATAATTAAATAAAATAAGACTTGACAAAGAATTCCATATCTTATATTTAATCGGGACATCATCAGTATGGTGGAAGGATTGAATCAGATGGTAAATTATTTACTCAAAGGTTCTTTAATGATTAATGTTGAAATCTATATTATCCGGAAAGTCGCTGATCGCTAGGAGGAGGCTTATCCCTATCAGAGAATAAATATTATTTATTTAAATAAATTAATTATTTAATTTATTTATTTAAATAAGATTAGAATTGTTCTAATTGATTTATTCACAACCTATTAATATGGAGAACCTAAAGGGTCACACCATAAAAGGAAGAATAATTATTTAAGAAGTTAATGGCATAATCGTAATAATATATTAAGTATATTTAATTTAATCTATGGTGATAGAATAAATTAAATAGCTTAATATTTATTATTTAATATTTTAGAAATATTAAATATAAATTAATAAGAGGAGTCTTATTAATATTATTACAATTATTATTATTTTAATTTCTAAAAGAGTTTAGAAATTAATTTAATATAAGTACTTCTCATTTATTCCTAATTGATTAGAAGGAAAATTAGTTAAAGGAGTTTAATTAATTATCCCTAATAAGATTAGGGAGCTTAATTAATTAAAAGAATTTAATTAATTAAATAAAACCCAATTCCTTAATTGTTAAGATGGGTTGCCCACATCTATTAATAAGAGGAGTCTTATTATGGGTGATGGAGAGTTGTTGACTTTTACAACGAAATAATTCCAATTTGTTGGAGAGTACACTTTTTCTATAGAGATAGAAAACTAGGGTTAGCCATAACACCCCTTCTTCTTGAATCTTTCTTTTTCCTCGTGGATCACCTCTGTAGAGGCCAAACATATGGGTGGCTAACGCCGATCAAAGGAAGGAACCAAACCCGGATTCAAGTTGAACGCGAAAAGATTTGAGGTGAACTTGCACCGAGGAAGCTCGATCTTCAAGGGTATGATTTTTTCTTCTATCTTTTCGCTTAATTAATAATTGTGCATAAAGGGTGATCCGGTATATGGTTTGTAAAAATTTTTAAACTCGATTTTACACGCTCAAGATTATTTTTGCAATTTGATCATGCATATTCATGAATACAAACCTAAATATAAGCAAAAGGTTCTTTTGCTTTTTATGTCATCGGAGAGGCGACATCGGTGGGAATCGGTAAATCGACTCAACCTCGTCAGACTAAAGATATCTTGGGAGAAGTTCCAGAGTCGCTTCAACGACAAATACTTTCCCGAAAGTATTCGCCATACATGAAGGAGGTGGAGTTTATCAAGTTGGAACAAAACTATATGACATGTGTCGCAATACGAGGCAAAATGAAAGTTAATCGGAGTTATCACGGTTCCCCCACTCGTGGATAATGAAGAGAGAATGGCGCTAATGTTTTTAAGAGGTTTGAAGCCGAGATACGCCAACATCTTATTTCTCATAAACCGTGTTTTTATTCGGATGTTGTAAATAGGGCTCGCTTAGTGGAGCGCGATAACGAGTCAACGAACTAAAAGAGTGCGTACCAAGAAAATTATAATACCGGTGAGAGTAGTCATCGGCGGTGACAACAAGCGTGGAGGGAATCAACAAAGCCGATATGGTAACCACTTTGTGGTAATCGTACAAAATAATAAGAATGGACATTTCAAGAAAAGGAGATTCAACAATGATGGAAAGACGCCAAAGACCAAAGACTGTTGTTAAGGAAGGAGAAGGACCACCTATTATATGCTTCAAATGCGAGGAGAGGGACACATCAATCGAATCGCTATGCCATGCCGATTCCAAAGCATGTTATAATTGTGGAAGAGAAGGTCACTTAGCTCGATTTTGTCGCTTATCAAGAGACAAATTCAACTAGGATGGAGGCACCAAAGGTCATCCCCTGCATAAACCAAAGCCTAGTAGTTTAAGAGAGAGCATTTTTTTTTTCTCGTGACGAGGAACCCGAATAAAATTATCACGTAAGTTAATCATAAGCTCTTGCGAAGTCTATACCGTGTTAGATACCGCCTACCCACTCTTTTATTTCACCTAGTTGTGTTCAACGCTTGAATTTGACTCAAGAAGTTAAACTTTGACTTATTGGTTGAAACTTCGTTAGTAGGAGCCTTCGCTACGCTTACTATTTTTAAATCTTGTTTAATTCAAATAAACATTTTCACGCTACTCGTCGATCTTATCTTTTGAAAATATTTGCCTTTGATGTGATTTTCGGAATCAATTGTTTAGCTACTCATCATGCTTTTCGTAAGGTTGTTAGCTTTTATATTTATAACAACCTCATTACCTAATTCAAAGTAACCAAACCCTAAAGTTAATCATTGTCATATCAAGCCATAAGTAAAGAGCCCTAAACCTTTCGTTGTTGACTTCTTGTGTGGAATGCACCGGCCGGACTTTTCTCGAGGGCAACATCGTGAATGAAGATGGCAAGTTTATAGGTATCATTGTGAGGTGCTATCTAGGATAAGGGATAGAAGTCACAGCTGGTATCAATGTGATGTACTATCCAAGTCTTGGATGAGAGTCACAGCTTTGAATGATATTTCTATTATTAATAAATTTCTGGCGTATTCTTGAAGACTTCTTAGCCTACTTAGAGCGTGAAATCGAATTTTGTATCGAATTCCAAAGATAAAAACCCATTTCTTAAACCTCAAATATTTCTTCAACTAAAAGGATGCATTTTACGTGGATTATGATGAAAGTCATAATAAAAGCATTGGACTAATGAAAATCATGGGTATATGTGGTATTAGTAAGTGTTATAATGAGTTATGTTGGTGAGTATGTGAAAACATGAAAGTTTCTTAGAAATCACAAAGAGTTGAAAATCGATTTTGGTGAAAACGTAATATGAAATTCAATTGACCATATCTCCTATTATATTTTGAATTTTGAATGTGGTCAAGTCCTAGAGTTAGATCTATGAGTTACCTAACTAATCCAAGTGGAATTACTGGAAAAGGTGTTGTAGATTTTTGTGTGGACTGATTTTAGTAAAGGAGTGCAAAGCTGCAAAACCAAAAAAGTCTTCTCGCCATGATTTTAGAGAGGCTGTTTCGGCCACTTAAATTATGAGAAAAATTCTGGCCTTTTGGGACATGAAGGTATATGGTATAAAGTACCTCTTGTCCAAAAATGAGCTCATTCTGACTTAAAATGAGCAAGTTATGACTATTTCAATATTTAGGTTTTTCTGACAAAAAACGCTATAACTGGAGTTCTATAACTCCGATGACCATGAAATTTAAACTAGAAGCTCACGTTAACATGTGTAAGGTCCTGCCAAGATTTGGAAATTTTTTGAGTTAAACTTGAGGTAGCTAATTTCTTAAGAAATTAATTAAAAATTGATTTTTGAAAAATAGTAAATGAATTTTAAAAAATTCCGAGAAAAATATATTTTCATCATGGAACTATATTATGCTAAATCCCAGAAAAGAAATATTTTTGGGACTGATTTGGTATTTTTCATGAAAATAGTTTAGTTACGAACATATGAGTTAAATATGTTATGTGAAGTAACAAAGTTGAAAATATGATTTTATGGCTAGAGAACCCTATATAGAGTATATGCATATTTTTTGAGAGATTTGATAATTGGTGATGATATCTTATGAGTATGGCATTTTGAATGATTAAATGCATTATATGGTAAAGCGTAAACAATTAAGATAAATTATTTATAAATTTAAGAAGTGATTAAAATATTGTTATAATATTAATGATATTATATTATGAGATTATTAAGTGATTAATAACATGGGGATATTCTTGAATCTCGGATAAATTATATTATAAATGTTTAATATTTATCCTTTATCTCATTTGATTGATTCTTTATATTATTATCCTCATGCTTATATTATGTTGAAAGTCATCTCATGGCACAGAAGTGCATAGATGGACTTGGTATGATTATGACCAGGGATTGTTCGGTATAATCATAACCGTAATTGAAAACAAATTTATCTTTGGCCGTAGTGCATGGATATTTTGTGGTTGTGATACTAATGAATACACGATTATCTTTGGCCGTAGTGCATGGATAATTTGTGGTCGTGATACTAATGAATACACGATTATCTTTGGCCGTAGTGCATGGATAATTTGTGGTCGTGATACTAATGAATACACGATTATCTTTGGCCGTAGTGCATGGATAATTTGTGGTCGTGATACTAATGAATACACGATTATCTTTGGGAGTAGTGCATGGATAATTTGTGGTCGCGATACTAATGAATACACGATTATCTTTAGTCAGTAGTATGGATGGATAATTTGTGGTCGTGATACTAATGAATACACGATTATCTTTGGTCAGTAGTGCATGGATAATTTTGGTCGTGATACTAATGAATACACGATTATCTTTGGTCAGTAGTGCATGGATAATTTGTGGTCGTGATACTAATGAATACACGATTATCTTCGCCGTAGTGCATGGATAATTCGTGGTCGTGATACTAATGAATATCCTCGGCTCAGAAAGCGCAGGATGATTCGATGATATGGATTAATTATTGAAATGAGTCTCAAAGAATGAAATATTAATTCATGGATATGGTAAAAGTCATCTTCGGTCAGTAGTGCATTGATAGACTTGGTATGATTATGACCACGGATTATTCGGTATAATCATGACCGTAATTGAAAACACGAATATCCTTAGTCAAGAAAGTGCATGAATAATTCATGGTTGTGATACTATTAAGTCGAGTCTCAAAGATTATTGGTTTTACAAATTGTATATCTTTGGCCTCGTAGTGCAAAGATGAATTGTTAATGAATATCTTTGGCCTGATTGCAAAGATGAATTTAATGTTTTCAACGATAAAGGTATTCAAGGTATCCTCACCTCTTTATCATACTGTGTATGCACCCTAATTTCGAGGGCTAAATTTCATAAGGAGGGAGATTGTGAGACCCAGATTTTATCAATAATGATTTAAATTTTGTCAAAATAATTTTTAATATTATGGTGTGAATTTAAGATAATATTATAGTTGTGGGTAGTATTTATAAAATTTGCAAAGTATGCAAGTGGTTATATTATATTCGATTGGTCTGGGGAATATTCAGGTTTAGCAGGGAATATTCGTATAACTACTCAATCATTGGTGGACCCCACAATGTAATTATTATTGTCGGATTGAGAAAACGACAAAAATATTTTATTGAAATAACGGCGGAAGTTTTACCGCTGATACCGTTGAACTACTTGGTAGTAAAAGTACAAAGAATACGTGTAGTTGCATAAGAAGACACCAGTATTGATTATCGATGCTTATGTGAGAAGTCACTCACTTTGATTCCATTATTGTCGATTAATAATATGAATTATTATAATGATAATGATGTTTTGTTTTATTCAGTATTATTAACGTAATAAAATGTAAACATCTTTTATATAAAATGTAATACTTTATTAAAGATATTCTATAAATAGAATATATTATATTTTATTATGCATAGTGTTGCATAGTGTTTTTGTATAAAGTTTTGCATAGTGTTGCATAATGTTTGCATAGTAAAATGTTTTTATATAAATAGAATATATGATATTTTATTTAAAAGATTTTGCTTTAAATATGGACCGTCCGATTAAAGTAAATCAATCTGACCGCTCATGGATTAATTACTATGCATTCTATTTTCCTATAAATAGAAGCTCATTCCTTCATTATTTTCTTACTTAATTCACCTAAACTCTAGAGAGAGAAATTATAGAGAGAAGCTATAGAGAGAAAAAATCTATAGAGAGAAAGAAGAAGAGTATTCTCGTACTTCACTACTTTGATATCTAGTATCTTTTACTTGGTAAGGGATATTATTTATTGTACTTCGTAAGGGGTGTTATTCTTTCTTATTCATGAAGAGAACTTCATTATTCCATTCATTATTATTCTATTGAATAACTCAGTAAAAGTGGCATACCCTATACATAACCTCGTATATACGCATACACCCTATATACTTGGTGAAATCCTTATATTATTCCATTCTTATTTATTCTCATTGAATAACTCAGATATACGCGAAATCCCTATACTTGGTGATCTTCTTCTCATTATTCCATTCTTTATTATTCTGTTGGAATATCCTGTCTGTATGTTTTACACCGGACCTGGTTCCATTGTTTATTATTCCGCATTTATTATTCTCGTTGGAATATCCTCGTCTCGCGTCATGTGTTTTACACCTACCGGTTCCATTGTTTATTATTCAAAGATTTATTATTCTGTTGGATCATCCTATCTTGTGAATTTCACCCGACCGTTCCGTTATTATTATTCTCATTGAATAACTCGCCTATGCGGCACCGCATGCACGGTGATTTCTTTTGTTATTCCATTCTTTATTATACCCAATTGGTTAAAACTTTGACTTCTATACTCCATGAAATTAGTGGAATATCCTTGATATTTGCGCTTCATCCAAAGATCTTTTCATGGAAATATTCTTCCGATCATTCTTGAATTTTACTCTACAAAACAAAGATCTTGTTGACAATTTGGACGTTAATAATTCCTAGATAAATTAATTCTTGAACTTGTTTTATTGAATTATTATGTCATTGTCATCATCCTCATGTTATATTATGTTATCTTTGGCTTACGTGCATAGATGAACTTAGTATGATTATGACCGTGGATCATTCGGTATAATCACGGCTTGTTATAAATGATGTGATAAAAGTCCTCGCTGGCACTGTAATGCGTTGATGGATAGTTTTTGTATGATTATGACCAGGGGTGATTCGGTATAGTCAGCTTAACCATTGATAATTTGATGAAAATCCTTGACCGTGGTACGGGATGATTAGATGTGGTGGTTTATTTATTAAGTCGAGTCTCAAATAAAAAAAAAATTGATGAAAACCTTTTAAAACCTAAAAGATAGTAGATTTTATTCTCTACTGACTCTTTTAATGGATTGCATATTCACGCATAGCTTAAACCGGTTGTCTATTGTATTTTATCGGTTTAACATCACTTGAAGGCTAATGATAATTTATTCTCGCATTATCTTAGTCATAATATTTCTTCGGGCTAGTTGAGCTCACCCTTTCTTTCACTTTGTTCTCTTCGTGAAATGAGAACATAGCCGGGACGAGCCTGGGAACGGAGTAATGGTCCGAGGATATAGCATTAGTAGTCCTCACTATTCGTGAAATAGTGTGATAATAGTTGTAATGAGGACTCCTTTTGAGTTTGTATAATATCTAGTAGACAATATTTGTATTCAAACTCACAGTTTATGTCGTATTGTACACGACAGTTAGGTTAGTAAGTTGTATTTGAATTTATGTACCATGTAAGTGGTGACCCAAGATGGGTGACGTATACCTAATTTTGGGGGCGTCACACTTGATAATCACTTGGTTAATCTTTACTCTCCTTCTTGCTTCTTGAATTCTCAAAGGCTAACTTGTTATAGCTTTTGTAGCTTATTTTCACTTATTCTCTCTAACCAATAAGCTATAAGTTATTGGATTAAATCTAACAACTAACAAATGAACTTGCAAGCTTCCTATTTATAGGAAATCCTAATTGAGGGCTTAATGGTCAATAAGCCATTCCACCTCCTTAATAAACCTCCATACTATTCATTGCCTAGCTATTAAGTAAACTTGGCCACCACACTTACTTAGCTACTAAGTTAACTTGTTAATCACATAGCTTATCCTTTGCTTGTTCATCACATAAAAGCACTTTGCTTACTCATCACACATAAGCACTTTACTTAGCCTTTAAGTTACTTAACTTATTCTTTGCTTAACCCTTAAGTCTACTTGCTCATCACACAAAGTTCTTGGTCACCAATTCACCCATGTGATCATGGGTTTCCCCATGGGTCACCCAAACCCATTGGATTAATAGTTTGGGCTTAAGGTTTAATTAATCCCAACTTATACATTGGGCTTGTATTAACAATTCTTTGGACTTTACCATTAGCTTGCATTGGGCTTACACCTTAATCCCTATTGGACTTACTCATTTCTACACTTGGGCCTTATTAATATCTCATTGGACTTTACAATTTCTTACTCAATCCTACAAGTCCATTACATTTGGCTTAAAGCCTTATAACGTATAATTTACGTATTAATCTCGTATTCTAACTCGTATACTTATTTATGTATGCCATACCATCAATCATACATATTCGTATAATACCTCGTATTATACTCGTATTCATTACCTCGTATAATACCTACGTATTATACGAACATCGCTTTAATTCATTATACACCTTCCCTTTTTCCTTATCGGAAATCACTTTCCCTAATCGTTAGGTTTTAAGTCCGCAGGCGAAAAACTGCGTTTGCCATAACTAAAATAGTATTAAATATTCCATCTCGCCTCGATATTCTATCATTACGTATTTCTCTGAAGTTCAAAAATAATTCCTGAGCAGAAATGCGTGAATAGTATTTTTCAGAAAATTTCTCGGAAAGTTTTTATTTTCATCTTGGAAATTCAAACACTTTAATTCTATCACGTAGCCAAAATACTATGACGTTCCGATATATCTCGGTCATAGAACGACCTTTAATTAGCTTATTCCCATAAATAATTAATTAAATTCATTTAATCCTCATAATTAAATAAAAAAATTTAATTCTAAAAAATCTAAATTTTCTGGGGCGTTACACTGTTCCCCCCTTATAAGGATTCTGTCCCCAGAATCTCGCTAACACTACATCCACCATTGAGGAAAAATTTTCCTTCATTTTAATTTCAACTTCCCACAATGCTTCTTCGACGTTGTGGTTTCTCCAATTCACCTTCACCAAAGCTATTATCTTAATTCACCTGACTTGTCACTTCCTATCAATAATCTGAGTTGGAAGTTAAACACTTATTAACATATTACACTATCGTCTTTTTATTAATCCTTCTTTTAACTCGAAATTATTTGAAACTCAAATTCCTCCTTCAAAACGAGATGATACTTGATCGTCTCTTTATCCTACATCCTCTTATTCATTCACTTGCACTCCTCGTTACCTAGTTGTACTTAATTAACTCATTCCATTATCATGGATTGAGTCTACATTATGAATAACATTTCTGCTACTTCATTCCATAATTTAACTTCTAACTTTGTCGTCGCCACCTCCGTTAATAACTCATTATGAGTCGCAAATATTGATAGCTTTTCTCTATCTCTCCTACAAAATGCATAGGCGTCTATGCTTTCCTTCATTTGTATGATATAAGATATCACAGTCCTTCTCTACCGCATATTCCACTCCTTCTGTGTGAAGATATATTTTAGACTCTTAGAGTCCGTGTATATCTCATCTTTCTCCCCATATCAATACCAACCTGTGACGCTAATGGTACTTTCAACCATAGCACCTCACAAGGGTACCTATAGATTTGCCACCGACTTGCTTGGTGCCCCTTACAGAAAGTTTAACTTCAGTACATCGGTCAACCCATATGACATAACCATAACTCGTAATAACTATAACGATTTCTGAATATCGTCTTAGGTACCTCGTCCTTCCTTATTTTCAACCAGCGATACCCCGTACACAAATATATCTTAAAAAAATTTCTTTGCCCCTTTCAACTGATCAAAATAGATCATCGATCCTGGGAAATGGTATTTATTCTTAACTGCTAACCAAATAGTCATATATTTGACTTACGTATTGGTTTATTTAACTTTACTTCTTAGGGTTCACTTTCTTTCGACCTAAGTTTACGCGACCTACTTTCATTACCAGCTTACAACTTCATGACATATGAAGATGTCTTACTTAATATGCTCATCATCTTCGATGATTTACATTCTTATCTTCTTCTTATTATTTCTCTAGGACTCAACACACATCGCTTCTCTCCTAGTAGTCCATATGGTACTCTGAGTGGTTTCCCACAAACAACCAACAAACAAGTTCCCGTCTCATCTACACTGCCATTACAGTGAGTTAGATCGGTTACCAGTTTCGTATATACCTTCGCTCTCTGAAGGAATTGTTTAGCCCATCTCCCATATGTCAACCATCAAAGGTTACGATCGTATCACAACCTAATATTAATCATCCTTCTAAAATGCGTCATGATTAGATAACAAGAAAGTTTCGGTGATTCCTCACCGTAAATTACTACCTTGGGTTTCTTTAGAAAACCGAAGATTCATACTTTTATTCTAACAACTTATTAAAGTTTTATGGTTAATCAACTCATTCATACCGAGAATTACTTCAAATTCTCTCAACTTTATCGGTACTTATCTACCGATACTTGCTTACATTTCTTTTTCATGAAACCATTTCCACGAATATAATCAACGAAAGTTACTTTCCCATTCTCTACTTTAACATATAAAGGTATTTATAATCCCTTTCGGGAATGAACTTAATCACTTAGCAAACTCTCATGCTATAAAAGAAAAGTAGCACTCCAATCAAACAACACATAAGCATTCATTGTATTGACTGGACTGATACATGCTACTAAATCTGCTGATGCAACCGCATCATGGCTAACTTACCACTACTAACACCTTTACTTTCCTCCGACCCCTTATTTGGGCAATTTCTTGCCATGTGGTCCAATGACCCACATACAAAACAACCATAGTTTTTCTTAGGATTAGGACAATTAGGTAACATATGACCCTCCTGTCCACATTTATAACAAACCAATTTCCCCTTCAGACAGACTCCTAAATAGAGTCTTTTCACATGTCGTACATGCTTCAATCCTACGCTTAGGATCCCTTTGTCCCACTCCAGTATTCCTGGAATTAAAATTCTTTCTTTTTGGCATACTGCCACTACCACTGACATTCTCTACCTTAGTTGTAAGACCCCAACTTATTATAAATAAAATTGAATTTCCTCTATTTATTATCTTAAAATAATAAGGAGTTAATTTGATATAATATTTTGGTTATGGGTGAAATGTGCAAATTTTACAAAATAAGCAAGTGGTTATAAAATATTCATATTTGTCGGGGAATATTCGTTTGGTCGTGGAGTATTCTTATTGTCGGGGAATATTCGTACGACGGCGTAGTCATTTATGGACCCCATAACAGAATAACTGTCGGATGAAGAAAATGACAAGTTTGAGTTTTTATAAATAACTACAGTAGTTATTGCTAATTAACACTTGTTGGAATACCCTATGGTTAAAATACGAATACACGCGTGGTTGCAAGAGAATAATACCAGTATTGCATGATTTTTGAATTATTGATTCTTACGTATGAAGGCACTACTCAATAATTGTTGGAGTAATTACTGTTCAATATTTTATTTTATTGGTTCAATAATTGTTGCGTTGATATTTTATATTATTGTTGTTTCAATAATTGTCACTGCACAGTATTTCCCATTATCAGATCAATAATTCATATTATTTGAATAATATTATTAGATAGCATTATTTGAAAGTTCTGTTTGGTCACCTAATTGCGCGCTAGTAAGGAGAAATCCTTATCGGAAAGCCCCCTCTTTCCTGGGAACTGCTTGGTTGTCATTATTGTGATTCTGTAATATTATTTGTGAATAATTAATTATTGATTTATATGATAAGGAAATATTTATTTGATGCGGATATAAATGTTGGATTTATTTATGTGGTTATAAATGAAGGATTTAATGTTGAGGTGTTTTATCGAGATTTTTAGTTTAATGGAGGTATTAAAAATCAAAGCAGTGTTCTTGAGATATATTGCGTGAGTTATAATTTTTAATCCGACCGTTGGATCGTTGTGATTTTTGGATATGTTATACATATATAAGTTGAGTATATGTCCACAAATTTTGAACCGTTAAAAATAAATGTATGATTTGTTATGAATTTTAAGAGATGACTAATTCAGAAATTAGGTTTATAAATGATTTTGGTGGAAAATTCTAGAATTGAGTGGACCCCACTTGAGGTTGATGAAGAAATGTGCTGAATTTTATTTCAAATGTGGTGGGTGGCAATAATAGCGAGTAAAAGCCATCAGTAAAGAAAGTTAAGTCCGCTTGAGGTAACACATTTTCCTATAAATAGTGGGCTAAGTTAGAATTGAAAATCACACCGTAAACATAAGTTTTCTCTTTTCTCTCTATATTATCGAGCGTATTTTGTGAGTATTTAGATACTTTAAGAGTTGATATTCAATCAAGTTTCATTCAAAGATCATATCCGACATTTCATTCTGAAGTACTGTTTCTTTGAGGTAAGGGATTATTTTCTTCTTAAATGATATTATTTTCTTCAATATCATTATGCTTAGATATTGTTATAAAGTTTATTGTGGAATTTCTACCTTTTTATGTCGGGGTTACTATTCACGTATACGACACTATTCACGTATACAACACTATTCACGAATACGACACTTCACCGAAAAATGAAATTTTCTCTTTTTCGTCCCAGATGTCTTTTATGATTACTATCTTTGATTGTATCCATATTTTGATCTTTATTTTTGAATTCTACTTCACACTTGGTTATTATGGAGTATTATTGAATTTGGATAAACCGAAATACGAATCCCTAATATTTGTCCTTCTGTCTAACTGGATTCGTTTTCTCTAAAATATTTTTCATCATCCTCAGTCCTTAATGGTGATACTTAATGAATATCTTTGGCCTGTAGTGCAAAGATGAATGATTACCCGATGAATATCTTTGATACGTAGTGCAAAGATGAACAGGTGTTGAGATGAACATGACCAACTGGTGATACAAATGAATATCTTTGGCCTGTAGTGGAAAGATGAATATTTGATGTAAGATGTATATTGATTGATGTTACAGGGATAAAATATTGATGATGGACTTTTAAATTCATAGATGATAGTAGATTTCATTCTCTACTTAACTCTTCTAATGAATTGTTGTTTCTGCTACAGTTGTTGATCTAAAACTTGTTGTCTATTATATTCTATCAGATTTTTCCCTATTGAAGACTAAGGATAATTTGTTGTATATTATCTTAGTCATAATATTCTTTACTGGGCTAGTTGAGCTCACCCTTTTCCTTTTTGTTCCATTTTTCTTCAGGAGGTGAGAATATAGCAAGATCTAGCCGGGGTATGGAGTGATGGTTCTAGAAAGTTGTTTTAGCAGTCCTCACTATTTTGTAAAATAGTATATCAATAATTATATTGAGGATTTTATCTGAGTGTGGATATTGTCTAGAAGACAATATTTGTATTTAAACTCACAGTATTTGTGTTTTCGTATTTTGCACGACAATTGTATTAATGATGTTGTAGTTGTTTCTGTACCATGTATTTGGCGACTCAGAATGGGTTGGATGGAATGGACCTATTTTGGGGGCGTCACATTAGTTCCTCCCTCTTCCTTACTCTTATTTTTTCTGTCTTTGTGGTGTTGGGTTAACATCTCACTACCACCCTCTGCTATAATCGCTTTCTCCAGAATGGTCCCATAAGATGCACTCTGGAACATAGAATTTCTAATAGAGAGCCAGGGTTTCAGGCCCTGCTCAAACCTACAAGCCTTCCTCTCCTGAATGTCCACTTGATGTGGAGAAAACTTTGCCAATTCATGGAATCTGGCCGCGTATTGGGGAACCGTCATTTCCCCTAGCTTAAGTTCTAAGAACTTAATCTCCCTCCTCCACTGCATACTTGTAGGAAAATAATTCTCGAAGAAAACCTGCTTGAACTGTTCCCACGTTACCACATCTGTTCTAGCCGCACCCTGGCTACCCACCAAAAGTTGGCTTCCCCTTTCATCATGTAAGTCGTAAAAGAAGTCTTTTGCGCCTCACCTACGTTTGTAATAACAAACGCCTTCTCTATTTCCTTTACCCATGTCTGGGCCTCTATCGGGTCCGTCGTTCCTTTGAACTCTGGCAGATCTACGCTTTTAAATTCTTTAAAGGTAGTCGTTCTGGCTACCCTAGGTTCCGCGGTTATCCTACCCCCGGTTTCATTAAATGCAGCCGTTAATAAATTAACGAACTCTTGCATAGGGTTGTTTCAACCCCCCCTTGATTTTCATTACGTGATTTCGCTTCCTGATTACGTTGTCTTCTCCTTGACGACATTTTCTAATTAAATCAATAGAATTTCATTATTATCTATTACTTACTTTTTTTATTATTCGTCACATAACAACTCATATCATCACAAAGCATATTAAATGAAAACTTCATTATATTCATATGCTTCTTTATAGTTAAAACTATTTACAATTTGCTCCCATAGCCAAAGGCTATTCCATTTCTATCCCACAATTGAACTTTTCAAAAGTTGGGATTTACAAAAAGACTACCCTATTATACAAAAGAGGGTTTTACGTCACTACACACATATTAATTTACCCTAGCTTTCTAATAATGCATAACAGCGTCCTCGTGTTCTCATTCGTAATCATCGCTACAGTATCCCGACTAATAGTATGTTGAGTCTGCCCCGACTCTATGGAATAACAAACAACTTTCAGCTTGAAATCCTTATGAGCACTCTCATGGATGTAAAACATCTGTGCTATCTTCCGATCCTTCTCTTCTAATTTATTACGAAGCTCTACTACCTCGTTCATATAATCCCTAGCCTTATTTATCATGAGCACATTCTCATCATGCTCTGACTCAAAATCTGCTTCTGCAGACTCCTTCGCTTCATAAAGAGCACTAATATCTTCATTCTGATTCTGCACAACTGTACTCAATTACACATTCCTGTCAAGCACCGCCAGATACAATGCTCTCATTGCATCCGGAGGCGATGACGCTGAGGTAGGTACCACCGTACCAACCGATGTTACCTCCATTACTTCCTCCTCATTGTTCATTATATTAAGATATGACGTTATATCCATATCTCCCTCAGAGTAGTCCTCCTCAGAAAAGTACTTCACTGTCTCCATCTCCTCTAGAATCACTAATGGTACCTCCGCCACTGGCATAGGTACAGGCTCTATTCTGTTCACAATTTCTTCTCTCACCGTGTGTATATCTCTATACATCAAGCTATCGTTCGACATCCTATAATAACACATAACATGTAGATTAGTACATAACACACAATAGTATAAGCACCAATCACATTTAATTTATTTAGGGTTACTTTCCATCTTTTAAATCCTTCGGTACTGAGTTTCCTCAATACCTTATTAACTCACTCGACTCACATTTACTTCTTTTGGACTTTTCCTTCCTTAACGAGGTTATTAGCCTAAGATTCTTCCCCCCTTAAGTTTTATAACCTAATGCTTTGATACCAACCTGTGACGCCCCTAAATCTGGGTATCTTCCAACCCGACAGATGGTGCTACACGGTACTTATAACTGTACATTCATTCTATTGAAACGACATCAAAATGTGCATCTCAACAACATTCTTATTACATTAATAATATTACATCCCGTTTCCAGGTTCTAAAACCATTACCTCCTTTGTTCATCATACTATAATATATACAACTTACTAGTTTATTACACGGTAAACTAATCATTCATCTTCGTCTTGCCTTTAACCTTGTCAGATCCCTTGGTTCGTTCGGTCCTAGCTCCATTCATATGGTTCAAGCAAGAGTGAGCATAATAAGCTCAGCAAGTACAACAATTTCTTTTAAACGACATGCTTGAAACATAGGAATCATATATCTTCAATAACTGAACAATAGTTATGAAGTACTATCGATAATTCAAAATAGCACTTCTTTTCCTTCAAAACGTTTTACAATGACAATATTCAGTAAAACATCAATTTTGTCTCAAGACCATGATCAGTTCATAATTTATTTGAAAAGGACAACCCTACACTAAGTCCGTAAGTCTGACATATCTTACGAGCACTTCTGGGTGATCAGCCCATAGTACTCTATGTTGATCAACACTACATTCTTTAAATGTATTCACGTTTAAGTTTTGGCAACCTCACGTGCCCATCAAATAATCGATGAAAATACATTTGTTTATTCATATTCAGGCTTACCTTGAATTCGTAACAAACACTTGGCGTAGGATAGCGTTAACAATTCTATATTGAAAGTCTTGTAAATATATCAATAAATCTTCAAAATTAGTCTAGCCGAGTTAAAACTGGCATTGACCCTTTCTTTAAAATCATTCATGTATCTCATAACATGAATAAAAAAAAACCTGGCTAACACGAAGGTTAGACAAGCGATAAGAAAAACTTGCCTTCATTCATTCGCTACAAAGATAATAACTTTTCCTTTGAGTCTTTACGCCTTTACGCCTCTACAACACATAACCACATAACATACCACATCAGGTCATGAATGAACATACATGGTTCCTAATGAATCTTACCCTTCTTCCCAATCTAATCCTGTATTAGATTTGTTATTATTGTTTTCGGCTTGCCATTATCTTTTACTTCGTTCTTACCAACTTCTTTCTCTTCTATGTCTTACGTGGATTTACTTCATTAATTCAACTCGTTTCGAATTAATCATCCTTCCTCATGGTTTACTAACTTCCTTATGTTATTAATCGAAACTCGATCGTTAAGTACACTTATTACATACCATTCATGTTCACATTCCATTGAATTACTTCAACCCTAAATGATCATAATTAGGGTTTAAACATGTCTTATCAATGTTATAATTAAACTTTAGTTCATTACTAATGCGTTACCGTTCATTCTCTCCTTACAAACATTCTTCAATGTCAAAACCTTAAAAAATTTGGCTGGCCAGCCTTCTCTTTACTTCACCAACCGGCTATACTACGTAACACTATAAAAACTAAATACCCGGACTCGTGGCCATGCGCCATGAGTCCCCTTCATCTGTGCCATTATATACCGCCATTGCATTAGCATGTACCTGTCTCGGCCTCCTACATGGCGTAGGCCTTTGTACTGAGTCACATCATGGTCAGACTTTGTGCCTCAGAAAATTTTGACAGTTTTTCCAACTTTGCAAAATTTCCGGACGCATAACTTCTTCGTTATAAGTTCGAATTGGCTCGTTCAAAAGCCCATGGTTCAAAAATTACATACTCTACGTGTTCATGCACTAATTTTATCTATTTGACTTTGTTTACTAAAAATTCACCTATTAGTCCATTTTTAACGAAAACGGTAAACGTTCGTGAACGTTCAACGCTCGTTTCTTCATTCTAAGTCGAAATTCGGTCATTTTCGAGTCCGCAACTCTATAATGTCAAATAAGACTTAACACCATTGAAAACCAATTTTTCCAATCTCAATATCAAAATTCAACTTCCATTCCAAGATTTTCACGAATTCGACGATTATCGTCCAAACTCGTGAATTCCGCCTTAACATCATTTCTTATGTTCTGTTCATCATTTCAAATGGATTCAATCCATCATACTAACATCTTAACCTACTCATCTCATTAACTTATAAACATGATAAGTTATTACTTGTTCTTTGTGAGTTTATAACTTATAAAAGTATAAACTACTTAAGACTTCCTTTCTCATGACTTATTATAGATTAAGTTTTTTAACCACCATTCTTGCTTCTTATTATCAAACAATCTTATCAAAGTACACATATGAGTATTTCATATAAGCTCTTCATAAATTCATTGCTTAATTAAATTTGAATTACTTATTCATGCGTATACGACTTACGTCCATTGATTAATCATTCTTATCATTCCTTAACATACATGTTCTACCTCTACCCACTTCTCTAACAATGGAAGAGAAAGAGATTCATGGTTTAAGTTCTTACCCTTGATAATCACTTGGTTAATCTTTACTCTCCTTCTTGCTTCTTGAATTCTCAAAGGCTAAATTATTCTAGCTTTTGTAGCTTATTTTCACTTATTCTCTCTAACCAATAAGCTATAAGTTATTGGATGAAAATCTAACAACTAACAAATGAACTAGCAAGCTTCCTATTTATAGGAAATCCTAATTGAGGGCTTAATGGTCAATAAGCCATTCCACCTCCTTAATAAACCTCCATACTATTCATTACCTAGCTATTAAGTAAACTTGGCCACCACACTTACTTAGCTACTAAGTTAACTTATTAATCACATAACTTATCCTTTGCTTGTTCATCACATAAAAGCACTTTGCTTGCTCATCACACATAAACACTTTACTTAGCCTTTAAGTTACTTAACTTATTCTTTGCTTAACCCTTAAGTCTACTTGCTCATCACACAAAGTTCTTGGTCACCAATTCACCCATGTGATTATGGGTTGTCCCATGGGTCACCCTAACCCATTGGATTAATAGTTTGGGCTTAAGGTTTAATTAATCCCAACTTATACATTGGGCTTGCATTTACAATTCTTTGGGCTTTACCATTAGCTTGCATTGGGCTTACACATTAATCCCTATTGGACTTACTCATTTCTATACTTGGGCCTTATCAATATCTCATTGGACTTTACAATTTCTTACTCAATCCTACAAGTCCATTACATTTGGCTTAAAGCCTTATAACGTATAATTTACGTATTAATCTCGTATTCTAACTCGTATTCTTATTCATGTATGACATACCATCAATCATACATACTCGTATAATACCTCATATTATACTTGTATTCATTACCTCGTATAATACCTACGTATTATACGAACATCGCTTTAATTCATTATACACCTTCCCTATTTCCTTCTCGGAAATCACTTTCCCTAATCGTTAGGTTTTAAGTCCGCATGAGAAAAATTGTGTTTGCCATAACTGAAATATTATTAGATATTCCATCTCGCCTCGATATTCTATCATTACGTATTTCTCGGAAGTTCAAAAATAATTCCCGAGCAGAAATGCGTGAATAGTGTTTTTCGGAAAATTTCTCGAAAGTTTTTATTTTCGTCTTGGAAATTCAAACACTTTAATTCTATCACGTAGCAAAAATACTACGACATTCCGACATATCTCGGTCATAGAACAACCTTCAATTAGCTTATTCCCATAAATAATTAATTAAATTCTTTTAATCCTCATAATTAAATAAAAAATTTAATTCTCAAAAATCAAAATTTTCTGGGGCGTTACAGAGACTCATTTCAACACCTGTTCTGACAATATCATCTAGTTCGGAGGGATTTTTCATCTACATCGATGCTTCAGGCAGAGGGTTAAGATGTGTTCTCATGCAACATGAGAAAGTTATAGCTTATGCCTCACGACAACTCAAAGAATATGAGATGAATTATCCTACTCATGATCTAGAGTTGGCAACAATTGTTTTTGCGCTTAAAATCTTGTGGCATTACCTGTATGGGGAAAAAGTGAAGATCTATACAGATCATAAAAGCCTCAAATATTTCTTCACCGAAAAGGAACTAAACATGCAACAACAATGTTGGCTCGAGCTGTTGAAAGATTACGATTATACCATTCAATACCATCTTGGAAAAGCGAACGTGGTAGATGATGCGTTGAGTAGAAGATCATATGCGGGTACGAGTGCGATATTATCAATGCAAAGGCCCATTTTGTATGACTTGCAAATGATAGAGATAGAGTTAAAGACTCCAGAGACCCACGTGATGATGGCAAATATACGAGTAGAACTGACTTTAATCGATAAAGTTAAAGCTGCTCAAGCTATTGACCTGGAGCTGATGCGTATGAAGAAGAAAGTGCAAGAAGGTGTTATTCCGGAAGCAAGAATCAATGAAGAAGGAATACTTTGAGTCAACTCCAGACTTTTGTTCCTAACGACTCTAATTTGAAGTATAAAATCATGATGGAGGTGCACAACACACTGTTTACAATCCATCTTGGAAGTACCAAAATGTATCAAGATCTTCAACATACATTTTGGTGGAGCAATATGAAGAGAGAGATAGCGGAGTTTATCTCAAGGCATCTAACTTGTCAACGGGTCAAGGCGGAGCATCAAGTGCCTAAAGGTCCATTACAACCACTTGAAATTCTAGAATGGAAGTGGGAGCACATTACCATGGATTTCGTTACTGGTCTTCCCAAGTTTTTTCAAGGCATAGATGCGATTTGGGTCATTGTCGATTGACTAACCAAGTCTTCTCATTTCTTACCTATACGAGAAACTTATTCACTTGAACGTCTTGCTCGTATATACATAAATGAGATTATAAGACTGCATGGTATGCAAGTATCCATAGTTTCTAATCGAGACCCAAGATTCACTTCACGATTTTGGGTTAGTTTTCAAAAAGCTATGGGCATGGAGTTACGATTCAGTTTGGTATATCATCCTCAGACATACGGGCAGTCGGAGAGGACTATTCAAACTCTTGAGGATTTATTAAGACTTTGTGTCCTTGACTTCAAAGGAAGTTGGGACAAATTCTTGCCATTAGTGGAATTCTCTTACAATAATAGTTATCAAGCAAGTATTGGCATGGCTCCATTCGAGGCGTTGTATGGACGAACGTGTCATTCTCCAGTATGCTAGGATGAGGTGGGTGAAGCAACGTTGTTGGGACTGAAATTGGTATGCATGACAACGAAAAAGATTCAAATGATCCGGCAATGAATAAAAACCTTATAAGATCGACAAAAGAGTTATGCTAATCTTCATCGAAGGGACGTGGAATTCAATGTGGGAGATCACGTGTTATTACGTGTTGTTCTACGAAAAGGAGTTACAAGATTTTGAAAGAGAGGAAAGCTCAATCCTCGATTCATTGGCCCATTCAAAATCCTCGATCGAGTAGGAACAGTGGCCTATAGACTCGCCTTACCGCCAAGTATGTTTCGTGTTCATAACGTTTTTCACATATCTATTTTACGTAAATATGTGGAAGACTCGAACCACATTATTGAGTTATAACCAAGCGAGATAGCGGAAGATTTAACGTATGAAGAGGTACCTGTTAAAATCTTGGATAAGAATGAACATATTCTACGCTCCAAGGTTATACCTCAAGTCAAAGTTTTATGGAGAAACCACGATGTTGAGGAAATGACCCGGGAGTTAGAATCTGAAATAAAATCAAGGTATCCTCACCTCTTTGACATACCAGGTACATACCCCAATTTCGAGGATGAAATTTCATAAGAAGGGGAGGTTGTAAGACCCCAACTTTCATGAATAAAGATTAATTTTTCTCGAAATATATTTTTGAATATTAAGGTGTGAATTTGTTAAAATGTTATAGTTGTGGGTAATATTTAAAAATTCTACAAAGTAAGTAAGTTGTTATAAAATATTCGATTGGTCGGGAAATATTCGTTTTATCTGGGAATATTCATACGACGACACAATCATTGGTGGACCCCACAACGAAATTATTGTTAGAGTTAGAAAATGACAAAAATATCTTTTTATAAAAATAACGACGAAAATTTTATCGTTAATTGTTGAAATACCCGGTAATAAAAGTACAATAATACACGTGATTGCATAGTAGCACAAGGTATTGATTGTTGATTCTTATGTGAGAAGTCGCTCAGTTTTATTTTAATTATTGCCACAGTAATTGTTGCATAGTATCTCACATTATTGATTCAATTATTGTCACAATATTTTATATTATTAAATCAATAATTAAGATGACAAGTTATTCATATTATTATTTGCATTATTGACAATGTCTAGAAAGTTCTATCGAGAAAAGGGGTTTGGTCACCTAATTGCGCGCCAATAGGGAGAAATCCTTATCAGAAAGCCCCCTCTTTCCTGAGAATGACTTGGTTGTTAATATTGGAAGTTACAAATGATGAATAATTATTGTTCAAAAATGTGTTTAGTGAAGCTAAATGAATTGAGATAAATAGAGGGAATTTTATGAAGTATTTGTTGTAAGGTTGGCGTGTTATTTGTGTAAGACCCCAACTTTCATAAATAAAGATTAATTTTTCTCAAAATATATTTTTGAATATTATGACATGGATTTGATATAATGTTATAGTTGTGAATAATATTTATAAATTTTGCAAAGTATGCAAGTTGTCATAAAATATTCGATTGGCCAGGAAATATTCATTTTAACAGGGAATATTCGTACGACGACACAATCATTGGGGGACCCCACAACAGAATTATTGTCGGAATAAAAAAATGACAGAAATATCTTTTATAAAAATAACGGCGAAAGCTTTACCGTTAAAAAGTTGAAATACCCGGGTGGTAAAAAATACGATGTCTGGCGTGGTTGCATAGTAGCACCAGATTGATTATTGATGCTTACGTGAGAAGTCACTTAGTTATATTCAATTATTGCTAAAGTAATTATTGTATAGTATCTCACATTATTGATTCTATTATTGTCTTAGTATCATCTACTTATATTTTATATTATTAAATCAATAATTGAGATGACAAGTTATTTATATTATTATTTGCATAATTAACAATGTCTAGAAAGTTCTGCATAGAGAAAGGGGTTAGGTCACCTAATCATTGCTACCAATAGGGGAAATTCTTATCGAAAAGCCCCCTCTTTCCTAGAAACGATCTGATTGTTAATATTACGGGTTATAATAATGATGAATAAATGTTGTTAAAAATATTGATGAGATTTTTTATGAAGTATTTGTTATAAAATTTTCTTATTATTTGGACCCTCATTTACCTATTTTTCAAATTAATTAGTAGAAAGTTATTTAGTATATATATATATATATAACAATAATAATAATAATAATAATAATAATAATAATAATAATAATAATAATAATAATAATAATAATAATAATAATAATAATAATAATAATAATAATAATAATAATAATAATAATGGTGGGGACCACGAGTGGTTTAAATTACCCCACATGTCATGAATAATAAAAAAATTTTTGGGGGGGCATGAAAAGTCACGGGAGTGACTTTGGTGTTTTTTATGTATATATATATATATTATATTATAATAAGTTTTGTTTTTTTATGAAAAATAAAATATATTATATTTTATTATGTATAATATTTGAATAGTGTCTGCATAGTAACAAATTAGAAAAATCAGACAAAAGTTTTACGCGCCCGTGAATTGTTTCTGTGCAGTCTGTGAATAAAATTTCTAAATAGCATCCTTCCATTCTCCTATAAATAGGATGCTTAGTTTAGAATTGAAAATCACATAAGAATCAGAGAATTCTTCTTCTATAATATTGAGCGTATTTCTTTCGAGTTTTAGGAAGCTTTGAGTGTCGAAAATAGTTTAAGTTTTCTTCAAGAATATCCCCGCCCTACCAGTCAGAAGTACTCTCCTTTTTAAGGTAAGGAATATTATTTTTGTTCAATATTCGTAAGAAATAATATTTTCTTCCATACTCTGTAGTATATAAGTAATATTATTTCGTTTCAGATTCCGAATTCTACACTCATTTTGTTAAAGTATTGCTTCTATACTCCTCGAAATTAGTAGAATATTCTTGAAATTTGCACTTCATCTAATATCTTTTCACGAAAATATTATTATGAACATTTTTTTATAATTTTTAATCTTTTGATGCCAGGGTACTATTTACGGGGTACTATTTCCGAATTACTATTCACGAGATACTATTCACTTGGGTACTATTCACATGGGATACTATTCATCACAAAAATTGATTTCTTTTCTATTCAAATTATTTTTGATATAATATTATTCTTGAATTTTACTCCACAAAGCAATATCATGTTGACAATTTGGACATTATTGAATTCTGGATAAATTGAATTATAAATCTTTAAAATTTATTCTTTCTCTCATTTAATTGATTTTCTATATCATTGTCATCATTCTCATGCTTATATTGTGATGAAAGTCATCTTTGGCCCGTAGTGCATAAATGGACTGTTGATTGGTATGATTATGACTATGTATCGATATAATCATGACCTGTAATGTTACAAATGTTGTGGTAAAAGTCCTCATTTTCCCATAGTGCATTGATGGACAGTTGCTGACATAATCATGACCATTGGTGATAACACGAATATCCTTGGCCCGTAGTGCATGGATAATTCGTGGATGTGATACTAATGAATATCCTTGGCCCGTAGTGCATGGATAATTCAGTGATGTGAATTATATATTGAGCTGAGTCTCATCGATAAAATTGATGATAACTTTTTTTAATCATAGAAGATAGTAGATATCATGCTCTACTTGACTCTACTAATGGATTACTTGTTCTGCTGTAGTTAAACTTGTTGTTTATTGTATTCTATCAGTTTAACACTTTTGAAGGCTAACGATAATTTATTCTGCATTATCTTAGTCATAATATTTCTTACTGGGCTAGTTGAGCTCACCTTTTTGCTTTCATTGTTCTCTTTAGGAAATGAGAACGTAGCCGGGACTAGTCGGGGAATGGAGTGACGGTCCGAGATGGTGGCTGCAGTAGTCCTCACTATTTTATAAAATAGTGTGATAATAATTGTAATAAGGACTCCATTTGAGTTTGGATATTGTCTAGAAGACAATATTCATATTAAAACTCTCAGCTCATGTTGTATGATTAAGTTTATATTTGTATTCTATACCATGTATTTGGCGACTCAGAATGAGTGATGTATACCTATTTTGGAGGCGTCATACTGGATACATGAAAATTTAGTGATTCAAACTCAGAATCGCTTAATCCTAATTTTCCAAAAGATGAGTGATGAAGTCATAAAGGTCGAAGTGTAACTGTGTTATATGTAAGTCAGTTTTTTCATATTTTCTTCTTCTCTTTCACTTGAGTAATCTATATATATGTATAACTTTAAAATTTACTATCCAGCCATGAGGTAAATTAGTAGCTACTCCTCTGATCTGAAAATCAGACTCAATTTCTGATTACTTCTGTTATGCCAAAAATCCCCAATAAAAAAAATTAAAACGTTAATTTCTTGCATCTTATTCAATGAAACACTTTGATGCTTCTGATATATACATATATATTAATTGATTTATATATGTATAACTATAATATTTTATTATTCATGCATATGTTATATCAATTCAAAGTTATTTGTTCTTCTAATTATTATTTTATTTGTTTGTTTGAGGTAACAACGAGATCATAAGCTTGATTGAAGATCTATCTGGACCATCTTAACTGTCAAATACCGAAACTGAAAACCTATCTTAAGTTACTGATGGTCAAGTGCTTAATTCCTCTGATTCTGGTGATTCTAAGCTTGAAAATGCTACTGAGGTTGAGGCTGAAGCTGACCATGGGAAAAAAAGAAAAAAAAGACCTTAAAAGCATGGGAGGAGTTTATTGTTGTGACATTAAGAGATGAAACAAAGAAGGCTGAGTGCAAGCATTACCATACAAGGCTTGCTCTTCAGAATACTGGTTCTACCAGTCATTTGAATATGCACATGAACACTTGCTCTATTCGGCTTGCTTCAATTTCTGGCTCTAGAACACCAAAGTAGCAGGTATTGTCTTATCCTACTTTAAAAATGCAAGGTAAAATTGGAAACTTAAATTTCTTCAAGTATGATAAAGAAAAAGTAACGAAGGCTTTTGCTAAGATGATATGTGTGCATGAATACCATTTTCGTATGATTGAGCATGAAATTTCCTTTATGGTTTAGAGAAGAAAAAAATTAAGGCTCTGTTTGATAGTATTTGTAGAATAAGTTTAACATCTGATTTGTGGACTTCTAATGAAAATATTGGTTATATGTGTCACATTGTTCATTTTTTGAATTCTGATTGGAACTTGCATAAAAGGGTTATCAATTTTTTTACCATGACACTTCCACACACTGATCTTATGATCTCTGATTCTATTTTGCAATGTCTAACTGAGTACGGAATTGAAAATAAAATATCGACTATTACTTTTGATAATGCATCTGCAAATGATTCTGCTGTAAGGCATCTTAGGGATAATTTTACATTGAAAGGTGGCCTTTATTTTAGTGGTAAAATATTTCATGCTAGATGTTGTGACCACATTCTTAATTTGATGGTGCAAGATGGTTTGGGGATTATCCAAAATGTTATTCAAAATATTCGTGAGACTGCTAAGTACTTGAAAATGTCTCCATCTCGTCTTCATAAATTTGGTGAGATTGTGAAAATTTTGCAGTTACCATCTTCAAAAAGGTTGATCTTAGATGTCCCCACTAGGTGGAACTCCACATATGTCATGTTAGAGTCTGTTTTGCAATTCAAGGATATGTTCCCATCATACAAACAGAGAGACCTTCATTATAACTCTTTGCTTAGTAGGGAAGATTGGGACAGGGCTGAGAGGGTTATTAAATTTTTAGATAGGCATATAATGCACATACCAATTAGTCATATACTTGACTTACGCATTGGTTTAATTTAAATTTACTTCTTATAGTTCGCATCTTATAACGTAAGTTCACGCAACCAATCTTTTTATAACATCTTTCAGCACTACGACATATGGAGATGTCTTAAGTCTTACCATCAACATTTTCCTTCTTCATAGCTTAACTTGTCCGAACGATTAAAATTATAATGTTCATTAAGTTAATTATCGTTCATTACGGCTTCTTGACAATTTAATGTCATACCTTATAATTATTCTTTAACGTCTAAGTCAGATAATCTTTTGTATGCCAAGAGCGAACATTCAATGAAAATACTATGCGTTCATAGCTTTCAAGCATTTTACATTACCTCATTTCATATCTTACAATGTACTGTTCAGTTTACTCAGAACATTCATTAAGTTACCATAATTGTAAGACCCCAACTTTTATGACTAAAGATTTAATTTTCTCTGAATAGTATTCTAAATAGTGAGGTGATAATTTAATAAATGTTTTAGTTATGGGTGATATGTGCAAATTTTACAAAGTAAGCAAGTTGTCATAAAATATTCGTTTGGTCGGAGAATATTCTTTATGTTGGGAATATTCGTACGATGGTGCAATCATTGGTGCACCCCACAGCAGAATAGTTGTCAGGTATAGAAAGCGACAGAAATAACCTTTTTATAAAAATAATGGCAAAACTTTTACCGTTAACTTGTTGAAATACCCAGTGATAAAATAACAGTAATACACGTTGTTGCATAGTAGCACACGATATTGTACAGTATCTCTGATTATGGATTCTTACGTAAGAAGTCATTCAATATTTCATTCAATAATTGTCACAGTAGTTGCTGCATAGTATCTCATATTATTAATTCAATAATTGTTACAATAACATCTGCACAATATTTTATATTATTAAATCAATAATTTTCACGGCACAGTAACTCCTATTATTTGATATGATATTATTATAAGTTAGCATTATTGACAATATTAAGAAAGTTCAGTCGAGAAAAGGGGTTAGGATATCTAATTACGCGCTAGTAAGGAGAAATCCTTATCGGAAAGCCCCCTCTTTCCTGTGAATAATCTGGTTGTCAATATTGTGTCTAATATAATATTAATAAATGTTGCACAATTGAAAAGATATGAATAATTGATGAATAAATTGGTATTGTTCTATTTGATTTTGAAAAATATGGAATTCTTTTACAAGGAGTTGTCTCTCATTTGCCAAAACTTCCAAGAGTCGTGTCTTCCTTTCTTTTTAAACTTTGGAAGATGAAGTTCTATTCACAAAGGGGTAGTTTTTGATTGTTTAAACATTTTTTTCCTTTTAATATTGGTATTCCCTTCACAAAGGGGTAGCCTCTGATTGGCTAGCCCTTTCTTTTCTTTTAATATTGGTAGTTACCTTCACAAGGGGGTAGACCCTGATTGGTCAAATTTTTTTAATGGAAACATTTTTCTTCTGGCAACGTGTAAATTGTTTTTAAGGGTAATCCCTTATTGGCTGAAGGTTTTAAATCTGTATATTGATGAGTTACAAACCCGTGATAAAAATTCCGTAAGTAACAGACACATGTCTACTAAACTTCTCCTATAAAAGGATATATCTTCAGACGATGAAAAATACACCATCACAATATCAAATATTCTTTTTCTATAATATTGTGTGTATTTCTTTTGAGTATAAGGATACTTTGAGTGTAGTTAATAGTTCAAAGATGGACTGTTGATTGGTATGATTATTACTAGAAATTGTGTATTGGTATAATCATGACCTTTAGTGTTACATATAAAGGTTTGTGGTAAAAGTCCTCTTTGGCACGTCGTGCATAGATGAACAGGTGTTGACATGATCATGACCACTGATGATACAAACGATTATCTTTGGCCTGTAGTGCATATATAATTCGTTGATTGGAAATAATTATTGATTGGTGTTATAGGGATAAAATATTGATGATGGACTTTAAATCATAGAAGATAATAAACATCATGCTCTACTTGACTCTTTTAATAGATTGCTATTTCCTCGGTAGTTGTTGATCTAAAACTTATTTTCTATTCTATTCTATCAAATTTTTCCCTGTCGAGGACTAAGGATAACTTGTCTACATTATCTTAATCATAATATTCTTTACTGGGCTAGTTGAGCTCACCTTTTTCTTTCATTGTTCTCTTCAAGATACAAGAATATAGGTGGCACTAGTCGGAGAAGGGAGTGATGGTCCAAGATGGTTACTATAGTAGTCCTCACTATTCTATAAAATAGTGTGACAATAATTGTAATGAGGACTTTATTTGAGTTTGGATATTATCTACGAGATAATATTTGTATTGAAACTCACAGCTTATGTTTTGTCGTAGTTTACACGACAGTTACTAGTTGTGTATAGGAAGTTTATATTTAGATTCTGTACCATGTATTTGGCGACTCAGAATGGGTTGTGTAGAACTATGTTGGGGATGTCATAGTTGTAAGCTTTGTAATATTCATGTGCGCAATCAAGTTGCATAAAAAGTGCGAAAACGTGTAAAATCAGAGTTTAAAAAAATTTACAAACCATAAACCCGGATCATCCTTTATGCATAATTATTAATTAAACGAAAAGATAAAGAATAAAATCATACCCTTGAAGATCGAGCTTCCTCAGGTACAAGTTCACCTCCAAATCCTTTCGCGTTCAATCTTGAATCCACCGGGTTTGGTTCCTTCCATTGATCAACGTTAGCCACCCAAGCGTTTGGCCTCTAGAGGTGATCCACCAAGAAAGAAAAAGATTCAAGAAGATGGTGTATTGGCTCAACCCTAGTTTTCTATCTCTATAGAAAAGGTGTACTCTCCAACAAATTGGAATTATGTCGTTGTAAAAGTCAACAACCCTCCACCCATAATAAGACTCCTCTTATTAATAGATGTGGGCAACCCACCTTAACAATTAAGGAATTGGGATTTATTTAATTAATTAAATTCTTTTAATTAATTAAGCTCCCTAATCTTATTAGGGATAATTAATTAAACTCCTTTAACTAATTTTTCCTTCCTAATCCAATTAGGAATAAATGAGAGTACTTATATTAAATTAATTCCTAAACTCTTTTAGAAATTAAAATAATAATAATTGTAATAATATTAATAAGACTCCTCTTATTAATTTATATTTAATATTTCTAAAATATTAAATAATAATATTAAGCTATTTAATTTATTCTATCACCATAGATTAAATTAAATATACATAACATATTATTACGATTATGCCATTAACTTCTTAAATAATTATTCTTCCTTTTATGGTGTGATCCTTAAGGTTCTCCATATTAAACCAATTGTGAATAAATCAATTAGAACAATTCTAATCTTATTTAAATAAATAAATTAAACAATTAATTTATTTAAATAAATAATATTTATTCTACAATAGGGATAAGCCTCCCTAACGATCAACGACTTTCCAGATAATATAGATTTCAACATTAATCATTAAAGAACCTTTGAGTAAATAGTTACCGTACAATTCAATCCTTCCACCATACAATGTCCCAATTAAATATAAGACATGGAATTACTATCAAGTCTTATTTTATTTAATTATATGTATTTCGATCCTTAAATGCACAACTCCAAATAATGCAAATTAGAAACTCCTTTCTAATTTCATTCTCGCCTTAACCAAGGACTCAATGGGTTGTCATTTATCGAATCACATAGACATTTCTCTTCTTTTATTAGAAGTGGTAGATTCTTTATCGATCATACATTATCTCCATGTATAAACTTATTATACCCAAGCATACCCTTTGATATACCCTAAGGGTCTTAAGGAATAAGTCAAAGTATAACTCATCATACACAAGATACTATGATGATCTCAAGTCCAAGGATTACTTGTACTACTATCACTACAGAATTCCTATTGATGACAAATAAAACTCCATTAGGTATTCCTTAACGAGCCACGTGCTCAAAGTGAACTTATTCTCTAATAAGCACCTACATACTTGCTTTAGTGTCTCCACACAAATGATCATGAGATCAATCATCCTCATCCAATGAGCAAGCAATGTATGTACCAATCTATCCAATTCACTAATCCCCAATTTAGTAATCCAATGATTGGGAACTATTTTAGTTTTAAGCTTTCTAAGAATTTAGATCTCATTAGAATGATCATCATCATTATTCTAAAAGCATTGCTTAAAAATATGGGTTTATCACATATTATAAAACAGCATCATGTAGATAATTAAAAGCCTTTAATAAATTAATACTTTTTATTAATAAATGAATAAGATTGTTACAAAATATATGCTTTATCATCAAACATGATTGGCTTGTCTGTATATTACTTTCAATCTCCCACTTGCACTAAAGCCAATCGCCATTGTATCTATACTCTTCTTCTCTAAGTGACGATTAACTTTCTTTGTTGGATAAGCTTTAGTTAATGGATATGTAATGTTGTTCATAAGAGTCCACTATCTCTATAGTGATTTCCCATCTTTCAATGATTCTAATAATCAAATGAAAGTGCCACAACACATGTTTAGATCCAAGATGAGATTTAAGAACTATTCCTAGTTCAGAATGAACTTTTAATCCAA
The DNA here is from genome assembly GCA_020205615.1 of Panax quinquefolius. Lineage (NCBI taxonomy): Eukaryota > Viridiplantae > Streptophyta > Magnoliopsida > Apiales > Araliaceae > Panax > Panax quinquefolius. Next base: position 173,174 of record JAINUW010000714.1, on the reverse strand, counting down.
ACAATCAACTTGCAAACTTCATTTATAGCTATATACTTTGTCTTTATCACTAAACCAAGAACTCTTTCTTTGTTTGGAACCTTTCCAATTCATCGCACCCTTGCTCAAGGTAGCCTTTTACCTTAAAGTGGATTTTTCTCGTCGTCTTGGTCTGCATCTCGAAAAACTTGAGTCTCATTAAGCCCTCTAGTTTTAATTTAGACCCACCATGAATATGATCACATCCTTAGTGCCGGTTAAGCACTTTAAGATGTTTTTCACTGACTCATAGTGAACTTCTCCATAATATGACTGATCAACATCAGGTCTCGTACATTTCATTGCATACATGATTGTCACTCATGCGACCTCTCTTTTCAGGAGTCTGTGGGGACTATTAAGAGAGATACACTCTATGGCTCATCAACATGAGACATCTCTTGGAGTTTGCCATGCTAAACGACTTTAGCATCAAATGAATATACGTTCCTTGGGTTAAGTCGAGCATCTTCTTAAATCTATCTTTATAGATTTATATCCCCAATTAAGATACTCTTCCCAAATTATTCGTGGAGGAATGTTTAGACAACTTTATCTTTACTGATTGTAGCATTGGTATATTATTCCTCATCCGTAGTATATCAACATATAGTACTAGGAATGTCACGATGCTCCCACTGACCCTTTTTGTACACACTAGGTTCATTCTTATTTTTGATAAAATCAAACTCTTTTGATTTCCTCATCAAAACGAATGTTCCATATATGAGAAACTTGCTTCAATCCATTTCTCTGAGTGTCTACAACACTTACCTCATCGTATATAACTGGATCATCATCTTCTATGATGTGTACCTCATCATCATCATCTATGATGAATCCATACCTCCTGTATCTTCTTCTACTATTCCATTTCTTATTCAGGTTGTGGTATAATAGGTCTATCTACAGTGTTCCTCTTATTTGACTTATAGTATTTTATGGTTCTTGAACTCTTTCAAGATCTATTATCCTCCCACTAGCCCCTTCAATGATAAACACCTTTATCTTAGAAAGCGCATGTTTCGAACAAACAAACACTGCTAGGTAGGATTATAGAACATATACCCTAAACTTATTTTAGGATGTCCCACAAATCGACACTTATAAAATCTTGTCCCAAGCTTATCCTTTGAAACTTTTTCACATAAGTTGGACAACCCTTATCTTAACATACTTAAGATTAGGAATCCTCCCCATCCATAACTTTTATGGAGTCTTGGGGTGGATTTTTGAGGTTACCTTTTAAATGATATGCAGACCATTTCTAGGACATGACCTGAGGGATACCGAATGCTCAGAAAATCATTATGGACCGCACCATGTCCAACAAGGTACGATTTTTCATTCGGATACATCAATCAATTATCACAGATCAAGATGTGTCCATTATGAGAAAACCATTTGAGATGATCTAGAAATTTATTGCACAAGTATTTATTCCTTGATCTAATCAAAGAATCTTAATACTTTGTCAATTTGTTTCACTTCAATTCTTTGAACCTTTCAAATAATTCATACTTGTATTTCAAAGAAATACACACATTCAACTCTTTGAATGATCATCTCCTTTTCTTATACTAATTTGTTCAATATGCAAAATTATTTTCATGTAAGTCAAGTATACAAAATTTATTAAGTAATATTCCAGCTTCTATACAAAACATTATTATTATAAATAGAATAACAATTGTTCTTAATTATAATACCAAAGATTTCATTGTCCAACAATAAAATGGAAATAATATTTTTAACAAGAACTGGAATACAATAACAACTTATTGACTTAATAGTTTTGCTCAGTAGGCATTGCTAAACTATAAGTTTCTATGGCTAATATGGCAACCTTTGCTATATTTCCCTTATAGGATTACTTATATTTGTTTAGCTTTCTACTTACTTGGTCCTTTCATAAATCTATATTTATGATAACCAAAGTCGGATCCAATACCCAAGTAGAACCTCGACTTAAAAAATTTATTTCAATCATGAACAAAAATCGATTGTAAATCAAACTTCACTAAGCTTCTTTGGTTAGCCTCTGCAAGATGCTTCTCGCAGATCTTTCAAAGGTCCGTGCTTATTGCAAAGGAAGCAAACTCCTTTGCTATCCATATCGGTTTTGTTCTTATTATCCTTTATTTATGCCTTTCTATTTACCTTCTTTGAATCGTTCTTTATTTCAAGATCCTTTGGCCCCTACCAAGAAGACTTGATCTTTCTTGGTTGAAAAGTGACTCTCAACATTTTTCAACATGTTAAGCAAATCAAAGAAAGTCGATATCTAGGTTGTTCATATGAAAAATTAACAACAATTGTGAAAGGAGTCCGGAGTGAGTGCAAGATCAAATCTTGGCTCAACTCTCCATCCATGACAAAACCAATTGTCCTAATTGATCAATCAAATTGATTATGTTAAGAACTTTTTATGCAGTTTATAGTGCCATTGGCCATTCTAGATCGGAAGAGCTCCTTAGATATCTCGATATCTATTAATCCTACTTTCCTCACCATCAACTACTTGATGTGCGGGAATATAGTAGGAGCATCCATAGTTTCATGTTGTGTTTGAAGCTCGTTATACTCATGGATGCGAGCATGATGCATTGAGCCAATGTGCATCATTTTGCCACTTTCTAAAAGTAGCAATCTCTTCCTCAAAGGCATTATCTCGCAACTATTGCGAGGATAGGCGTATTAAGGACATAAGATAGCTTTTCGCTTATGAGAACTATTCTCAAATTCCTTAACCAATCCATTTAATTCTTGGCAGTTAATTTAGCATCTAATATGCTTCGCAGTTGATAGTAATTTTAGACATTGTAAAATTCTCGTAAATGAATTTGTAATTAACAACATTTTAACATACATTCTATTATTAATTACCAAAATAAATTAGGTCTTGTTTTAAATTGGTATCTCCCACTATTTTCTTCAAACTATATTACCTCACTTATATAGTTCTAAAAAATCTAATTAAAGATTTGCTAGTGAGAATAAGGATCCCATTTCAAATGTATATAGCCTTGTGGTGACACAACAAACTATATATAAATAAATAGGTAGACAACTTTTGTCAATTACATCAACTATGCAACTCCTTTTTTTTCGCCTCTTAGATTATTTCGATCAAGTGGTGGCACATCCGAATCAAAATTATCCAAGTTAAGTCCGACCTAGCACTCCATATATTCAAAAAGAAAATATCATCCTTGTGGTGACACAACAAAACAATATTGTTCAATTTTCTTTATAAGCATCAAATGTGATAAATTAACATCTTAAATACTTAATACTTGCCTTGTGGTGACACAACAAACTCATATTAAATATTTAATACTCTATTAATTTTATCATGCTAGAAAGGCTTACGCTCGATATTCCAAATATCTTTGAACGCTTAGGACTTAATATAAAAATTGAGGGTTTGTTATTAATTTGTCTCATCTTGTTTAATACACATGTACGCATATATATATATATATATATATAAATACGCTATTATTAATTAACATGCAAAGCATGTTTGCATAATATATAATATATATAGTATACGCATGCATGCACATATAGAATACTATATTCTACCCTTGATTGATTATGGACTTTATTCTAGTTTGGTTCACTAGAGCCACCAAGTGAACCAAAAGGTCAAACCTTAGGGGTGCAAGAAATAATATTTAAATATAACTATTACATTTAAACCCCTGCTCTATTACAAACGGGTCTTCAAGCGCTTGTTGTCCCTTGATCTCTAATTCTTCAAAATTAATTCTAACTATTCCTATTACATAACTATTTAAAATAAATAGAAACCTTGATCAAGAGTCGAGGGAAGTACATAGGAGGAGATAGAATTTACATTCGTAAAAATTAGAGAAGAGAAGGCACGCAGACCCCCATTTTAATAAAACCCATACATTCATGCATCCAACTAAAATAAAATCCAATCACATTGGGTCAATAGTCCATAATCAATCCCATTTATTATCATACACATCATCATATGCATCAATAAATAACATTCATCATATGAATAATTAACATTTAATATATATATTGATATCATTTAATGGGCAAATTTAGTTAGTATAAAATCTAATTTTGAATCAAAATAAACTCCTTTATTTAAATCCAAATTTAAATCAAAATAAAACTATTTTATTTTAATTTATCCAATTTTGAATAAAATAAACTATTTTATTTTAATCAAAATCTTTAATCAAAATAAACTCCTTTATTTTAATTAATTATGAATCCAATTCCATATAATAAAAAAAATCTTTAATTAAAATAAACTCTTTTATTTTAATTAATTATGGAATCCAATTCCATGTAAAAAAATTTAATTATTAAAGGAAACACGGATTATTTTTCCTATTCACAAATAAACTCCTTTATTTTGAATAATATGAAATCTTATTTCATATCTAAATAAACTCCTTTATTTAAGGAAACATGGATTCTCTTTCCTATTCACAAATAAACTCTTTTATTTTGAATAATATAAAATCTTATTTCATATTTAAATAAACTCCTTTATTTAAGGAAAAATAGAATCCAATTTCAACTCCAATTAGTTATCATGGAATCCAATTCCAATTCTAATTAGTTAGCATGAAATTCTAATTTTAAAATTAAAATAAACTTTTTATTTTAATATTAAAATAATTAATATATATATATATTATAAAAATAATAACCGAATATTATAATATATATATATATATATATCCGAAAATCACATGAATATGTTCCTTTATTTTCCGTGCTTGATGCCTTGATTTGCGTGCCAATCATTTTTTCCATGAAATCCTGCTCATTTTCTTAACCGTGCGTTGCTTTTAAAAAAAATAAGCTGCTGCCATTAATCATGGCCACCCATCTAGTTTCACGTTGGAATCCTTTTGAAAAAATGACGCATGTATCCTTTTTTTTTTTTTTTTTATTTGTAATCCGTGACTCACACATGGCCATTTCCAACAGATTTTCGTGACATCCGTACATAGCCATGTGGAAAAAAAAAAAACTGTTCACGTTTTTTTTTTAATATTTTATACAATAAAATTATGCCCAATTAAATTGTTCTAAACACATATCAATATAGATATTAAATTAAAGCAATTAATAATTCACATAAAGGTTTGGCTCTGATGCCACTGTAAGGTTTGTAATATTCATGTGCGCAATCAAGTTGCATAAAAAGTGCGGAAACGTGTAAAATCAGAGTTTAAAAAAATTTACAAACCATAAACCCGGATCATCCTTTATGCATAATTATTAATTAAACGAAAAGATAAAGAATAAAATCATACCCTTAAAGATCGAGCTTCCTCAGGTACAAGTTCACCTCCAAATCCTTTCGCGTTCAATCTTGAATCCACCGGGTTTGGTTCCTTCCTTTGATCAACGTTAGCCACCCAAGCGTTTGGCCTCTAGAGGTGATCCACCAAGAAAGAAAAAGATTCAAGAAGATGGTGTATTGGCTCAACCCTAGTTTTCTATCTCTATAGAAAGGTGTACTCTCAACAAATTGGAATTATGTCGTTGTAAAAGTCAACAACCCTCCACCCATAATAAGACTCCTCTTATTAATAGATGTGGGCAACCCACCTTAACAATTAAGGAATTGGGATTTATTTAATTAATTAAATTCTTTTAATTAATTAAGCTCCTAATCTTATTAGGGATAATTAATTAAACTCCTTTAACTAATTTTTCCTTCCTAATCCAATTAGGAATAAATGAGAGTACTTATATTAAATTAATTCCTAAACTCTTTTAGAAATTAAAATAATAATAATTGTAATAATATTAATAAGACTCCTCTTATTAATTTATATTTAATATTTCTAAAATATTAAATAATAAATATTAAGCTATTTAATTTATTCTATCACCATAGATTAAATTAAATATACATAACATATTATTACGATTATGCCTTTAACTTCTTAAATAATTATTCTTCCTTTTATGGTGTGACCCTTTAGGTTCTCCATATTAAACCAATTGTGAATAAATCAATTAGAATAATTCTAATCTTATTTAAATAAATAAATTAAACAATTAATTTATTTAAATAAATAATATTTATTCTACAATAGGGATAAGCCTCCCTAGCGATCAACGACTTTCCGTGATAATATAGATTTCAACATTAATCATTAAAGAACCTTTGAATAAATAGTTACTGCATAATTCAATCCTTCCACCATACAATGTCCCAATTAAATATAAGACATGGAATTATTGTCAAGTCTTATTTTATTTAATTATATATATTTCGATCCTTAAATGCATTAACTCCAAATAATGCAAATTAGAAACTCCTTTCTAATTTCATTCTGCCTAGGCCAAGGACTACTGGGTTGTCATTTATCGAATCACATAGGACATTTCTCTTCTATTATTAGAAGTGGTAGATTCTTTATCGATCATACATTATCTCCATGTACAACTTATTATACCCAAGCATACCCTTTGATATACCCTAAGGGTCTTAAGGAATAAGTCAAAGTATAACTCATCATACACAAGATACTATGATGATCTCAAGTCCAAGGATTACTTGTACTACTATCACTACAAGAATTCCTATTGACAGGCAAATAAAACTCCATTAGGTATTCCTTAGCGAGCCACGTTCAAAGAACTTATTCTCTAATAAGCACCTACATACTTGCTTTTAGTGTCTCCACACAAATGATCATGAGATCAATCATCCTCATCCAATGAGCAAGAAACGTATGTACCAATCTATCCGGATTCACTAATCCCCAATTTAGTAATCCAATGATTGGGAACTATTTTAGTTTTAAGCTTTCTAAGAATTTAGATCTCATTAGAATGATCATCATCATTATTCTAAAAGCATTGCTTAAAACTATGGGTTTATCACATATTATAAAACAGCATCATGTAGATAATTAAAAGCCTTTAATAAATTAATACTTTTTATTAATAAATGAATAAGATTGTTACAAAGTATATGCTTTATCATCAAACATGATTGGCTTGTGTGCATATTACTTTCAATAGTTGGTACCAGAGCTTAGGGATATAATCTCTGGTGGAGTTTTGGGATTAGAAATGGGAGGAAAGAGATGAGTAAAACCTTCGCTAGTGTCTCCTACCTAATATGTGACATGTCAATTTCTTTAATTAGCCCTTGTTTTGTGGAAGTATTTGAGAATGACATCTAAAAATTTAAAGATAAGCAATGAAGCATATGAAACCATTGAGACAGTGCCAATCAATAGCCAGGATAATGTGCATCAGGAAGGTAATAATCCTCCTGTAAACAACAACATTGACCAAATGATGAACGATGGGGTGCTTAGGAGCTTTCTACAATTCATACAACACCAGACGAGAGAGACTCATGTTCAAAATGCAGGTGGAAACAATGGTAACTCACGATTGGTCACTGCCAAACAATTCAAGGAGTTGAGACCATCAGAGTTTTTGGGAAAGCCAGAGCCACTTAAGGCAGAAGCTTGGATTAAGAGGATCACCAAAATATTTGATGTTTTAGGATGCACATAGGAGCAAAAGGTTCCCTTCGCCACCTTTATGTTGCGCGGAGAGGCAGATTACTGGTGGGAATCTGTGAAACGTACTTATCTTTCAGCACTTATTATTTCTTGGGAGAAGTTCTAGGAATTGTTCAACGACAAGTATTTTTTAGAAAGTATTAATCATATGAAGGAGGTGGAATTTATCAAACTAAAACATAACAATATGTCTGTATCACAATACGAGGCCAAGTTTGCGAAAATATCCTTGTTTGTATCCCATTTGGTGGATAATAAAGAATGAATGACACAAATGTTTTTGAGAGGTTCAAAACCTAAAATTCGTCAATACCTCATTTCTCATAAACTCTTTTTTTATTCAGATGTTGTGAATAAGGCTCAATTATTGGAGCGAGATAATGACACTTTTCAACCAAAAGACAACAATCGACAACACGATAATAGTCGTACCAGTGGCAACAGTCATCGGAGCAATGATAACCAGCGTGGAGAAAATTATCATGCCAGAAATGGTAACCACTTCGGTGGTAATCATGGCCCAGATAATAGGAGAAGTGAACCAAATGGAAACAACTTTAAAAAGAGAAGATTCAAAAACGACAATAGAAAGACATCGGTAGTAGCACCAGCACCAACACCAACACCCATTTCTAGGGAAAGAGAATAACCACCAGTTAGATGTTACAGATGCAGAGAGGAGGGATACATCAGTCCAAACTGTACATAGCCTTCCAAGGTGTGTTTTAGTTGTGGAAAGGACGGTCACATAACTCAATTTTATCCTGTAGCAAAGTCAAGTCCAGTTGTAATGGTGACACCAAAGGCGGCTACGGACAAGTCAAAGTCGGTGGTTCAGGGGAGAGCTTTTGTCGTGACTTCCCAAAAAGTGAGGAACCCGAACGAATTTATCACGGGTAAGCTAATCATAAACTTTTATGAAGTTTATTCCCTATTAGATATTAGTTCTACCCACTCTTTTATTTCACCTACTTGTGCTCAACATTTGAACTTGACCCCTAAGAAATTAGACTTTAACTTATATGTTGAAACTTCGTTAGGAGAAACCTTTATTACATCCACAGTTTATTAATCTTTTTTGATTCAAATCGGCACCCTCACCTTACCTGTTGATTTCATTTCTTTGAAAATAGTTACATTTGATGTGATTTTAAGAATTAACTGGTTAACTACTCACCATGCTAAAATTGATTATTTTTGTAAGGTCGTTAGTTTTCATATTCCTAACCAACATGTTATGCGAATTCAAGCAACCAAACCACTAAAGTCAATCATTGTCATATCAAGCCATAAAGCCATTCAGTTATTGAAAAATGAATGTCAAGATTTCTTAGCCCATGTCACTGATTTAAACAAAAATACGTCAGATTTGAATGATATTTCTGTTGTTAATAAATTCCTGACGTATTTCCCAAAGAACTTCCTGGCCTACCCCGAGAATGTGAAATTGAATTTTGTGTTGACCTTGAACTCGGTACAAAACCCATTTCCAAAACCCCACATCGAATGGCTCCTATTAAACTTCAAGAGTTAAAAACTCAACTACAGGAACTGTTAGACATTGGTTTCATTCGTCCTAGTACATCTCTTTGGGGTGCTCCTATTTTATTTGTAAAGAAGAAAGATGGGAGTATGCTACTCTGCATTGACTATCGGGAGTTAAACCATGTCACCATAAAAAATAGGTACCCTTTACCTCGCATTGATTACCTATTTGACCAGTTGCAAGGTGCTAAATTCTTCTCAAAGATAGATCTTCGTTCCGGATATCATCAGTTAAAGATTAAAACTGATGACATTCCAAAGACTATTTTAAGAACTTGGTACGAGCATTACAAATTCCTAGTAATGTCTTTTTGATTGACTAATACTCCTACTGCCTTCATGGATATGATGAACTAGATATTCAATAAATATTTGGATCATTTTGTGGTTATCTTTATTGATGACATCTCATTTACTCTAAAAGCCGTGAAGATCATGAGCAACACTTGATGATGATACTCCGAAAGCTTCGTGAAAACAAACTATATGCCAAGTTGAAGAAATGCGAGTTTTGGCTTGAAGAAGTAGCATTCCTTGGGTACGTGATATTGAAACATGGAATATCAGTTGACCCGACGAAGATTGAAGCAATACAAAGTTGGGAGCAACCTAAGTCAGTAACCAAAATATGTAGCTTTCTAGGCTTAGATGGTTATTATCAGAGATTCCTGGAAGGATTTTCTCGAATCACCACTCCATTAACTCAGCTGAACTCGAAAAGATACAAAATTAAGATGGAGCAAGGAATGTGAGAAAAGCTTTCAAGAACTTATGAGGAGACTCATTTCAGCACCTGTTTTGACAATACCATCAAGTTCGGAGGGATTTGTCATCTATAGCGATGCTTCAGGCATAGGTTTAGGATGTGTTCTCATGCAACATGGTAAAGTCATAGCCTATGCTTTATGACAACTCAAAGAATATGAGAGGAATTATCCTACTCATGATCTAGAGTTGGCAGCAGTCATTTTTGTGCTAAAAATCTGGAGACACTACCTGTATGAGGAGAAAGTGGAGATCTATACATTTTATAAGAGCCTTAAATATTTCTTCACTCAAAAGGAACTCAACATGCGACAATGACATTGGCTTGAGTTATTGAAAGATTACGACTATACCATCCAATATTACCCACGTGATGATGTCAAATATAGGAGTAAAACCGACTTTAATCGATAAAGTTAATTTTGCTCAAGCTACATACCTAGAGCTGATGAATATGAAGAAGAAGGTGCCATTCCAGAAGAAAGAATCGACGAAGAAGGAATACTTCGAGTCAACTCCAGACTTTGTGTTCCTAAAGAATCTGATTTGAAGTATAAAATCATGATGGAAGCACACACCACATCGTTTGCAATCCTAAAAGTAGTATGCACACAAGCCAATCATGTTGATGATAAAGCATTACTTTGTAACAATCTTATTCGTTTATTAATAAAATTATTCATTTACTAAAGGCTTTAATTTATCTATATGATACTGTTTTAATAATATGTGATAAACTCATAGTTTTAAGCAATGCTTTATGAATCATGATGAGATCATGCTGATGAGATCTAAAATCTTAGATAGCTTAAAAACTAAAATGTTCCCAATCTTTGGATTACTAAAAAGGGGATTAGTGAATCCAGATAGATTGGTACATACATTGCTTACTCATTGGATGATGATGATTAATCTCTTTATCATTTATGTGGAGACACTAAAGCAAGTATGTAGATGCTTATTGGAGAATAAGTTCACTGAACGTGACTTGCTAAGGAATACCTAATGAAGTTTTATTTGACTGTCAATAAGAATTCCTGTAGTGATAGTAGTATAAGTGATCCTTGGACTTGAGATCATCATAGTATCTTATGTATGATGAGTTATACTTTGACTTATTCTTTAAGACCCTTAGGGTATATCAAAGGGTATGCTTGGGTATAATAAGTTGTACATGGAGATAATGTATGATCAATAAAGAATCTACCACTTCTAGTAAAAGAAGAAAAATGTCCTATGCAATTCGATAAATGACAACACAGTTGTCCTTGGCCAATGCAGAATGAAATTAGAAAGGAGTTTCTAATTTGTATTATTTAGAGTTGTGCATTTTTATGTATTAAATAAAATAAGACTTGACAGTAATTTCATGTCTTATATTTAATTTGGACATTTTATAGTGGAAGGATTGAATTGTATGGTAACTATTTACTCAAAGGTTCTTTTATGATTAATATTAAATTCTATATTATCTGGAAAGTCGTTAATCGCTAGGGAGGCTTATCCCTATTGTAGAATAAATATTATTTATTTAAATAAATTAATAGTTTAATTTATTTATTTAAATAATATTAGAATTGTTCTAATTGATTTATTCACAACCAGGTTTAATATGGAGAACCTAAAAGGTCACTCCATAAAAGGACGAATAATTATTTAAGAAGAAAATGACATAATCGTAATAATAAGTTAAGTATATTTAATTTAATCTATGGTGATGGAATAAATTAAATAGCTTAATATTTAGTATTTAATATTTTGAAAATATTGAATATAAATTAATAAGAGGAGTCTTATTATTATTATTATTATTATTATTATTATTATTATTATTATTTAATTCTCAAAGGAGTTTAGAAATTAATTAATATAAGTACTCTCATTTATTCCTAATAAAATTAGGAGGCAAATTAATTAAAAGAGTTTAATTAATTATCCCTAATAAGATTAGGGAGCCTAATTTGTTTGTTCCCAGAGGGCACACAATAGATCTAGAAGGGGGGGGGGGGGGTTGAATAGATCTTTTAATTTTCAAAAATCTTTTACATTTTAGTTTTCATTGCTAAATAATTAGCAGATGACAAACTTAAGAATTATTTCAAACACAGCAGAATAAGTTAAGGTTCCTCTTTATAGATATTTTGTTGACCATTTTTCTAGAGTTAGTTTAGATGTAAGTAGTTGTCATATTCATAGCAGTTATAGCAGTTAGGTTCATAATGTAAATGACAGTATGTAAAAGACATAAGGAATTTTAAGTGGTTCAGAGACTCAAGCTCCTAATCCACTCTTCTGCTTCAACAAGTAGGGATTCCACTAAGGAAGTCTTTACATCTTTGAATCACTAAGATTCATTCAAGGCCAACAGCCTTAGAACATTAGTTCACTAAGAACTCTTCAAGTCCAGCAGACTTGGAACTTTAGTTCACTAAGAACTCTTAAAGGCCAGCAACCTTGGAACTCAGTTTAGTCCCTAGAACAAGGACCCTTCAGGTCCTGGCTTCAAGTTATTGTTGTTGTTGGTGCTGAGCTACTAAGATGACTTTAAGATTTTTCATCCTTGATACTTAGCAGCTTGTTGTGATCCTCTTTGGATTCTACATCGAGACTGGATCACCATTGGACGGACTTCTAAGTTGTTCATGAAGTTCGATCTCTTTGAGTACTTAGCAATTTGTCTCTTCTTCTTTGGTACAGCTGATCTGATCTTAGGTTGCACACCTTCACCACTTGAAGTTTACCAAGTCTTTGCACTTTTGGTGGACTTCGTTTGGCACTTAGCATCCCTGAACCTTGGTTATCTTATGTACAAATTTGGTTCTGTATCTGTTCTTCTTTAGCTCTTGATGGTTCTTGGTGATTCATAGACTGGCTCTTTGAATCTTCTCTCTGATCTGCCAATCTTTTGAATGCTATTTTCTTGGTCTTCTCAGTTCTCAGCTTGGCTGACATTCTTAATGACATTCTTATTATTGTTGAGTGAAGCCTTTTTCTGATAGAGCTTTTCTCATTTCTTGCTTCACTTCTACTTTCGTAGTCTCATTGCTACTGAGACATATTCTATTTTGCTTTATAGAACTCGTAGAGTCAACAGCTTGTCAAAACCCAACTTTTTCTTCTTTCAAGCTTCAGCTGTTAAATAACCTTTCATAAGCTTCCCGTTGGATTATAACCATTGGAAGCTCTTTGAATTGGTACAGACTGCTGATGTGATGTGACAGCCCCTTCTTCACTTTTTTTCTGACTTTGCAGTATACTATTTCACCTACCATATTAGAGATGTCATTTTGACATGTCAGGCTGGTAGTTACCTTTATTTCTTCTTTTTGATTTCCCGTTCAGAACACCAGGAGTTGTCCTTCTGCATCGATGCTTTCAATTAACAACATTCGAATGTCAGTCTTTATATTGATACGTTACCAAGGCTTCAATACTCAGATGACCGAACTTTCCAATTCTGAAGTAGATGGTCGAACTTTATGATTTTGAGAGTGTTCTTTGGATTTGCAATGCAGAACCTCTCTTCCTTTACTCGTACAGTGCTTCAACACTTCTCATTGCCTTGACTTGCATTAGATACTGATAACTTGTTTGAATGCTTTGGCCCTCATGAGATTCAAGACTCATCTGATTAACCACGCTCAACTCTCTTTCTCTTTGTGATCTCTCGTTCACATATCATCAATGGTTTGACCCATACTTAATCTTCTTTGTATATTCCTTAAAGGTTGGCCAGTATCTCTATATAGAATGCATCAGTTTTTGCTTCTCATCTTGCTAGCACTACGATCATGGTTATACCCAAGATCATTATCTTTTGTTTATCTTGATAGCTACTGCATTGCTGACTTCCTTTTGTCAGTCACATTATCTGAAGTCTTTTCACTGTTGCTTGTCGAAGACTTCCCTCAAATGGCTTTACAACTCAATCGGGATGCTGATGGAATTTGTGCTTCGATCTTCTGTTTGCTTGCAAGCCATTAGGTGAATGTTGTTTGGCTTCCTTCAGGTAGATTACATCTTTACAGTTCTATCTAGAGGCTTCATTCTTTAGATGCTTTGGGAGTGCTCATGTGTTGAGAATCATGTTAACACTACGATTCTTCCATGGTGTTGTGAGCACTGATAGGCTTTGTCAAAGACTTTGTTCTGCAGACTATGATCTAGCTTTGGTTCTGCAGACACTACGACTCCGAGATCAGATTGTATGCCAGACTATGATTTCTGCCTCTAATATGATCAGTAGACTCCACGACTTTAAGTGTGGTCTACGATTCTTGACTTGGCTTGGCAGGCGCTTGGACCAACTCTACAATTCTGAGTGAGGCCCTGCAAGGCAGACTACGATCTATAGCCATTTTCTCGATACTCTACAATTTTTCCTTGACTTCTGCAATCCCTCGGCTAGCTCGACAGACTACGATTCTGCCTTGATAGTCTCCGAATTCTTTGTTTCTCCTGGCAGACTTCGAAGGCTTATGCAGTACTTGACGATAAGACCGACCTATCTATTACATCACATGAGATCAACCTAACAAGCTTGATCTTTATATATATATATAGTCCTTATACATCATATTATTTTTAAGGACTTTACAAAGCTATTTTGTTCATGTAGAATCAACCTAACACATTTGATCATTTCAGTCTAAGTCCTTGTACATATATTCCTATTATCTATTCAAGGACTTTATAGCTTATTTCAATGCAGAAATATTTGCATATTCATTCACTAAGATCATAATCAAATCTTATATAAATATGAATACCATTCACATGCTTATTCCTAACAATCTCCCCCTATTTGATTATGAAAAAAAATAATAAGTGCATATGTATGAAATGAATGAATCTTAATATATAGTGAGTAGCTGTATTTCTAAAATAGTTAATTATGAATGTTATTGATGATAATATGAAATTTACGCAATATGACACTTTACATCCTGGATCCAGAACATACCTATATAGCTAGAAATGTATCTTCTCAGCTTTATTCTTCTGCTTCATGTATGTCTCCAGGATGTCTGTTAATTGGCTACTCTGTCTTCTTTTCCTCTCCAGTCTGCTCCCCCTCAGATGCATGTTCCATTGCTTCATCTTCATAATGCTCTGACTCAGATGCATGTTCTTCTTCTTTGTCTTCTGCTTTGCTCTTAAGTCTTTATTTTAGCTCCCCCTTAGACTTTGTTTCCATTGGGTCATCCTTTAGCTCCCCCTCAGATGATGATACACTTGCTGCTATTTTGATCTGCTTCTTCTTCTTCTCCTTCTTTGCTTTCTTGCTCTTTCTCTTTTCTTCAACCTTCATTCTTTTCTCCTTGCTCTTCCTTGAATACCTCTTTTTCTCCCCTTTTTTGTCATGAATCATTTGGGAAAGCTGTTGGACATTTGGAAAACTAATGCAGGTCGTAGGGAAAGATCCTATGGCACACCTCAATTTTCAAGAAGGTTAATCCACAAGCCGGCCACCTCTATTGCTTGGAAGTAAAAAATTCAGGTTTTGGAAGTTTGGAATAATGATCTATCTCAAACGAGTCCCATGGGAATGGTGGGTTGTGAAAAATGTACCTATCATTCCAAGACATGTTGATGGGAAGCCAAATACTCTCATGGAAATGGATCCAAATGAATCATACATGGTATCCTATGACTCCAAATCCATGAACACGCTACTAAGTGGTATGATTCAAGCTGAAAGTTACAAAGTTTCTATATACACTACTACAAAAGAAATATAAGATACAATCATCATGAGCCATGAGGGAACTACTAAGGTAAAAGAAGTCAAAGTAAGTATGTTAGTGTAAGAATATGAGCTTTTCAGGTTAGAGAAGAATGAATCTATCAAAGAAGCTCAAGCTAGATTCCTCACTTTTATAAACTCTCTAAGTATGCTCGACCAAAAAATTGATCAAAGGGAGATAAATAGAAAGATACTTAGAGTCATGCCCAAACGATTTGCACCAAAAGTTACAACTCTTCAAGACTTAACTATAATCAGTACTATGGAAACTCTCACTTTATTTGGAGAGTTTGAAGAATTTGAAAATCAACTAAAGAGGTATGATGAAGAAGATAAGGAGCCTAAAAGGAAGACTTTAGCTCTTCAAGCTGAAAGCTATATGGAAGGTGATGATGAAGATTTCAATGAGGAAATAACTATGAGGACTCAAAAATTTAGAGAGCTGATTAGAAAGCAGAATAAATCAAAGTTCCAAGGCAATACATTTAACAACAAGAAAGACGTTAAGCAAAAAGCCACAAGAGGATACCTGTTTTGAATGTGGAAGGCCCATAACATTTTAAGAGAGACTGTTTCTTATTAAAAAGGAAGAACAAAGCAAGCAATTCAAAAAGAAATGCATTAATGACATGGAGCGATGATGAGTCCGATCATGAAGGGCAAGAAGATGAAATTTCTCAACTGTGTTTCACTGGATTAAGTAATCGGGAATCATCCGAGGTAAACTCTGAACTTGGTGATATTAATATTTATGATTATCTAGTTTTAAAGAATAAAAATATTCGTATTAAAGAGAAAAATGCTCATTTAAAAAATTGGATAAATGATTTAATGAAAGAGGTAGAAACATTAATTGAAGAAAAATAAGAAATAGTTAAAAGATTGAACATCAAGTGAAGTATCTAAGTTAAATACTAAAATTGATTATCTTGATAACTATAATAAAATTATATATAATCATGCAAAATAATTAAATGAAGAATTCAATGATCTTAAAAAGGAAAATGATGTTTCAAAAGAAAGTTTGAAAATGAGAGATACTTGTATTGATGCTTTTAATGATGAAAAATATTAAACATGCAAAATAATAATGTGGAAGAAATAATATCATTGAAAAAGGATCTTGCAAAATTTGTTCAAGGAGAAAAGAATTTAAATATAATGTTCGGCGCTCAAAGGTCAAGCCTAGATAAACAAGGAATTGGGTACAATCCTGTTAAGAACATAACAAACACTACTAATAAAATTATTGTAAGAAATAATAAACCAAAGAACAAGCCTCTTTATTGCTCACCTTTTGTCACTTGCAAACATTGTGGTTTAAAAGGACATTTTGATACAATCTGTATTAAATTAAAATAAAAAAAGTTTGGGTAAAGAAAGGAGATTTACTTGCTACTAACAATACTGAACCCAAACAAATTTGGGTACCAAAACGATGAGCTACTTCTTTGTTTTGTAGGTATATTTGAAAGCTAAAGTACCATCACATAAATGGATGCTAGACAGTGGATGCTCTAGACACATGACGGGTGATAGTACTAATTTCACCTCACTAGCTACTAAGAAGGGAGGAACTGTTACCTTTGGAGATGACACCACATGCCTAATCATCGGTAAAGGTAAAGTTGGAAATGGTAAGGTTTTCATTGATAATATTCATCATGTTTAAGGATTAAAATATAATTTAATTAGTGTAAGTCAACTAATGGATAGTGGACATAAAGTAATTTTTAAAAAAGATAAATGCGTTATTATTCATGCTTCTCATAATGTTCCCCTCAAAGGGAAGGTAATATTTATACAATTAATTTTGAAAATCAAAATGAAGATATTTACTTAACTGCTATTCAAGATCAAACTATTCTATGGCATAGAAGGTTAGGTCATGTGCATATGGAGTTGATTAACAAGTTAGCTACCAAGAACCTTGTCAAAGGTTTGCCTGTTAGGTTTGTAATATTCATGTGCGCAATCAAATTGCATAAAAGTGCGGAAACGTGGAAAAATCAGAGTTTAAAATTTTTATAAACCATATACCCGGATCACCCTTTATGCATAATTATTAATTAAACGAAAAGATAAAGAATAAAATCATACCCTTGAAGATCGAGCTTCCTCAGGTACAAGTTCACCTCCAAATCCTTTCGCGTTCAACTTGAATCCACCGGGGTTTTGTTCCTTTCTTTGATCAACGTTAGCCACCCATATGTTTGGCCTCTGGAGGTGATCCACCAAGGAATATTAATGATTCAAGAAAAAGGGTGGTTGGATAAACCCTAGTTTTTCTATCTCTATAGAAAGGGTGTACTCTCCCAACAATTGGAATTATGTTGTATGTTGAAAAAGTCAACATCCCCCACCACCTATAATAAGACTCCTCTTATTTATAGATGTGGGCAACCCACCTTAACAATTAAGGAATTGGGATTTAATTAATTAAATTCTTTTAATTAATTAAGCTCCCTAATCTTATTAGGGATAATTAATTAAACTCCTTTAACTAATTTTCCTTCCTAATCCAATTAGGAATAAATGAGAGTACTTATATTAAATTAATTCCTAAACTCTTTTAGAAATTAAAATAATAATAATTGTAATAATATTAATAAGACTCCTCTTATTAATTTATATTTAATATTTCTAAAATATTAAATAATAAATATTAAGCTATTTAATTTATTCTATCACCATAGATTAAATTAAATATACATAACATATTATTACGATTATGCCATTAACTTCTTAAATAATTATTCTTCCTTTTATGGTGTGACCCTTTAGGTTCTCCATATTAAACCCATTGTGAATAAATCAATTAGAACAATTCTAATCTTATTTAAATAAATAAATTAAACAATTAATTTATTTAAATAAATAATATTTATTCTACAATAGGGATAAGCCTCCTAACGATCAACGACTTTCCGGATAATATAGATTTCAACATTAATCATAAAAGAACCTTTGAGTAAATAGGTACCATACAATTCAATCCTTCCACCATACATGTCCCCAATTAAATATAAGACATGGAATTACTTTGTCAAGTCTTATTTTATTTAATTATATGTATTTCGATCCTTAAATGCACAACTCCTAATAATGCAAATTAGAAACTCCTTTCTAATTTCATTCTCGCTTTTAACCAAGGACTCTTGGGTTGTCATTTATCGAATCACATAGGACATTTATCTTCTTTTATTAGAAGTGGTAGATTCTTTATTGATCATACATTATCTCCATGTACAACTTATTATACCCAAGCATACCTTTGATATACCCTAAGGGTCTTAAGGAATAAGTCAAAGTATAACTCATCATACACAAGATACTATGATGATCTCAAGTCCAAGGATCACTTGTCTTACTATCACTACTGAATTCCTATTGACAGGCAAATAAAACTCCATTAGGTATTCCTTAGCGAGCCACGTTCAATGAACTTATTCTCTAATAAGCACCTACATACTTGCTTTAGTGTCTCCACACAAATGATCATGAGATCAATCATTCTCATCCAATGAGCAAGCAACGTATGTACCAATCTATCCGGATTCACTAATCCCCAATTTAGTAATCCAATGATTGGGAACTATTTTAGTTTTAAGCTTTCTAAGAATTTAGATCTCATTAGAATGATCATCATCATTATTCTAAAAGCATTGCTTAAAACTATGGGTTTATCACATATTATAAAACAACATCATGTAGATAATTAAAAGCCTTTAATAAATTAATACTTTTTATTAATAAATTTATAAGATTGTTACAAAGTATATGCTTTATCATCAAACATGATTGGCTTGTGTGCATATTACTTTCAATCTCCCACTTGCACTAAAGCCAATCGTCATGGTATCTCATACTCTTCTTCTCTAAGTGACGATTATCGTGCTGTTGGATAAGCTTTAGTTAATGGATATGTAATGTTGTTCATGAGAGTCCACTATCTTTATAGTGATTTTCCATCTTTCAATGATTCTAATAATCAAATGAAAGTGCCACAACACATGTTTAGATCCAAGATGAGACTTAGGAACTATTCCTAGTTCTGTAATGAACTTTTAATCCAAACAATCAACTTGCGACTTCATTTATAGCTATATACTTTGTCTTTATCACTAAACCAACAACTCTTTCGTTTGGAACCTTTCCAATTCACTACACCACCGTTCAAGGTAACACTTTACCTTAAAGTGGATTTTCCGTCGTCTTGAGGTCTGTAGAAAACTTTAGTCTGTTAAGCCCTCTAGTTTTAATTAAGACCCACCATGAATATGATCACATCCTTAGTGCCTAAGTTAAGCACTTTAAGATGTTTTTCAACGACTCATAGTGAACTTCTCCATAATATGACCGATCAACATCGTCTCTCAGACATTTCATTGCATACATGATTGTCACTCATGCGACCTCTCTTTTTAGGAGTCTGTGGGGACTATTAAGAGAGATACACTCCATGGCTCATCAACATGAGACATCTCTTGGAGTTTGCCATGCTAAACGACTTTAGCATCAAATGAATATACGTTCCTTGGGTTAAGTCGAGCATCTTCTTAAATCTATCTATATAGATTTATATCCCCAATTAAGATACTCATCCCAAATCATTCGTGGAGGAATGTTTAGACAACTTTATCTTTACTGATTGTAGCATTGGTATGTTATTCCTCATCCGTAGTATATCAACATATAGTACTAGGAATGTCACGATGCTCCCACTGACCCTTTTTGTACACACTAGGTTCATTCTTATTTTTGATAAAATCAAACGCTTTTGATTTCCTCATCAAAACGAATGTTCCATATTTGAGAAATTGCTTCAATCCATTTCTCCGAGTGTCATAACACTTACCTCATCAGATGTAATCGGATCATCATCTTCTATGATGTGTACCTCATCATCATCATCTATGATGAATCCATACCTCCTGTATCTTCTACTATTCCGTATTTACGATTCAGGTTGTTGTATAATAGGTCATCTCTACGTGTTCCTCTTATTTGACTTATAGTATTTTGTGGTTCTTGAACTCTTCAAGATCTATTATCCTCCCACTAGCCCCTTCAATGATAAACACCTTTATCTTAGAAGGCAGCGTATTTCGCAACAAACACCTTTTGCTAAGTAGGATTATAGAACATATACCCTAAACTTACTTTAGGATGTCTCACAAATCGACACTTGTCAAATCTTGTCCCATGCTTATCCTTTGAAACCTTTTCACATAAGTTGGACAACCCCTTATCTTAACATACTTAAGATTAGGAATCCTCCCCGTCCATAACTTTTATGTAGTCTTGGGGCCGGATTTTGAGGTTACCATTTTCGTAGATATGCGACCATTTTCTAGGACATTATCCCGTAAGGATACTTTGGAATGTCGGTAAAATCATTATGGACCGTACTATGTTCAACAAGGTACGAATTTTCCATTCGTATACATCAATCAATTATTACAGTATCGGGATGTGTCCATTATGAGAAAACCATTTGAGATGATCTAGAAACTTATTGCACAAGTATTTATTCCTTGATCCGATCAAAGAATTCTAATACTTTATCAATTTATTTCACTTCAATTCTTTGAACCTTTCAAATAATTCATACTTGTATTTCGAGAAAATACACATTCAACTCTTTGAATGATCATCTCATTTTCTTATACTAGTTTGTTCAATTTGCAAAATATATTTTTCACGTAAATCAAGTATACAAAATCCATTAAGTAATATTTCAGTTCTATACAAAACATTATTATTATAAATAGAACAACAATTGTTCTTAATTATAATACCAAAAATTTTATTGTCCAACAATAAAATGGAAATAATATTTCTAACAAGAATTGGAATACAATAACAACTTATTGACTTAATAGATTTGCCCGTGAGACGATCTTCTAAACTATAAGTTTCTATAGCTAATGCAGCAACCTTTGCTTCATTTTCCACACATAGGATTACTTATCTTTGTTTAACTTTCTACTTCTGTTTGGTCTCTTCATAAATCTATATTTATGATAACCAAAGTCGGTATCCAATACCCAAGTAGAACCTTGACTTAAAGAAAAAATTATTTTAAATCATGAACAAAAACTGTATTGTAACTGAAACTTCACTAAGCTTCTTTGGTTAGCCTCTGCAAGATGCTTCTTGCAGTTTCTTTCCAAAGGTGTCGAGCTTATAGCGGTGGAAGCAAACTCCTTTGCTATCCGTGATCGGTTTTGTTCTTATTATCTTTTGTTTACACCTTTTCATTTTACCTTCTTTGAATCGTTCTTCTTTTGAAGATCCTTTGGCCCTTACCAAGAAGACTTGATCTTTCTTGGTTGGAAAGTGACTCTCAACATTTTTTAATATGTTAAGCAAATCAAATGAGGTCGATATCTAGCTTGTTCATATAAAAATTCACAACAATTGTGAAAGGAGTCCGGAGTGAGTGTAAGATCAAATCTTGGCTCAACTCTCCATCCATGACAAAACTCGTTGTCCTAATTGATCAATCAAATTGATAATGTTAAGGACTTTTCCTCTGCATCTTTGTAGTGTCATCTGTCATTCTAGATCTAAGAGCTCCTTAGATATCTGATATCTATCGGTCCCACTTTCCTCACCATCAACTACTTGATGTTCGTGAATATAGTAGGAGCGTCCATAGTTTCATCTTAGACGCTGAAGCTCGTTACTCATGGATGCGATCATGATGCATCGAGCTTAATCAGTGTGCATCATCTTAGCACTTTCTAAAAGTAGCAATCTCATCCTCGAGGCATTGTCTCGCAACCATTGCGGGGGATAGGCGATTAAGGACATAAGATAACTTTTCAAATGCATGAGAACTATTCTCAAATTCCTTAACCAATCCGCTTTAATTCGGCCCGGTTAATTTAGCATCTAATATGCTTCGCAATGATAGTAATTTTAGACATTGTAAAATTACGTAAATGAATTTGTAATTAACAACATTTTAACATACATTCTTTTATTAATTACCAAAATAAATTAGGTCTTGTTTTAAATTGGTATCTCCCACTATTTTCTTCAAACTATATTACCTCAATATATATAGTTCGGCAAAATCTAATTAAAGATCTCGCTAGTGAGAATAAGGATCTCATTTCAAATGTATATAGCCTTGTGGTGACACAACAAACTATATATAAATAAATAGGTAGACAACTTTTGTCAATTACATCAACTATGCAACTCCTTTTCTTTTTTGCTTCTTAGATTATTTTGATCAAGTGGTGGCACATCCAATCAAAATTATCCAAGTTAAGTCCGACCTAGCACTCCATATATTCAAAAAAGAAAATATCATCCTTGTGGTGACACAACAAAACAATATTGTTCAATTTTCTTTATAAGCATCAAATGTGATAAATTAACATCTTAAATACTTAATACTTGCCTTGTGGTGACACAACAAACTCATATTAAATATTTAATACTCTATTAATTTTATCATGCTAGAAAAGCGACGTTCGATATTCCAAATATCTTTGAACGCTTAGGACTTAATAAAAAAATTGAGGGGTTTGTTATTAATTTGTCTCATCTTGTTTAGCGCATTTACATATATATATATATAAAATACGCGTCATATTAATGAACATGCGAAGCATGTTTGCATAATATATAATATATATAGTATAAGCATGCACATATAGAATACTATATTCTACCCTTGATTGATTATGGACTTTTATTCTAGTTTGGTTCACTAGAGCCACCAAGTGAACCAAAAGGTCAAACCCTAGGGGTGCAAGAAATAATATTTAAATATAACTATTACATTTAAACCTGGGCTCCATTACAAACGGGTCTTCAAGCGCCCTTGCCCTTTGATCTCTAATTTTTCAAAATTAATTCTAACTATTTCTATTACAAAACTATTTAAAATAAATAGAAACCTTGATCGTTCGAGGGAAGTACATAGGAGGAGATAGAATTTACATTCGTAAAAATTAGAGAAGACGAGGTACGCAGACCCCATTTAATAAAACCCATACATTCATGCATCCAACTAAAATAAAATCCAATCATATCGGTCAATAAATCCATAATCAATCCCATTTATTATCATACACATCATCATATGCATCAATAAATAACATTCACCTTATGAATAATGAACATTTAATATATATATTGATATCATTTAATGGGCAACTTTAGTTAGTATAAAATCTATTTTTGAATCAAAATAAACTCTTTTATTTTAATCCAAATTTAAATTAAAATAAAACTATTTTATTTTAATTTATCCAATTTTGAATAAAATAAACTATTTTATTTTATTCAAAATCTTTAATCAAAATAAAATCCTTTATTTTAATTAATTATGGAATCCAATTCCAAGAAAAAAAATCTTTAATTAAAATAAACTCTTTTATTTTAATTAATTATGGAATCCAATTCCATATATAAAAAAAAAAATTATTAAAGGAAACACTTAATTCTTTTCTTATTCACAAATAAACTCCTTTATTTTGAATAATATGAAATCTTATTTCATATTTAAATAAACTCCTTTATTTAAGGAAACACGGATTTTCTTTCTTATTCACAAATAAACTCCTTTATTTTGAATAATATGAAATCTTATTTCATATTTAAATAAACTCCTTTATTTAAGGAAATTAGGATTCTCTTTTCCTATTCACAAATAAACTCTTTTATTTTGAATAATATGAAATCTATTTCATATCTAAATAAACTCCTTTATTTAAGGAAAAATAAAATCCAATTTCAACTCCAATTAGTTATCATGGAATCCAATTCCAACTCTAATTAGTTAAGATGAAATTTAATTTTAAAATTAAAATAAACCTATTATTTTAAAATTAAAATAAACTTTTTATTTTAAAATTAAAATAAACCTTTTATTTTAATTATAAAATTATTGAGAATAATATATTATATATATATATATATATATTATAAAATAACCGAATATATATATATATAAAAACCGAACGGTTATAATATAATATATATATATTTATATCCGCACCCTTGAACAAACACTACAAGAAAAAGGCTTATCAACGACCGAATTATCACGTGACGCGCTTTCACTTATCAGAGATATCTATCTCATGACCGCGCGATGCGGTCGACCGATAGTCGTCAGATAAAATCTGGTCACTGGGATGCACATCAAATGACCACTATTAGCGACAAGATATATCTGCGGCCGCTATGAGCTGATCGAAATGACAAAATACTTGTCATTGAAAATGAAATCGAGATGGTCCAGTACCAAAGCCGACGTGGTCCACGACGTCGGTCGACCATTATCGTGACCGATCGCCATGGTCACCGATAATCGCCCGTCATATTAACTTTTAGCGACCGCACGCGGTCACCGATATGAAAAAAATTAAACCAGTATTTTTGCTTTGCAGAATTCCCAAAACCTCAGTACTGCTTTTCTACCCGCTTATCCCAACACACACACACACCAAGATAAACAATATAAAAAACAATATAAACATCCATCGTCCACCAACACATACACCAAACTAGTATATAAACCTTTAAAACCAATATGATTTGAATAAATATAATAACATTTCAAAACTTGTTTAAGTAACATATATACAAACATCCAAATAATGAATATACAAGTACAAGGTTATGTCAAGCATCATCCCTCCTCAATCACCCCAGTAATTAACAAAATAATAAAACAAGTTACAAATATAATAAATATGTTGATACTGGTATATATTATGACAATACATACAACAAATTGATTTTATACCTCGTCGCCATCCCCATGTTGTCCTGCTGCTACTGCCGCTGCCTCTTCAAATTTAACTCCTCGTGATCAAGAGCCCCAGTGTGCCTTGAAAGATCTTCGAAGATTTTGATCTTGACATATAGCTCTCACACAACAAATAGGAGTATGAACAACTGGATGACTCGATGATCGTGAAGACTGGGTAGCGAGTCACTGAGCCATCAAGGATGGGCGTCGTCGTTGTCCTTGACCTTTAATGTAGTTCTTCTTCACAATGACGCCTCTCCCACAACTCTTGATCAATAAAGCGACGTGGAGTGCCTTCAGGATAGCGCCATTCAATAAACGCTTATAAGTATCCTGTCATCATGTTAACACTTAAATAGTTAAAAATAATATTTTGTAAGTATTAATAAACAAGATCAGTTGTTAAAACTTATTACCGCTTATCCGGATAGCCTCAGTGGAACCATCACGGTGGCCACGTACACATCCGACCAATGGATAGGCCGACCTTTTGAGACCGAGACTCCTATACAAAAACAAAGACAATATTACTAAGTAAAATGGGATATTTTCTACAATTCATGATTGTAAACATATTAAAACTTGTAAATACGTGCTCGGCAAAGATATGTTTAAATCGTGAAATCTTGTACCCAGATGTTTCCTTTAGCCTTTTCGCCATCGGATACACCCGAGGCTCTGTTGATGGCGGCGGTCTTTCGTCTTTTCACCCACTCTCGGCCTCTCCATTGGGCACACATCTCAAATTTATATGGATCGGTGCACCACCGGGGCTATGCTCGTGCATATAATCCTCTCCCGGCCCGGATGGTCGATCTCGGCATTGTGAATGGCTTTTTGTCGTTCTTTATTCAAGTTGTCCTTGGTGCGGACCGCAAGACTTTTGCCGAATAAATGTCCGAATCATCAAGCTGCGTGTCCTCCCATCTATACCGCTTTCTACAAATAAAAAACAATAATAACATTACTAAATAATTATCCTTTGAATATTATATTAATATTATTTGTCATAATTAAAAAACATACACCGAAATTTCGCCTGAACAAAGATCCTTGTGGGCGATAGGTGTGCTCGCCACGTAATCACAGTGTGTAGGCCAATTACGAAGCAGTAGCATGATATGCACTTGACGATCTTATTATCCTAAAAATCACTATAATATACAACATCAATTAGCATATATTAAAGCAATTTATATCTAAGTTATAATATTTGTGAACATTTTCAAACTTATACTTATAATACTTAAAAAAATTTGCCATAGTCTCCCCTATAATATAGACTAGCCACATGCACGACGGCATGCATATATGGACATTTCTAGGCACCCAAGACACAAACCAAAAAATTGACATATGAAACCAAGAGAAATATACAAATTTTCAATACAATAAGACCAAAACAAAACATTACCAATATAATATCAATCAAAACATTACCAATATACAATAAATGGAATCTTAAATGCTTTTATATAAATGATATATATCTTGGACGTCGTGCTATTCGGAGGAGGGCGAATCGAATAAGAATCCGATCATCGGGATTAGTAGGGGCCTTGGGCACATTATTAGGCCCCCCAAGCCAAGCCGCTTTTTCTGCCCGCTTGGGAAGCCATCCAGATATTACAAATTTCAAGATGTTATTAGAGTCATATTTGATTACATGTATATATGACAATAAACATGACAATGATATAAACATGTATATATATGAATATAAAATGACAATAAACAAAAGTTGCATTTAAATAGTTTAGTACATAAACATGACAATGATATAAAAACATGTATTTCTAAACATACATTTCATGAGTTCAAGTGTCAATGTCCGATTCGTAATCATCTTGTATACGTGTTGCTGATTCATAACCATCATCCGCTTGATTACGTGGTCGATTCGATCCAATAACTCTTCCTCCTCGTGATCAATGTCATCCCGACACAAGTATTGACTCAGATCTAATTCATGTGGTTCATCTCCACCATCTAACTAGATTACTTCATTGTCGTCCTCCACATTTATTATAGTCCGACTATGAAGCATCTCGCTTCTTGTAAATCTCCCCATCAACTAATTCTACACGACTACGCTACGGAGTATAAATTACAACTTGCCAATCAGAAGCTGCCTATCCCTTTCCTAACAGGGACTAGGAGTGTAGTATACTTGTCTTCGTTTGAGTTGGTAAAACAAACGGTTCGTTGAGTACGCAGACCTATGGAGGTCAATATCGACGATTCCATGTCCACAACACGTATCCTTTTTCTCGAATCAAACCAACGGCACTTGAACAAGTGAATATGACCCAGACGCGTTCCTTGTACGATAACTCTACGATTTCCTCCAACTCCCCATAAAAGGCACGACCAAGCTCATTGTAACAATCTCCTTGGACACACACTCCAGAGTTCGTTGTTATTTTACATCATACCATATGCCTTTGTGTGAAATTCACAACCATTTATTTTGTAACCATCATACCGACTTGATCCTTATCGGTCCCATAGCTAGGACTTGTACATTAGCCTAATCGTTGATCCCTCAATCAAAGCCTACAAAAACTCCATCTTATTAAATGAAGTCATAGTTAACATATGGTGTATATATATATATATATATACACTACGTGCTTAAAATTGAACTTACTTTGTCCTTTAGCCAAAGTGCAAAGTTTTTATCCCGATTGATTTGAATATCTTTATCGCTTATGTCAAGCATGCTTCACTTTTAACTCGTCATCGTATAATCTATACCATGTTATAAACATTAACATATTAGAATAAATTTTTTAACTTAAAAGATAAAATATCAAGTTTACATGTGTACCTCACAAATTAAATCAATCTCCTCACAATTGAGAAGAATGTAAGTATATGCGGCATGTAATTCTTGCTCGAGAGGAATATCGCTTTCCTTTTCCATAAGCGCCCCGAGGGACCAAATACAGAGAGCCGACCATTTAGTTCAACATTTCCCCCATCATCATGTCTCGATACTCGATTGGCCTTTGTCAAGACTTCATCCGGAAAATAGTCTGAGACAAACGTAGATATCTCATCAAAACTGTATGCCTCGCATATCGACCCCTCGACATAAGCTCTATTCTTCACCTTCCTCTTAAGGTTTCCCATCACCCTCTCGAAAGGGTACATCCATCTATATTGAACTGGACCCCCAACACGAGCTTCATAGGGAAGATGGATTTGCAAATGCTCCATGGAGTCAAAAACCGGTGGGAATATTTTTCCAGTTTACACGTGATCTCTATGATGTTCTTCTCAAGTACAAACATGTCCTTCTCATTCAATGATTTTGAACACAAGTCTTTGAAGAAACGACTAAGATCCGTCAAAGCATCCCATATTGGTTTATCAAGCAGATCCCGAAATGCTATAGGCATGAGTCTCTCCATGAACACACGAGCGATCACGATTCTTCATCCTTGCAATTTCCCACCAGAACACACCTTGCAATGTTTGGCGCGTATCCATCCGGTAGTTTCAGAGACTTAACCCATGTGCACACATCTTCAACTTGCTTTTTGGACAATGTGTACCTTGCATGCGGTTTGACTATCTTACCATTAGGAGATTCATAAAGTTCTAATCCAGGACGCTTACAAATATCTTTCATGTCCAAACGTAATAGTTACCAGGTAATTTCTCACCGTCAGGCAACATACTCTTAATTGCCTTCAAGAGCGACTCAAAACACTCATGGCTCATGTTGTGATAAGCCTTGATGTTAAGTAATGTCGCCACTATAGACAATGTAGTGTGTTTGGTGCAACCATGCCACAATGGCTTGCTACCCTCGTCTAACAACTTAAAGAAGTCTTTGGCATCAGAATTCATAGGTTGCTCTCTGCCTTGCTCCCAATCAAAATCTGGCCCTGCAATATCATGGACCATTTCATTCATACAATGAGTACTACTGCCCGAATTGTGTACTTGTGTGATGCCACCATCTCTTCTCTCTCCCATGTGCCCACCAAATTCTTCGTAATTTCTCATGAACCCAGAAACAAGTAAATGATAGTTTACCATGTCTCTGTCCATATAATTTACATTTTACACTTTAAACATGGACATCGATCTGCGACTTACCATTCATACATTCTCGGTGACTATACGCATACTCCAAAAACACTTGGCAACCAAGTCTAAATTCAACCTGTAGCACCTATCTGGGTACTTGACTTTCGTCGTGCCATCCAACTACGGATCCGAATAGAGGTCCATGATTCCACTTGTACCTATACTACGACAACATTATAAATGTTAACATATGACTTGAGCATACTTATAACCATATGACTTGAGCATACTTGTAAGCATGCATATGATTAACATTTAAGCATACTTCTAAGCATATGACTTAAGCATACTTGTAACCATATGACTTGAGCATACTTGTAAGCATATGATTAACATGTTTGAGTATCTTGGAGATTCATTCATATCAACTAGTGTGCTAAGGCGCCTAACATGTTTTAAGATTATACCCCTCACGGTCCCTTTCTATAATCTTTTATGTTTTGGGATAGTCACAACATGATTGAACACAATGAACACATAATGATAATATCAGAAATGATAACAATTGAAAAGTTTCATTGAACAATACCCTAAGATTCCTAATCGCTAAAATATTCCCAATGCTTCCTTCCAATATCTATTTGAACAATACCACAAATCAAACTATTCCAATCTAGCATACATATCAATCAAAACATTACCAATAAACTAATTTCTATATATAGGAACAAATAACACAATCAATGAACCAATTCCATAACAACCAAGCTTGGCTTGTACATGAGGTTTTAAGCTTAGCTTGGCGTAGCCTCGTGTAGCCTCATGACCCCAAGCCCAACCCATCCGCTCTAACATCCCTTAATAGGCTCTAGTGGATCACCAATAGGCTCGTTAATAGTATAAATGTTCGCAAATAACCCGACCAATAAAAAAATTTCGCCAGAGTCTCACCTGTAATATGGACTAACCACATGCACGACGGCATGTATATAAGGTCATTTCTAGGAACACAAGACATAAACCAACAGTCCATATGAGATACCATAGGAATTGGATGGAAATTATGAACTTATCGAATCCCTATACTCATAAAAAGAATTACTATCCGCAAACAGTTTTAATCTAGAGATTTACTACAAAAGAGTTTTGCAGGTATCCACAGCATGTGAGGATCAAACTTGTAAACTTTGAAACCCAATCATTTTTCGTGGGAGCAATTATTCACGTTTTGATTCACATTATGATGTCAATGTCAAGTTCTCAGTCTACAAATGATTTTTTCACAATGACCAATATAATTGGTTAAACTACAAACATAAACATGGGATTCACGAATCTATATCATGTGCATGACTTCCTATAATAACCAAACTGTTACTACCTCTATTGCACAAAAAGAATCCCAAAATATAAATTTTATACTAACTACAATCTAATACATTCATATCCATTTTATCAATTTTGAACATCAAGATTTCACAAAAATCGACTTTAGAAAGTCAAAATGGGACTCTTTAGAAAGTATAAAAGTATAGTTCAAGTATGCCTTAAAATCCGTGCCAAAAACAGATCTCAAAAGCTATGACATGCAAAGTGGTACCGAGGGAGTATAATAAAACAAGTAAAATTAGTCCCACATTCATTATAGTAACATACACCCAAAATTTATACTTTGGTGTAATTGTGAATTACCATCATTTGTGAATCCTCCCCTCTCATCTAGAAAAATTGTGAGCTTTACTTCTTTTATTTTCTCTCTCCAAGATTCCAGTTTATGCTATAACTACACCCTTAAGGAACATAACCTTCTAACTTCAATGGTATCCATTAAATATTTTAAGCCAGAGTGATATCATCAATAACCTAAGGTAATAGAACTATGAACTTACAAAACTTTCATAAACATCTTGTGACAAAATCTGCCAGAAACAAACAAATATTAAAACCCTTACTTCAAAACCCCAAGTAAGCCTACAATTATATATCAAAGAATTAGCCAGCCAAACACTCCATCCTATCACTAATCACACGCGTGAACAACACACCCAAAAGCTCTAATTATTTATGTATATCCACAATAAACCTAAAACATTAAAACATTTGTGGGCATGCAGAATAGCTCATTATTTTTTTTATTTATTTAAATAATTTTCAATCCTTGGGATTCTATCATTGAAAACAATAAAATTTCATGATTCAAGCAACTGAAAAATCGACTTTAGAAAGTATACAAGAAAAATCTAAGTGAAGTGCCACTAATCAAAACATGTAATGTAAAGTATCGTTGTTCAAAAAAAAAATGACTTCTAACAACACAAAAACAAAACAATCCAAATGCAGATGTCGATAATTCAAATTTTCCTTTATCAAGTTACCCAAACCGACATAAATTAACAAAATTAAATTACCCAAAGTATCGTATTACCCAAATAAATTTTACTCTAATTAAAACTTATAAACCAAACATAATCATATTACCCAAATCGACTTTAAATACTAATAAAATCATAATCATATTACTCAAACATAATCAAATCCATATATAATAAAATTCATATTTAATATTGAAACATTATATATTGAAATCAATACCTCAAGGCGGTGGGTGGCGGTGGTGGGCGTCGGTTTCAACAGTGGCGGCGGTGGCTTCTCTCCTGCGGCGTGACCTTCTCCTCTTCTTCCCTTTCTCCTCTTCTCCTTTTCTTTCTCCCTCTTTTTTTCTCTTACGGTTCACTCTTTGTCGAGCGAGGTGTGGCTGATATATTAAAAGAATCAGCGACCGGTAATAGTGATCGCATGCGGTCGCTGAATATTTAATGATGTGGAAGTATATGATCGTGACCGTGTCACGATAAGTTGAGAGGTCGCAAAAAAATAAGGCGCCAACATTTCCAGCCAATTTTTAGGCGGTGAAATCGTAGTAGCGACCACTTAGCGACCGTATGCGGTCGCTAAAATATAACAGCGACTACATTTCCTTGCGGTAGCAAATGGCGGTCGCTAATTATAAGTATCTGCGACCGGATGTGCGGTCGCTGATATTGTTGGTCGCTGTTAGAGCATTTTCTTGTAGTGAAAAAAAAAAAAACGCAACTTGATCTCCTGTTATATATAATATATATATATATATATATATAATAACGTAATCATATATATATATATCATATATATATACTACTGGTACGCATCATGTAACTTTGATTACGACTTGTTCCCTTTTTAAAAATGACCCATGTATCCCTTTAAAAAAAAAACGGCAGCACGTTTTTTTTTTTTTTTTGTTAAATAAATTTTATACAATAAAATTATGCCCAATTAAATTGTTCTAAACACATATCAATATACATATCAAATTTAAAACAATTAATAATTCGCATAAAGGTTTGGCTCGATACCAATCATTAGGTTTGTAATATTCATGTATGCTTGATCAAATTGCATAAAAGTGCTGCTTGAAACGTGGAAAATCGAGTTTAAAATTTTTACAAACCATATATCCGGATCACCTTTATGCATAATTATTAATTAAACGAAAAGATAAAGAATAAAATCATACCCTTGAAGATCGAGCTTCCTCGTGTACAAGTTCACCTCCAAATCCTTTCGCGTTCAACTTGAATCCACCGGGGTTTTGTTCCTTCCTTTGATCAACGTTAGCCACCCATATGTTTGGCCTCTGAGAGGTGATCCACCAAGGAATAATAATGATTCAAGAAAGGGTGTTTAGGCTAAACCCTAGTTTTTCTATCTCTATAGAAAAGGCGTACTCTCCCAACTATTGGAATTATGTTGTATGTTGTTAAAAGTCAACATCCACCTCACCCATAATAAGACTCCTCTTATTTATAGATGTGGGCAACCCACCTTAACAATTAAGGAATTGGAATTTATTTAATTAATTAAATTCTTTTAATTAATTAAGCTCCCTAATCTTATTAGGGATAATTAATTAAACTCCTTTAACTAATTTTCCTTCCTAATCCAATTAGGAATAAATGAGAGTACTTATATTAAATTAATTCCTAAACTCTTTTAGAAATTAAAATAATAATAATTGTAATAATATTAATAAGTCTCCTCTTATTAATTTATATTTAATATTTCTAAAATATTAAATAATAAATATTAAGCTATTTAATTTATTCTATCACCATAGATTAAATTAAATATAAATAACATATTATTACTATTATGCCATTAACTTCTTAAATAATTATTCTTCCTTTTATGGTGTGACCCTTTAGGTTCTCCATATTAAACCTATTGTGAATAAATCAATTAGAACAATTCTAATCTTATTTAAATAAATAAATTAAACAATTAATTTATTTAAATAAATAATATTTATTCTACAATAGGGATAAGCCTACCTAGCGATCAACGACTTTCCGGATAATATAGATTTCAACATTAATCATAAAAGAACCTTTGAGTAAATAGTTACTGTGCAATTTAATCCATCCACCATACAATGTCCCAATTAAATATAAGACATGGAATTACCACAAGTCTTATTTTATTTAATTATATGTATTTCGATCCTTAAATGCACAACTCAAATAATACAAATTAGAAACTCCTTTCTAATTTCATTACGCCTTAACCAAGGACTACCGGGTTGTCATTTATCGAATCACATAGGACATTTCTCTTCTTTTATTAGAAGTGGTAGATTCTTTATTGATCATACATTATCTCCATGTACAACTTATTATACCCAAGCATACCCTTTGATATACCCTAAGGGTCTTAAGGAATAAGTCAAAGTATAACTCATCATACACAAGATACTATGATGATCTCAAGTCCAAGGATCACTTGTACTACTATCACTACAGGAATTCCTATTGACAGGCAAATAAAACTCCATTAGGTATTCCTTAGCGAGCCACATTCAAAGTGAACTTATTCTCTAATAAGCACCTACATACTTGCTTTAGTGTCTCCACACAAATGATCATGAGATCAATCATTCTCATCCAATGAGCAAAGCAACGATGTACCAATCTATCCGGATTCACTAATCCCCAATTTAGTAATCCAATGATTGGGAACTATTTTAGTTTTAAGCTTTCTAAGAATTTAGATCTCATTAGAATGATCATCATCATTATTCTAAAAGCATTGCTTAAAACTATGGGTTTATCACATATTATAAAACAAAGATCATGTAGATAATTAAAAGCCTTTAATAAATTAATACTTTTTATTAATAAATGAATAAGATTGTTACAAAGTATATGCTTTATCATCAAACATGATTGGCTTGTGTGCATATTAATTTCATTGCCAAAGCTAAAATATGAGAAGACAGGTATTTGTGAAGCATGTCAGTTTAAGTAAACAAACAAGAAATTCCTTTACAAGCAAAAATCAGGTATCAACTTCTTTACGTCTTCAATTATTGCATCTTAATTTATTTGGACCCGAGAGACATGCTAGCTTAGGAAACAATCATCATGCTTTTGTTATTTTTGATGATTTTTCGAGGTTTACATGAGTTTTATTTTTGAAAACTAAAGATCAAACTTTTGCAGAATTTGAAAAGCTTATAAAGAATGTTGAAACAAAACACAACCTCCAACTAATTGGTATATGGAGTGACCATGGTGGAGAATTTGGGAAAGACTTTATATCATATTACAGTGAAAAAGGTGTTATGCATGAGTTTTCTACACCAAGAACACCTTAACAAAATGGTGTGATGGAACACAAAAAGTGTACTATCTAAGAAACTACAAGGACTTTACTTCAAGAAAGTAAACTACCTAAAAGATTTTGGGCAGAGGCTGTAAGTATTGCATGTTACTTTCTAAATAAAGTAGTTATTAGGCCCATATTATTGAAAACTCCATATGAGTTACTAAACAAGAGGATTCCTAATATTAATTATTTTAAAGTGTTTGGTGGTAAATGTTTTGTTTTAAAAACTAATGGTAATCTTGGAAAATTTGATGCAAAATCACCCGAAGGTATTTTTCTTGGTTATTCAATACATAGTAATGCATATAAGGTTTATAATCTTGACAAGTCAAAGGTTGAAGAATTTGTGAATGTAATATTTGATGAATTTAACTATGATCTGTCAAAAGATGAGGATTTTGCAGGAAATAACAATATAAATCATTGAAGCCAAATTGCTAAATCCAGACAGCCTAAGCTGTCTAAATCAGAAGGAAAGATAACTGAAATTAGACAGCCTAAGTCGTCTGAATCAGAAGGAAAAATAGCTGAAATCAAACAACCTGACCTATTTGTTTTAGTAGAAATCAGACAACCTGACCCGAGTTTGAATCTGAAGAACAAATAACTACTGCCAAGCTTCCTAGATCATCTCGAAATATGAGAAATCATCCTCCAAATTTGATCATAGGAGATCCCGACACTTGGATGAACGCGAGAAGGAAAGTAAGGAATTATTGTGCATTTTTAACCTTTCTTTCTCAAGTTGAACCAAAAAATGCCAAGTAAGCAATTCAAGATGAAAATTAGACAATCGCCATGCAAGAAGAGTTAAATCAATTTGAACGATGTCAAGTATTGGATCTTGTTAAGCCTCCTAAAAATGTATCTATTATTATTAGCCTATGCATGCTTTAGATAATTCAAATTATATCAAATGAATGTGAAAAGTGCTTTTTTAAATGGTTACTTAAATGAAGAAGAATGTATTAAGCAACCACCCAGTTTCGAACATGAAAATATCCACATAATGTGTTTAGATTGAAAAAGGGTTTGTATGGATTAAAATAAGCTCCAAGAGCTTGGTATGAAAGATTAAGTAAGTTTTTATTAGAAAATAGTTTGAATCACGGTAAAATTGACTCTAATATTTTTATTAAAATAAAAAATAAAGACTTATTAATTGTTCAAATTTATGCGGATGATATAATTTTTAGGGCTACTACTAACTCTTTGTGTGAGTGGTTTTCCTAATGTATCCATAATGAGTTTGATATGAGCCTTATAGGTGAGTTAAACTATTTTTGGGGGCTTCAAATCAAGCAATCTAATGAAGGAATTCACATTCATTAATCAAAGTATTTAAAGGAGCTATTGAAGAGATTTTATTTTGAAAATACCAAACCAAACTCAACACCAATGAGTACTACCACCAAGCTTACTGCAGATACTACAGGTAAAGATGTTAAAGTAACAATGTATCAATGTTTGATTGGTTGTTTACTTTATCTAACTGCATCAAGACTGAATATTATGTATAGTGTATGCCTTTATGCTAGATTTCAAGATCAACCAAAAGAATTTCATCTTAAAGCGATATATATATATTTTTTAATATTTATCTGGCACAATTAATCTTGGTTTATATTATCATGTATCTCCAAGCTTTGAACTGATTGGGTACTTAGATGCAGATTATATAGGGTGCCAAGTTGATAGAAAAAGCACAAGCAAAGCTTATGAATTTTTAAGTCAAAGCCTTGTAGCTTGGCACAGTAAGAAACAAACATTTGTTGCCTTGTCCACAACAAAAAGTGAATATTTGATTGTAGGTAGTTGTTGTTCAAAAATTTTGTGGATGATACAAACTCGTCATGATTTTAATATGATATGTGAAAATGTGCCTATTATATGTGACAATACTAGTGTAATTGACATATCTAAAAATCTTGTACTTCATTCTCATACTAAACATATTGAAGTGCATCATTATTTTTTAAGAGACAATGTTGCTAAAGTATTAATTAAATTAGTTTTTGTCCCTACTGAACATTAATTGGCTGACATTTTTACAAAACCTTTATGTGAAGAGCATTTTTGCACTTTGAGAAGAGAACTTGGTATGTATGTATGTGTTTAAAAGTTTTTATTATTTTTATATAAAAAAATTAAAATAATATATATATATATATATAGTATATTTTCTTTTTTGAAATAAAAACTATATTAGGATTCAACTCACATTAAATAAATTATTTGCTTTTATATCTGCTTTATGTGAGTTGGCATTCTGATCTTATTTAAATAAGGGTAAAATTGATATTTTCTATCTATAGGGGCACAATTGGTATTTGTTGTGTTGGTTTTTGAGCACGAATAAAACTTTAAGAGATCTTTTTTATCAGTCATTATCTGTTTGTTCTTCTTTTTCTTAAAACTCTTCATCTCCCACACATTTTAGACCAAATCCTAAACTAATCAGGTATTAATCTTTCTAAAACCCTTTTGTATATATATATATATATATATATATATATATTCTCTATTCTATATATTTTCTTTTTATATGTTCTCCTTAACAGATCATTATTTAAAAAATGAATTGCATTTTTTATTCTTATATGTTCTCTTTGTCTCGTCTCTTTTTGATCACAAACTAGGGTTTGCCTAACCTTGTTTCCTTCTTCACATACTTTGATTCATGGCCAAGACCAGAGGGGGCTTTACCTTCAACATCGGTTGCTAACCACTCCAACGACCCAAGGCACCGAATGTGGGATCCCAAGAGCCAGTTAATCGAGAAGCAACATCGTCATCCAAGGGTCCTAGAGCTGAATGAAGGCTGAATCAGAATCTCTCCAAGCTTGTCTCTAATTTGGGAACTTCTTCGAAGAAGATAAATAAGACAGGGCAGACATCTAAGGGTAAAAATTGAGTCTATATGAGTATACCCAATTCCACTCCTATTTCTGGGAATCGTGATTAAACTTTTATTTTTCGATACCACAAGTTTGCTAAACAATTTTAGAAATTAATTATTAATAATCTTATTGTGTTTGGCAAACCTGTCGACCTAGTGCTTTTTCACATTATTGGTGTCACTAATATGTTTAAACAAATTGGTCTATCTAGTTTGTTATTTCCACCAACCTCTGCCTATACCAAGTTGATTAAGCAATTTTATGGAAATCTGTCAGCCATAAATAATCAGATTCAATCCTTTGTGAAAAAATAATAATTTCCATTAACTCTGCTTTGCTAGGTGCTTTGTTTAACATACGTTGTTCTGGATCTTCCCCATTCCCTCTAAAAGGGCCACTTGAATTTGAAAATTTCTCTGTTTTGCAATAATTAAGAATTATTAAAGACTGCCCAACAGTTGTGTTTGTCTCTTTGCCAAAAGTTCTTGAGGCAACACCACTAAATAGTGTTATTCACAAGCTTATTCGTGCAAATATTAGCCCTTAAATTGGTGGAAGGTCAGAAATGACTTATCAAGATTTGATACTATCAGCCCTAATTTTGTCAAAAACTAAATTTAATTGTGCTCTTTTAATGATTAATCATATGGAAAGCTATGTTAAAACAAAATCTATATGTTTTCCATATAGTAGTCTTTTGACAAAGATATTTACTCATTTTGATATATCTTTTGAGAATAAAGAAGTTTTTTAATTGACTGAAGTGATTGATAACTTAGTTTTTACAAATTCCAAACTAAAAGTTGGTGCTGGCAATATTTTATCTTGGGACATAGAAGAGGATATTCCTAATCCTACTGCCCTGATTATTTCTCCTTCCCATTCTCTTATTCCTAACTCTATTCCTATTCCTTTTGCTTCCCAAAATTCAGATCTTCATCATAATGTTAGTAATATGAATTCCAAGTTCGACACAATGCTTAAACTCATGCATATTTTTTTAGCTTCATTCAATTCTTTATTAGCTAGGGTACTCATTGTTATTGAAAGAGTGGACTCCTTAGATGCTCAGTTCAAGTTCCTTTCTAAAAAGATTGAAGATGAAATGTTTGATATTGTTCAAGACGACGATTAGGCTTTTGTTTTTGATGATGTCAAAGGGGGATTTTGGGTAGCTACTGCTATAGGTTTGGGAAAACTAAAAGTTTATGGATTATTGTTTAACTATTGATAAATATTTGGATATTTGGATTTGGATAGCTTATAACTGTTTTGGGATTTGGTAGCATTTAAATCTTTTTTGGTTGATTAAACAAAAATTAAAGATATGATATTATGATTACTGTTATGTTGCTTTGCTTTGGATATTACTTGTTTAACATGACATATTTGATATATATAAAGATTGTGATATGCATAAATTAAAGGGGAGCCATATATTTAGGGGGAGTATGTTGTTTATATATTGTCATAATCAAAAAGAGGGAGAATGTTAGTATATATACTTTGTGGTTTTAATGATGACAATGGATATATGGGCTGAATTGATATTATATTGGTTTATAATTTGTTTGGGTTAAATAAGTTTATGCATGGATTGAATGGGTTATATTATGGGCTGATTTCTTCATGGGATATAAGTTGTTGTTGTGTAATGATGGCCCATTCTAATTGATTTAATTGTGATTACCTGGAAGTGTCCCATACCTCTTTCTAGCTCAAAAGAGTTTTACTACCGGTTGAAGTATTGCAAACAGGTTACTTTGAGTTGTGACGTGTTATAGTATTGTATGGAAATTGATATAGCTAGGAAATATTGTTTTATATCTATTTTAATGCTATATCTAAATCTGTTTGGCTATAAAGACTAATTTAAATCACAATTGGACTATTTCAAGGAGTTTGGAATCTGTTTGCAATTCGAAAAGCAAGGTAATAGGTTGGTTAGATAAAGGAGTCCAATCTTTATCATTAAATATTTTTAATATTAGCATGTTACATTTTGAATTTGTTGGGATATATTTTCCATATATATATGGTTACCAATTCAAATTTGATTTGGAGATCAGCTTAGGATTATGGTTTATTTCAAATTTGAATTGTTAACAGGTTTTCAGGTATTAAAGGAGTATTAGCTCTAACAGTGTTATTGTTTGATATATATGCTCCTTTATTTCATCAAATCACATATGATTATCTTTATCCTGCTAGAGATTTTTTAGTTGTTAGTATGAACAGTATGTTGATATTGCTTTCTTCATTGAACCTTTCACGCTAACAAAATTGGACTAGTCGTTTCTCTCCACTTTATATATATTCAAACCTGCTGGGCAAAAGAATATGCAAGACTACAAAGCTGATATTTATAGAGCATCTTTCCTAAATCATATCTGAGTCTTATTCAAATCATTGTGTCATTTCTTTATGTCTCAGATTAATAGTAGAGTCTTTGTAATCCATCTCCTAATATCTATTATAAATAAATTATAAGTCTAGGTTGGCTTGGGGGATTTGTTATTGTAATATTTAGTCTTTTCAACGAAGGTATCAAAGTCTGAGAGGTGAGAGGTGTTGTAGAAGTGCGAAGGGGGCATAAGTGTCCAATCGATCATCGTTGTAACATGGAGTTTTATTTTCTGTATAATTATTGAAAATTATTTTATTAAAGTGAGTCTCCAATACCTTTTGGTACTGGACGTGAATTAGGCCACTAGAGTAGAGGATAGGGGTTGAACCACGTAAAAATCTTGGCGTGATTTACTGTTCTTATTTTTTCTTTTTCTTTTTTCTATTATATGCTTTAGTATTACGTAGATTCTGGTTTAATTTGTTGTCAAAATTATACTAAAACAGACATGTATTAGTTGTCCGATTATAACAGACGAAGAATGTGACGCCCCCAAAATAGGTATACACAACACCCATTCTGAGTCGCCAAATACATGGTACGAAAAGCAAACTACAACTTCAATAATACAAATGTCGTGTGAAATACGACAATATATACTGTGAGTTTAAATATAATATTGTCTTCTAGACAATATCCACACGCAAATAAATCCCCATCATAATTATTGATACATTATTTTACAAAAATGGTGAGGGCTACTAAACAACTCTCTCTAGAACCTTCATTCCATACCCCGACTAGTACTCGCTACATTCTCGCCTCTTGAGAAAAATGGAACAAAAAGGAAAAGGTTGAGCTCAACTAGCCCAGTAAAGAATGTTATGACTAAGATAATATAGAACAAATTATCATTAGTCTTCAATAGGGAAAAATCGATAGAATACAATAGACAACAAGTTTTAGATCAATATTCATAATGAAATAATAATTCATAGAAAGAGTTACGTAGAGAATGAAATCTACTATAATCTATGAATTTAACAAATCCATCATCAATATTTTATCCTCAGTAACATCAATCAATATTCATCTCAAATCAAATATTCATCTTTGCACTCTGAGCCAAAGATATTCATCAATCGGTCATGTTCATCTCAACACTGCTCATCTTTGCACTAAAGGCCAAAGATATTCATCGATCGGTCGTATTCATTTAAACACATGTTCATCTTTGCACTACTGCTGAAGCCAAAGATATTCTTCGAAATCATTCATCTTTTTGCACTACAGGGCCAAAGATATTCAATAATATCATCATTTAAGACCGAGGATGATGAAAATATTTTTAAAGAAACGAATCCAAAGGAAACAAAATGACAAGGATTAAGGATTCGTACTTGGTTTTATCCACGTCCAAAAATACCTCAAAAATAATCATAGTGGTGTAAAATTCAAGAATGATCAAAACATGGATACAATCAAAGCTAGTATCCAGAATAGATATTTTAGACGAAAAGAAAAATTTTCATTTTTCTATTGAATAGTCTTGATATCGTGAATAGTCTTAGTATCGTGAATAAGAATCAAACACCAAAAGATAGAAATTCCACAAAAAAAAAACATCTTCACGCTTCATGAATAGTACTCATGAATAGTAACTCGTGAATAGTAACTCATGAATAGTAACTCGTGAATAGTAACTCATGAATAGTAACCCCGACATGAAAAAGTTCCAAATTTGATAAAAACTTCAGATCAACATTTCAAAGATAATGATATTGAAGAAATAATATCATTACGAAAAAAATAATATCCCTTACCTCAAAGAATCAAGATTTCTAAGGAAAGATCGGAAGTGATGCCGAATGAAACTTGTCTTTGAACAAGAACTCTCAAAGTATCTAAATACTCACAAAATACGCTCAATAATATAGAGAGAAAGAGAAAACTTTGTTTACGGTGTGATTTTCAATTCTAACTTAGCCCTCTATTTATAGGAAAATGTTAGCCTACCAAAGCGGACTTCACCAACACCGATGGCTTTACACGCTACTATTGCCACCCACCACATTTGAAATAAAATTCAAAGACATTTTTTCACCAACCACAAGTGGGGCCCACTCAATTCTAGAATTTTCCACCAAAATCAATTATAACCCTACTTTCCCTAATCAAACACCTCTTAAAATTTATAACAAATCATTCGTTCATTTTAACGGTTCAAAATTTGTAGACATATACTCAACTTATATATGTATAACATATCCAAAAATCGCATACGATCCAACGATCGATTAAAAATTATAACTCACGCAATATATCGTAAAAATCTTGATTTGATTTTTAATACCTCCATTCCGAAAAAAAAATACCGATAAAACACCTCAACATTAAATCCTTCAATTATAACCACATATAATAAATAAATCCATCATTTATATCCATATCAAATAAATATTTTCTTATCATATAAATCATATAATTAATTATTCACAAATAATATTACGTAACCACATTTATGATAACCAGTTTCCCGGAAGAGGGGCTTTCAATAAGGATCTCTCCTTCTTGGCGCCATGATTAGGTGACCAAACCTCTCCTTAGATGTAACTTTCTAGACATTGCCAATAATGTTATCTAATAATATTATTCAAATAATATGAATTATTGATCCGATAATGGGAAATCTTGTGCGGTGACAATTATTGAAACAACAATAATATAAAATACCAACGCAAGCAATTATTGAATCAATAAAATAAAATCTTGAGCGATAATTCAGTAACAATTATTGAGTAGTGCCTTCTTACGTAAGGATCAATAATTGATGCAATACTGGTATGCTACTTGCTCAACAACGCGTATTATTAGTGTGTTTTAACCACCGGTATTCCAATAGTATAATTGTAACAATTACGCTGTTATTTTTAAACAACTTATATTTGTCGTTTTCCTCATCCAATCGCTTTTACAGTTATGGGGCCCACACATGGGCTGCTACTGCCGTCGTCACGAATATTCCCCGACAAAGCATTTAATATTCCCACAACAATGAATATTTTATAACAACTTGCTTATTTTGAAATATTTAGCATTTTACCCATAACTAACCACATTAATCAAATCCACCTTACTATTTCAAAATAATAAATAAAGGAAATTCCTTTTTATTTAAAAATTTTGGGGTTTACAACCTCCCTCCTTATGAAATTTAAGTCCTCAAAATTGACGTACGTGCACAGTGTTTGAAAAGATGAGAATACCTCGCTTTCATTTTCGTTTTCAACTCCCGTGTCATTTCCTCAATAGCATAGTTTCTCCACAAAACTTTAACTTATGGTATAACCTCGATACATAGGGCATGTTCTTTCCTATCCAATATCTTGACAGTACCTCCTCGTGACGTTAAGTCTTCTACTATCTCGTCCGGGTTAACTCAATGACATGGTTAAGGTCGTCCCACATATTTACGAACATCGATCGTGAAAAATGTTATGAACACGCGCGTCATACTTGGCGGTAAAAAAAGCGAGTCTATAGGCCACGCTTCTAT
This sequence comes from Panax quinquefolius, assembly GCA_020205615.1. Taxonomy (NCBI): domain Eukaryota; kingdom Viridiplantae; phylum Streptophyta; class Magnoliopsida; order Apiales; family Araliaceae; genus Panax; species Panax quinquefolius. The sequence goes on along the minus strand of JAINUW010000714.1, from coordinate 129,216 downwards.
TCGATCGAGAATTTCAACCGGATTAATAAATCGAAGGTTTGAGCTTTCCTCACCTCACCGATTCTCGCTTTTGAAATAACAACTTCTTGCACCTCCTTCTTCAAATTCATCGACTCGGTGTGTAGCTTGAACAACTTTAACTTTATCGATTAAAATCGATTATACTCAGTATATCATCACGTACTCAGATATCATCACGTGGGTACCTAGAGTTTTCATCTCCATCTCTATTATTTGTATATTATATGAAATGAGTCTTTGACAATATTGTACTCGTACTTGTATACGATCTTCTACTCAACACGTCAGCTACCACGTTCGCTTTTCCAGGATGGCATGGTCAGAACATGTGTTGAAATGAGTCTCCTCTTGAGTTCTTGAAGCTCTTCCCACATTCCTTGCTCCATTCAATTTTGTATCTCTACGAGTCAATTGCGTTAATGGAATAGTGATTCGAGAATATCCTTCAACGAATCTCAGATAATAACCAACTAAGCCTAGAAAGCTACGTGTTTAGATTCTGACTTAGGTTGTTCTCAACCGTGACTCATATCCCAACCTTGGATAACACGTTACAATGACACCTATCGGTTTACTATCGCATCGAATATGGTGTCCCCACGGAGATGTCGGCCGTTGCATTCCACAAAGGAAGTCACGGATAAAGGCTCGGTACCAAATTTATAGTTGAATTTTAACTCACGAAGTTCAATAGAGCCATTCGATATGAGATTTTAGAAATGAGTTTTGTCTTAGGGTTCAAAGTCGATACAAAATTTAATATCGGGAGCTTTGGGAGTAAGCGAAGAAATTCTTCAGAAATACGTCGGAAAAATCAATAACAACAAGAATATTATTCAAATCGACGTGTCTTTATTCAAATCCATAACATGGACTAAGAAAACTTGACATCCGTAATAAACGAATGACTTCATGGCTTGATATGAAAATGTTTGATTACAATGGTTTGATTGCTTGAATTGAATAACGGTTGCTTAGGAATATGAAAACTAACAACCTTACGAAAAGTAATCAATTTCGGCATGATGAGTAGTTAACCTTAAAGTCACATCAAAAGCAAATATCTCTATAGAAATAAGGTTAACGGTGTAATGTGATAGTGCCAACTTGAATCAAGCAAGATTTCTAAACAACATATGTAATGAAAGTTTCTCTAACGAGTCTCCATAAATAGGTCAAAGTCTAATTTCTCCGTGAGTCAAGTTCAAACGTTGAGCGCAAGCAAGAGAGATAAAAGAATGGGTAGAACCCAGTATCTAGTAAGGTATAAACTTCAAGAAGAATTTATAATTAACTAACCCGTGCTAACTTCGTTCGGGTTCCTCGCATTTTAATTCTGTCCACGACAAACGCTCTTCTAGAAATCGTTGACTTTGACTTTTCTTGGACATCCTTTTGAGTCACCATTCCTTTGGATCTGGTTTTCGATATCGTCTAATCTCGGCGATATGTCCTTCCTTTCCACAATTATAGCATACCTTAAATTTGTTGTGGACGGTTTGACCGATATGTCCCTCTTTCCGCATTTATAACATATGAATGGGTGGTCGTTCTCCTCCCTTAGAACTAGTTGCTTCTTGGGCGCGTCTTCACATGGTCGTTGTTGAATCTCCTCTTTTTAAAATCTCCTCCCGGCTCGCTTCTATTTTCATGGCCCACGATTACCACCAGAGTGGTTACCGCTTTTGTCCGTATTCTTCTTTCTCCGTTTGGTTATCGTTATTACGATGATCGCTATCTTGATTATGATCCTGGTTATGGTCCCTCGGTTGAACGTGCACTTCGTTATCTCGCTCTAACAATCGAGCCTTGTTGACAACATCTGAATAGAGAGAAAATTTATGAGAAATGAGATCTTGGACGTATCTTGGGTTTCAAACCTCTAAGAAACATCCGCGTCATCGTTCCTCATTCTCCACCAAATGAGGTGCAAACTCGGATAACTCCGCGAACTTCGCCTCGTCTTTGACACAATCATGTTATTACCGCTCTAGTCTAATAAACTCCACTTCCTTCATATATGATTTAATACTTTCGGGGAAATACTTGTCATTGAATCATTTTCTGAAATGTCTCCCATGACATGCCGAGTCTTGGTGGATGGAGTGCGCTTCACGAGACTCCCACCAAAGATCTCGCCTCGCCACGGAACATAAAAGTAGCGAATGGAACCTTCGTTCCTCCGTGCATCCCAAGACATCGAATATCTTGGTAATTTGCTTGACCCATGTTTCGCCATGATCGGATCGGCTTTCCCTTAAATTCGGTGGTCCCAACTCTTTGAACTACTTGGTTGTGACCACCCGTGAATTGCTATCATTTCCTCCTATATTTTGAACACGAGTCTCCTAAATGCGATTTTGCATGAAACTGCAAAAAGCTTCTAAACATCCCTCGCTTCATCATCTCGCTCGATTGGTGTTGTTTATAGGAGGTACATTGCCAGCCTGTTGCACGTTCTCTTCGTTGGTAAGTACATGCATCTCCACGGTCTCATTTACTCCACTGTTAATATTCTCGATCGACATTCTCAAATCATCGTCATAAAACAAGGGTTAATTAAGGAAATCAATATATCACATAATATCCCTATATACTGACCAACTAACAAATAAGCTTAGGTAGGACACACTAGCGAAAGATTTACTCATCTCTCCCCTCCTAGTTCTAATCCCGATCTCCGCCAGAGATCATATCCCTAAGCTCTGATACCAACTGTGACGCCCCCAAAATAGGTATACACAACACCCATTCTGAGTCGCCAAATACATGGTACGAAAAGAAAACTACAACTTCAATAATACAAATGTCGTGTGAAATACGACAATATATACTGTGAGTTTAAATATAATATTGTCTTCTAAATAATATCCACACGCAAATAAATCCCCATCATAATTATTGATACATTATTTTACAAAAATGGTGAGGGCTACTAAACAACTCTCTCTAGAACCTTCATTCCATACCCCGACTAGTACTCGCTACATTCTCGCCTCCTGAGAAAAATGGAACAAAAAGGAAAAGGGTGAGCTCAACTAGCCCAGTAAAGAATGTTATGACTAAGATAATATAAAACAAATTATCATTAGTCTTCAACAGGAAAAATCGATAGAATCTGATAGACAACAAGTTTTAGATCAATATTCGCAATGAAATAATAATTCATAAAAGAGTTACGTAGAGAATGAAATCTACTATAATCTATGAATTTAACGATCCATCATCAATATTTTATCCTCGTAACATCAATCAATATTCATCTCAAATCAAATATTCATCTTTGCACTACAGGCCAAAGATATTCATCAATCGGTCATGTTCATCTCAACACTGCTCATCTTTGCACTAAAGGCCAAAGATATTCATCGAACACCAGTCATGTTCATTTAAACACTTGTTCATCTTTGCACTACTGGGCAAAGATATTCTTGAAATCATTCATCTTTTACTACGAATGCCAAAGATATTCAATAATATCATCATTTAAGACCGAGGATGATGAAAAATATTTTTTTAAAAACGAATCCAATTGAAACAAAATGACAAGGATTAAGGATTCGTACTTGGTTTTATCCACGTCCAAAAATACCTCAAAAATAATCATAGTGGTGTAAAATTCAAGAATGATCAAAACATGGATACAATCAAAGCTAGTATCCAGAATAGATATTTTAGACGAAAAGAAAAATTTTCATTTTTCGAATTGAATAGTCTTAAATGATTCGTGAATAGTCTTAGTATCGTGAATAGTCTTACCGTATCGTGAATAGTAACTCAAACACCAAAAGATAGAAATTCCACAAAAAACATCTTCACGCTTCATGAATAGTACTCGTGAATAGTAACTCGTGAATAGTAACTCATGAATAGTAACTCGTGAATAGTAACTCATGAATAGTAACCCCGACATGAAAAAGTTCCAAATTTGATAAAAACTTCGGATCAACATTTCAAAGATAATGATATTGAAGAAATAATATCATTACTGAAAAAATAATATCCCTTACCTCAAAGAATCGAGACTTGGAAGGAAAGATCGGAGTGATCTTTGAATGAAACTTGTCTTGAACAACAACTCTCAAAGTATCTAAATACTCACAAAATACGCTCAATAATATAGAGAGAAAGAGAAAAACTTGTTTACGGTGTGATTTTCAATTCTAACTTAGCCCTCTATTTATAGGAAAATGTTAGCCCAAGCAAGCGGACTTCACTGCTACACCGATGGCTTTACCTGCTACTATTGCCACCCACCACATTTGAAATAAAATTCAAACATTTTTCACCAACCACAAGTGGGGCCCACTCAATTCTAGAATTTTCCACCAAAATCAATTATAACCCTACTTTCCTAATCAAACACCTCTTAAAATTTATAACAAATCATTCGTTCATTTTTAACTGCTCAAAATTTGTAGACATATACTCAACTTATATATGTATAACATATCCAAAAATCGCAACGATCCAACTATTCGATTAAAAATTATAACTCACGCATATATCGTAAAAAATCTTGATTTGATTTTTATACCTCCATTCCTACAAAAATCTTGATAAAACACCTCAACATTAAATCCTTCAATTATAACCACATATAATAAATAAATCCATCATTTATATCCATATCAAATAAATATTTTCTTATCATATAAATCAATAATTAATTATTCACAAATAATATTACGTAACCACATTTATGACAACCAGTCATTCTCCGAGAAAGAGGGGCTTTCCAATAAGGATCTCTCCTTCTTGGCGGCATGATTAGGTGACCAAACCTCTCCTTAGATGAACTTTCTAGACATTGCCAATAATGTTATCTAATAATATTATTCAAATAATATGAATTATTGATCGATAATGGGAAATACTTGTGGTTGATAATTATTGAAACAACAATAATATAAAATACCAACGCAAAGCAATTATTGAATCAATAAAATAAAATCTTGAACGATAATTCTTTGTAACAATTATTGAGTAGTGCCTTCTTACGTAAGGATCAATAATTGATGCAATACTGTGCTTCTTTCAACAACGCCGTATTAGTGTGTTTTAACCACCGGGTATTCCACAATGATAATCTGTAATAATTACTGTTATTATTTTAAACAACTTATATTTGTCGTTTTCCTCATCCAATCGCTTTCCTCAGTTATGTGGCCCACATATTATCGTGTGTCGTCGCATGAATATTCCTCGACGATGCATTTAATATTCCCCGACAACAATGAATATTTTATAACCACTTGCTTATTTTGAAATATTTGCGCATTTTACCCATAACTAACCACATTAATCAAATCCACCCTTACTATTTCAAAATAATAAATAAAGGAAATTCCTTTTTATTTAAAAAATTTCGGGGTCTTACAAAGAACATATACTAATATAGAGAGGTATTAGCTGTCCGATTATAACAGACGAAGAACATTTACTAATATGGACATGGTTAGCATGTCCAATTATAGTCTACGGTAGTAAACTTCAAAAATTGAACACCGTAGATCACTTTTAGGTATTTACACCTATTCACCCCCCTCTAGGCGTGCTTAATTACAGAATTACATAAACTATAAACTTCACCAAAACATCATAGCACATATACATAACCAATATAACAACTAAAACCACTTAAACAACCAATTTAGAATATTTAAAATCATGTTCATGATAGTTTTTCCAACATTCAACACGTTTAGTGAATAACCTTACCACATATTCGTTTCTCAACCAAATTAATTCATTCAACTTGTATTCTTTTTGTTTCTTAATGTATTAACACAAAAAACTATCAATTTACATATTCTAACATGATTTAACCATTAATTACGACTCCAAAATAAGCCAATTTGAACATATTCAACCAAAAACTCAAATCTTTTTCTAAAACATGTTTTCATGAATTTAATTACGAAAAACTCAACTATAGATGATATATAATGAATTACTTGCAATCATGAACACATATATAACAATTCACTTAACAAATTATCCAACCAACCAATTATAGAGAAGTAATGTTAAAAGAAAATAAGAATAAGAACTTTAGAATTACCTTTGTTTTCTCTTAAGCTTTATTAGACAACTAGAAGGTCTTGATTATCCTTCTTCCTTCTCTTGATTCTCAAAATTTGACTCTCAATTCATAGAGAATCTCTCTAATCTCACAACTCTCACAAAGTCTGACTCTATTTATATGCTCTTTGTTTTCTTTGACTTAGTATATAGAAAATAAACGGAAGACTAGAAAATAAACTGAAGACTAGCCTTATACATGATTCATCATTTAGCCAATTACAAACTAAAAGGATTCTCAACTATTACAATATACCAAAGGTCATAAGACCTTGTTTAGTTAGAACCAACTTAACATCTTTTAATTTATTTTTATAACTTCCGTATTATGTAGTTCATTTGTCACACCTACTAAACAATTAAATTAATTTAATTCTTAAATCAAATTAATCCTTGTTATATAATTATAACTTTATTTAACAAATTACTAAATCTCTAATTTAATTATTAAATTAAATTAGAACATCACCATTACACAATATTGTAATTTTTAACAATTCACTTATCCTTTAATTTAATTATTAAATTAAATTAAAATATTACCAACACATTAACATAATAAAATACGCACTACTATAAAATTATTTAACATCAATTTAATCAATATTATCACACTTAATTAAACTATTTCACAATAACTTCAATCAAATATTTATTTTAGTTAATAAATAAACCAACTAAAATATTTATTCACTCGATAAATATTTTTAATTATTACAAAAACCATATTAGTTACACAAGTAATCCTTAGACTTGAGATCATCATAGTATTTTGTGTATGATGAGTTATATTTTGACGTGACCCCTAGGTTATATCAAAGGGTATTCTTATTTGTAATAAATTGCACATGGAAATAATAAATGATCAACAAAAAATCTACCGCTTCTAGTAAAAGGAGAGAATGTCCTATGTTATTCGATAAATAACAACCCAGTAGTCCTTGGTCGAGGCAGAATAAAATTAGAAAGGAATTTTTAATTTGCATTATTAGAAGTTGTGCATTTGAGAATCGAAATACATATAATTAAATAAAATATGACTTGACAAGAATTCCATGTCTTATATTTAATTGGGACATTATATAGTGGAAGGATTGAATTGTATGGTAACTATTTACTCAAGGGTTCTTTTATGATGAATGTTGAAATCTATATTATCTAAAAAGTCGTTGATCGCTAAGGAGGCTTGTCCTTGTTGTAGAATAAATGTTATTTATATAAATAAAATAAATAGTTTAATTTATTTATTTAAATAAGAGAAGAATTGTTCTAATTGATTTATTCATAATCGGTTTAATATAGAGAACATAAAGGGTCACACCGCAAAAGAAAAAAAAAATATTTATTTAAGAAGTAAATGACATAATCATAATAATAAGTTAAGTGTATTTAATTTAATCTATGATAATAGAATAAATTAAATAACTTAATATTTATTATTTAATATTTTGGAAATATTAAATATAAATTAATAAGAGGAGTCTTATTATTATTATTATTGTTAAGTTAATTCCTAAAATAGTTTATGAATTAATAAATATAAAATTTATCCTTTGCTTTCTTTTAATTGAATTCTTATATCATTGTCATCATCCTCATGCTTATATTGTGATGAAAGCTATCTTTGGCTTACGTGTATAGATGGACTGTTGATTGATATAATTATGACTAGGAATTATTCGGTGTAATAATGACCCGTAATATTACAAATGATGTGGTAAAAGTCCTCATTGGCCCGTAGTGCATTGATGGACTGTTGTTGGCATGATCATGACCATTGGTGATTACACGAATATCCTTGGCCCGTAGTGCATGGATAATTCGTGGACGTGATAATAATGAATATCCTTGGTGTGAGACCCCAAATTTTATGAAATGAAAGTATTCAATTTTCTTATAATTATCATTTTATTTAGTAAATGGTTAAATTGATAAAAGGTTAAAGTTAAGGGTGATATTTGAAAATTTTACAAGTAAGCAAGTTGATATAAAATATTGTGTCGGGGAATATTTGTTTGGTCGAGGAATATTCTTTCGTCGGGGAATATTCGTTCGATGACACCATCATTAGTGGACCCCACAATGGAATAACGGTTGGAGTTAGAAAATGACAGAAATAACTTTTTGTAAAAATAACGGCAAAAGTCTTACCGTTAAACTGTTGAAATATCCGGTGGTAAAAATACGATGTCTGCATGGTTGCATAGTAAGACAATCGTATTGATTATTGATGCTTACGTAAGAAGCCACTCAGTTTACTCAATTATTGCTACAGTAATTATTGCATAGTATCTCACATTATTTGATTCAATTATTGTCACAGTATCATCTGCATAATATTTTATATTATTAAATCAATAATTGAGAAAACACATTTATTCATATGATTATTTACATTATTGACAATGTCTAGAAAGATCTGTCGAGGAAAGAGGTTTGGTCACCTAATTGCGCGCCAATAAGGAGAAATCTTTATTGGAAAGCCCCCTTTTACCTGAGAATGATCTGATTGTCAATATTGTAAGTTATAATATTAATGATGAATAATTATTGAAATATTAAAAATGTGTTTATTAAAGATAAGTGAATTACAAAAGTTAGAGGAGAATAATAAAAACTTGGAAAACTTTAGGGGTACTAAAGTGTATTAAGTAAATTAATCTGGAACATTGGTGGTGGTTTTAATAGTAAATCAATCTGGACCATTGGTGGTGGTATCAATAGTAAATCAATCTGGACTGTCGATGGTGGTATCAATAGTAAATCAATCTGGACTGTCGATGGTGGTATTAATAGGAAATCAATCTGGACCGTCGATGGTGGTTTTAAAAATAAATCAATCTGGACCGTCGATGATGGTTTTAAAAGTAAACCAATTTGGACCGTCGGTTGTGGTTTTAATAGTAATAAATATGGACCGTCCGTTCTAATAGTAAATAAATCTGGACTGTTCGTGAATCAATTACTATTTAGTCAATTTTCCTATAAATAGAAGCTTAATTCTTCTTTCATTCTCACCAATTCACTAAGACTCACAAGAGAAGCTATAGAGAGAGAAACTATAGAGAGAAAGAAGAAGAGTATTCTGCTACTTCACTATTGCAATATCCAATCTTCTACTAAGTGGTTCAGGTGAAGACAGGTGATGAAAGTTCTCTTTGTCTTGGCTACAACAAAGAACTATTGATGAGTATTACAGGACTAAAATATTAACGATGAACTTTTTATTTGGAGGAGATAGTAGACATTATGTTATACTCGACTCTTCTAATGGATTGTTGATTCCCCCACAATTATGGTTGAAAACTTTTATTATATACCATATGTTCTAAATCTCTGATTTATTCTGATGAAAGCTATTAATAAATTAATTATCTTAGCCATGATATTCTTTACTGGGCTATTTGTGTTCACCCTTTTGCTTCACAATTCCTTTCAGGTAATAAGAGTGTAGCTGGGTCGAGCGGGGATAACATGGGAATAATGTGATGGTCCGAGACTCTCGAAGTTTCTCAATGCATTATAAAACGGCATGACATGCAATATATAATTGTATTGAGGACCTAAGATGTGTGTGTCGTATTTTATACGTCACATAATAATTAATTTTAGTGAACAACAATAAGGTGATGAGAACCCGACTTTGAAAGCGTCAAAAGTGCACCTCATTAGAATGAACATGATAGTAATCTTCTCGTTCTTCTTTGGGGTCTTAAAATATTTACTGCTGTATTTTATATGGCATTTTAATAATTTGAGTTTGGATACTGTCTACGAGATAATATTGTATTAAAACTCACAGCTTATGTGTTGTCGTACTCTGCACGACAGTTCAACAATTGTATAAATGAAGTTTGTATTTGATTTCTGTAATGTGATATTCGACGACTCATAATGGGTCGTGTGGACCTATTTTGGGGGTGTCACACTTGGCCTGTAGTGCATGGATAATTTAGTGATGTGGATTATTTATTGAGCTGAGTCTCAGTGATAAAATTGATGATAAACTTTTTAAATCATAGAAGATAGTAGATATCATGCTCTATTTGACTTTTCTAATGGATTGCTTGTTCCGCTGCAGTTAAACTTGTTGTTTATTAGTTTAACACTGTTGAAGGCTAACGATTATTTATTCTGCATTATCTTAGTCATAATATTTCTTACTGGGCTAGTTGAGCTCACTCTTTTGCTTTCATTGTTCTCTTCAGGAAATGGCAACGCAGTCGGGACTAGTCGAAGAACGAAGTGATGATCCAAGATGGTGGCTATAGTAGTTCTCACTATTCTACGAAATAGTGTGATTATAAATGTAATGAGGATTCCATTTGAGTTTGAATATTTTCTAGAAGATAATATTCATGTAAAAACTCTCAGCTACGCTTTTGTCGTATTGTATAAAAGAAGTTTGTATTTTATTTCTGTACCAAGTATTTGGCGACTCAGAATGGGTGATGTATACCTATTTTGAGAGCGTCACAATATATATATATATATATATATATATATATATATATACTATAATAAATTTTGTTTTTTTTTGAAAAATAGAATATATTATATTTTATTATGTTGAGTGTTTACATAGTGTCTGTATAGTGTTAGCATAGTGCATCATAGTAAATTAAAAAAAAAATTAGCCGGTGCGCCCGTGATTTTATTGAAAATTACTGTGCGTCCGTTATTTTATTGTCCAAATAGTATCCTGCCATTCTCCTATAAATAGGATGCTCCGTTTAGAAAAGAAAATCACACCAGAATCAAAGAATTCTTCTTCTATAATATTGAGCGTATTTCTTTTGAGTTTAAGGAAGCTTTGAGTGTAGAAAATAGTGAAAGTTTTCTTCAAGAATATATCCGCTATACCAGTCGGCATTACTCTTCTTTTGAGGTAAGGGGTATTATTTATTTCATATTCACTTACGATATTATTTTTTGTATTCGTAAGGAAGTTTTTTCTCGTTCAATATTCGTAAGGAATATTATTTTCGTTCAATATTCATAAGGAATATTATTTTCATTCAGTATTCGTAAGGAATATTATCTTCGTTAAATATTCGTAAGGAATATTATTTTCGTTCAACAGTCATAAGGGATATTATTTTTGTTTAATATTCGTAAGAAATAATATTTTCTTCCATACTCTGTAGTATGTAAGTAATATTATTTCATTTTAGATTCTGAATTCTACACTCATTTTGTTAAAATATTGCTTCTATACTCCTTGAAATTAGTATAATATCCTTAAAATTTGCGCTTCATCTAGTATCGTTTCACAAGGATATTTTTCTAAACATTCTTGTTAAATTTTAAGCTTTTCATGCCGGAGTATTATTTATGGGCACTATTTATATATGACACTGTTCATACGTACAACACTATTTATATGTATGGTACTATTCACGGGATACTATTCCTGAAGTACTATTCCCTCAGGGTACTATTCATGACAAAAATTAATTTTTTTTGTCCAAATTATTTTTGATACAATATTATTCTTGAATTTTAGTCAACAAAGCAGTTATCATGTTGACAATTTGGACATTTTTAAACTCTGGATAAATTTAAAGTCTTTAATATTTATCCTTGATTTCGTTTGATTGATGCTTATATCATTGTCATCATCCTCATGCTTATATTGTGATGCAAGTCATGTTTGGCCCGTAGTGCATAGATAGACTATTGATTGGTATGATTATGACCAAGGATTATTCGGTATAATCATAACCTGTAATGCTAAAAATGATGTGGTAAAAGTCCTCATTGGCCCATAGTGCATTGATGGATAGTTGTTGGTATGATCATGACCATGGGTTCTCTTCGGCCAAGGGTGCAAAGATGAATTTTTTTTGGCATGATCATGACCATTGGTGATAACAAGATTATCCTTGGCCCGTAGTGCATGGATAATTCGTGGATGTGATACTAATGAATATCCTTGTCCCATAGTGCATGGAGAATTCAATGATGTGGATTATTTATTAAGCCGAGTCTTAGCGATAAAATTGATGATAAACCTTTAAATCATAAAAGATAGTAGATATCATGCTCTACATGACTCTTCTAATGGATTATTTGTTTCGCTACAGTTAAACTTGTTGTCTATTGTATTCTATCAGTTTAACACTGTTGAAGGTTAACAATAATTTATTCTGTATTATCTTAGTTATAATATTTCTTACTGGGCTACTTGAGCTCACCCTTTTGATTTTATTGTTCTCTTCAGGAAATGAAAACGTAGCCGGGACTAGTCAGGGAATGGAGTGACGGTCCGAGATGGTGGTTGTAACGCCCTAGAAAATCGAACCTTTGTAAATACTTTTATAATGAATAAAATAATATTATTTATTATTATTACGTATGGATAAGACGAATGTCGTTCTATAACCTAGAAATGTTGGAATGTCATAGTATTTTAACTACGTGAGAGAATTAAAGTGTTTGAATTTCTAAGACGAAAATAAAAGCTTTCCGAGAAATTTTCTGAAAAACAGTATTCATCGATTTCTGCTTGGGAATTATTTTTGAACTTCCGAGAAATACGTAACGTTATAATATCAAGGTGATATTGATTATGTAATAATAACCTAAGTATGGAAAACGTAATATTTCGCATGTGGACCTAATTTGGAAACGTTAGGTTTATTAAACGTTAAAGAAAGAAAGTTGTGATCGTATAATGTGTATACATTGTATGAAGTAATGAATGCAAGTATAATACGACGTATTGTACTATTATGTATGCAGAATGAGATAACGTATATTATGAATTCATATACAAGCTAGCATACGAAGATTATACGTGGGGTACAAATGTTAAGTTGTTTAATAAGGTAATGGACTTGTAGGATTATTAACCTAATAGTATAAGTCCAATAGAATGTGACAATAAAGCCCAAGTGTTTGATAAGTCTTGAGTCCAAATTATGGAAGTATAAGCCCAATAAGGAATTATCTAGATTAATTAGCAAGCCCAATCACTAAGCCATGATCCATGGGACAAACCAAGTATGAAATGGGTAAACTTGATGGGCAAACATTATGTGTGATGACCAAGTATAAGAAGTGGTTAGCAAGTAGACTTGGAGGTTAAGTTATGAACAGTAAGGAGGTGTAAAGTGAGGAGGTTATTAAGGAGGTGGGATGGTATTATTGAACATTTTACCCTAGCTTTTGGTTGCCTATAAATAGAGAAGTCTCACTTTATTTGTTGGTTGTTCAATTTCTCCCAACTCCTCTCAAAGATAAGCTACTTAATTGTTAGAGAGAATAAGCCACTTAAGCACTTATAAGCCACTTCAACCTTTGCTAGATTTTCCAAAGTGAAGTGAAGTAATAGTCTTCAAGGGTAAGACTCATATATTTTATCTACATCTCTTCTATGATTGGATTGGTAGAGAAGGGGGATGGTTTGATGATAACATGTAATAAGTTATTAATGAATGAACTTAAGCCGAATAAGTTGAATAAGCAACTTGAACTCTAATAAGTTGATAGAATCATGAAGAACTTGTCATATGTTTGTCATTTGATGTTAGTATGTTGAATATAGTATGAGAACATTGATTAATGGACTTAAGTTCATGGTAAGTCATAAGCATGAGAATTAGTAGTTCATAAGTTAAATAAGTCATTGACTTATGAGAATAAGTCAAAACCTACATTGATGATAGGTTGGTGTTATAAGTAACTTTAAATGTTCATGTGTTGGTTAAAATCTATTTAGAATGATTAGTAATGTAGCTTTGCCGGAATTCACACTATTGGACGATTATCGTCGAATTCGTGAAATTCTCGGAATGGAAGTCGTATTTTGTATTTGAAGTCAGAAATGTTGGTTTTCGATGGAGACAAGTCATATTTGGCATTATAGAGTTGCGGACTCAAAAATGACCTAATTCCAACTTAGAACGAAGAAACGAGCGTTGAACGTTCACGAACGTTTATCATTATTGTTAAAAATGAACTAATAGGTGAAATTTTAGCAAATGAAGTCAAATAGATAAAATTCTTGCATGAACGTATAGAGTATGTAATTTGTGAATCGTAGGCTTTTGAACGGACCAATTCGGACTTATAACGAAGAAGTTATCGTCCGGGAGTTTCAATAAAATTTTCAAAATTTTTCAAAGCTCTCGAGGCACGAGAGTCCGGCCGCATGGCTACGACTCACGACCTAAAAGCCCATGCCATGTGAGGCCAGGCTAGAACCGTCATACTACTAACTCGGTAGCGATGCGGATGCAGAAGTTAAGTGTGGTGGCGCTTAAATGGCCAAATCCTAGAGATTTGATGGACAAGAATGTTTACAAGTATAGAATGAAAGAGAACTCATTGGTAATGAACTAAGGCATAAACATGACATTGTTAGGGCATTGTAAGACACTTAAGCATGATGATTAAGAGTTAATAATCAATCAAAGATGAACGAAATGTGAATGACGTAATTGAAGCCGGAAACCCATAATAGTGGATCTAAGTCAGGATTTACATTGTGATGAAGGGTAAGATATAATAATATACCTACTCGATTATATAAGACTTAATGTGGTACGTTATATGATCATGTATTGTAGAAACGTAGAGACTTAAAGTGTACATATGATAATCAATAGCAGACGCTAAAGGCAAGTATTCTAACCCTTGTTCCAGTTTAGTCTGGACAAGCTGTGTAATTCATGTATTCTTTCGCATGAAGTGTACATATGATATGATCATGTATTGTTGAAACGTAGAGACTTAAAGTGTACATATGATAATCAATAGCAGACGCTAAAGGCAAGTATTCTAACCCTTGTTCCAGTTTAGTCTGGACAAGCTGTGTAATTCATGTATTCTTTCGCATGAAGTCTTGAATGATGAAGTCTTAAGCCAACTCTTTCGGCTAGACTTATATTATGATTTTGTCAAGGATGATTTATGTTTACTGAGTTATATTGGTATGGTTTTCAATCGTAGACCAAGTATGCTAAAATGTTTTTGTCGTTTAACGACAGGCACGTGAGGTTGCCACAACTTAAACGTATACACGTTTAATGAATGTAGTGTTGATAAACATAGAGTACTATGGGCTGATCACCCAGAAGTGCTCGTATGCTATGCCGGACTTACGGACTTAGTGTCATGTTGTCCTTTTCAAAAGAAATTATGAACTGCTCATAGTCTTGAGCTTAGTTGATATTCTACTGAATATTGTTGTTGGAAAATGTTATTAATGAAAAGAAGTGCTATTTTGAATTTATCAATAGTACTTTAGTTACTGAAGATATATGAGTTCTATGTTTCAAGCATATTGTTTATTAGAATTGTAGTACTTGCTGAGCTAGTCATGCTCACTCTTGCTTGAACCATATGAACACTGCCAAGATCGAGCGGACTGAAGGTTCGGGCAAGGACAAGGGCAAGGCGAAGACAAACCCTTAGATTACTTATGTAATAGTATAGGTGAACGATTGTAATATATTTGATATTTGACAAGAACAGACGAATGGGTTACAAAAAGAACACAGGAAATGTAATATTATTTTGGATATATAGAAGTTATATTAGTCCTTTTGAGACTATTCAATTGAATGAATGAATGAATGGTAGTACCGTGTAGCACCATCTGTCGGGTTGGAAGAGACCCGGATTTGAGGGCGTCATAGGTTGGTATCAAAGCATTAGGTTATAAAACTTAAGGGGGGATTAAAAACCTTAAGTCATAACCTTAAGAGAGGTCAAAGAAGTACAAGAAGAAAATAACCTTATAAAAATGCATTATGATTATGTTATGTGTTTTTATTATTCTACTGATGTGTACTAATCAACTTAATTGTTTTGTGTAGATGTCAGGAGTAAACGAAATGTTTGTAGATGGTCAGGCCATTAGTGAAGAATCGGTGAACCAAGTAGAGGTTATACCGAACCCCATAGCGGCAGAGCCTGAAGATGTGATTATTGAGTCTGGAGACTCAGATGATGCTGACTACATGTCAGTATTCGATGGGATGATAGAAGAGGAAGTATAGACAATGTCCTTTAATCCAGTAGCTATAGCAGTAGAGATAGCTCCTGGGGGGTCGATGATGTCTCTGTTCATGTCAATATTGGATAGAAATATTCATTACTGTCAAGAAGTCAAGGATTTTAAGGCAGAGCTCCAAATTGTTAGAGAGGACAAGACTGATGTCGAGTCCATGTGGGAGCAGGAGCATGATGAGAGGATTTTGGCTAAGGACAAAGTCCATGATTTAAAGCATGAGGTCTTTGAGCTCAAGGAGGAGATAAAGACCAAGGTGCAGAAGATAGGGAGGATGTCCTATATTGATAGGAGTTCTCATACATATTTTGAGCAGCAGGTAGCTGGATATCCTGTGGAGGTGGGGCAAACACGACATACTATTAGTCGTGATATTATAGCCGGTCTTGCCAAGGCAGATTTCGAGAATGCCTTGAGGCAGATGTAGATTAGTGGTAGTTAGAGTAGTATGTCAATATTTTGTAACTAGTAGTGACGTAAAGCCCTTTTTGTATAGTAAAGTGTAGTCTTTTGTAAATCCCATTTTTTGGAAAGCAATAGCTGGAAAGTAATGTAATCAGCTTAGGCTGTGTATGTAACCGATGTAGTATTATACTACAAAGAATGAATATAAGTCCTTTTTATCGAAAGCAATGAGTTATAGATGTTGGAGTTATTGTTAATATTAATGATAACTAATAAAGAAAGGAATAATAATGAATTGTGTTTATTGTATCAGCAAAATGCCGCCGAGAAGAGTGCAACGCAACAAAGGCGCGAATGTAAATCAACTAGAGGGAGGTCTGGTTAATTCGATGCAGGAGTTTGTTAATTTAATAACAGCTTCCTTTAATAGAACAGGGAATAATATCCCCGTAAATCTAGGAGTAGCATGAGCTACTACCTTTAAGGATTTCAAGAGCGTGGATCCACTGGATTTTAAAGTAACTACGGACCCTATTGAATCCCAAATATGGTTTAGGAAATAGAGAAGGCATTTGTGATAACAAATGTCAATGAGGCCCAAAAGGTTGCCTTTGCGACCTATATGATGAATGGAGAGGCCAACTTTTGGTGGGAAGCCAATCAGGCTAGGGTTGGGATAGCGAATCTAACGTGGGATAGGTTCAAGGAGATATTCTTCGAGAACTACTTTCCCACGAGCATGCAAGGGAGGATGGAGATACAGTTTTTGGAGTTGAAACAAGGGGACATGATGGTTCCCCCAATATGCATGAAGTTCAATGAATGCGGCAAGGTTAAACTACACACCAAAGTGGATCTGAGGGGTTAGGAAGGCGCGACGGTTCGATCAGGGCTTGATACCCTGGCTCTATAATTGTATATCGGTGTTTCAAAGTACTTCTTTTGGAACTATTTTAGAGAAGGCGATAATTGCCGAGGGTGGTAGTGAAGCTTTAAGTCAATACCACAAGGACAAGAAGAGCAAGGTTAAAGTAAACAGGAGAGTAAAGATCGAGGGAGCCAGTGGTAGTGGAGAGGGTCAGAAGAGGAAGGTATTTAGCTCTGGGAATACCGGAGTGAAGCAAGGAGTCCCAAAGAGAAGAATGGAGGCCTGCAAGACCTGTGGGAAGACTCACTTAGGCGACTGTCTCAAGGGGAAGGCCGTCTGTTACAACTGTGGACAGGAGGGGCACATTGCACCTAACTGTTTGAGTTCGAAGAAGAATCATGGATGCTTTGTGTGTGGATCAACCGACCACATGGCAAATAACTGCCCGAAGAAGGGGACGGACGGGAATCGGGGCGCTAATAGCGGTAAGCTAGCTATTAGTGGACCAGCGTAGTCGGGTAGGCCGATGGGTCGTACCTTGAACATGACAGTCCAAGATGCAGTCGCATCAGAGGACGTCGTCGTAGGTATTATTCCGATCAACGATATCAATGCTTACGTGCTCTTGATTCGGTTGCTACTTGTTCGTTTATAGCGTGCGATTTTGCTAGACGATTACGATTACTTCCTGAAAAGTTGCCTATACCTTTAAATATTAAGGTAGCGAACGAAGAGATAATTCCTGTTAAAGATATTCATAAGAGTTGTTGTGTAGATATATGGGGTTGTAAATTATCAGTAGATTTGTTACCGATAAAGTTAGGAGAATTCGATGTAATTCTCGGAATGGATTGGTTAGTAAACCATGGGGCAATTATAGATTGTCAAAATAAATGTGTGAACATTAAGACGTTAGAACAACCTCGGGTAGTATTTTACAGTAATAGATCACCAGGACGTTCGTGTTGTCTATCCATGACACAAACTAGGAAATTACTAAGGAAGGGATGTGTAGGTTACCTGTGCCATGTTGTTGATACCCAGAGAGTGGTAGCAACCATGGAACAAATACCTGTAGTGAGAGAATTCGCTGATGTATTTTCGAGTGAATTATCGGGTCTTCCGCTGGATAGGGAGACAGAATTTGTGATAGACATTGTGCCAGGAGCGACACCAGTTTCCAGGGCACCGTATCGTATGGCGCCAGTGGAGATGAAGGAGTTGATGGTGCAGTTGCAAGAACTATTAGACATGAAGTACATTTAACCGAGTGTTTCACCGTGGGGAGCACCGGTACTGTTTGTCAAGAAGAAGGACGGATCGTTAAGACTGTGTATCGACTATCGAGAGTTGAACAAGTTAACGATAAAGAATAAATACCCATTGCCCAAGATCGATGATCTCTTTGATAAGTTGAAAGGGGCTAAGTATTTTTCAAAAATAGATTTAAGAACGGGGTATTATTAGTTGAAGGTTAGGAAGGAGGATGTGCCAAAGACAGCATTCAAGACTCGTTATGGTCATTACGAGTTCCTGGTGATGTCGTTTGGGTTGACAAATGCACCAGCTGCATTTATGGATATGATGAACAGAGTGTTCAAATAATATTTGGACAAGTTCGTCGTGGTGTTTATAGATGATATTCTATTTTATTCTAAAACGCCAGAAGATCATGTTGAACACCTTAGATTAGTGTTGGAGACACTAAGAAAGGAGAAGTTGTATGCGAAGTTCACTAAGTGTGAATTTTGGTTAGAGAAGGTACAGTTTTTAGGTCATGTCATTGACCATGATGGGATTTCAGTAGATCCAGCAAAGGTGGAAGCTGTGATGAATTAGGAATAACCAAAAATGCCGACTGAGGTGCGGAGTTTCCTAGGGTTAACGGGTTACTATCGAAGATTTATCCAGGATTTTTCAAAGATAGCTACTCCGTTGACTAACTTGACAAGGAAGACAGTGAAATACGCTTGGACTAACAAGTGCGAGGACAATTTTCAAGAACTGAAGAAGAGGTTGAGTGAAGCGCCTGTTTTGTCATTGCCCGATGACACATGAAATTTTGTAGTTTATAGCGATGCTTCGCATAGAGGACTTGGTTGCGTGCTTATGCAGCATGGCAAGGTCATTGCGTATGCATCTAGGCAGTTAAAGGATTATGAGAAAGTTTATCCTACTCATGATCTGGAACTGGCCGCAATAGTTTTTGCTCTAAAGATATGGAGACATTATCTTTATGGAGAAAAATGTGAGATATACACGGACCACAAGAGTCTAAAATATATCTTCACATAGAAGGAGTTGAATATGAGGTATAGGAGATGGTTGGAGTTGATAAAGGATTACGACTGTGAAATCCTGTATCACCCTGGAAAAGCAAATGTAGTTGTCGATGCCTTAAGTAGAAAGGGTCGGGAAAAGTTGTCTTTGTTAACGGCTCAAACTGAGTTAATAATAGAGATGGCTAGGATGGAGTTGGAAGTGAAGCTGCCAAGTGAAGGAGGACACATGCTGTTTGCGACGGAGATGCAATCTACAATCGTAGAGAGAGTTAAGGAGGTGCAACTCAAAATTGATGAGTGTGACCGGATGAAGGAGCGGCTAGCCAATGAAAAAGATATAAGTATAGTCTTGATAATGACGAATTATTAAGATTTGAAGGAAGAATTTGGGTTCCGAATGAGACAAAATTAAAGGAGTAGGTTCTACAAGAGGCTCATAGTTCAAAGTTTTCGTTTCATCCTGGTAGCACTAAGATGTATCAAGATCTTCGACAGAGTGTCTGGTGGCCGAACATGAAGAGAGAAATAGCAGAGTACGTGAGTAGGTTCTTGACTTATCAGAGAGTTAAGGTCGAACATCAATGACCAAGTGGCTTGCTACAGTCATTGGAAATTTCGGAGTGGAAATGGGAGAATATCACGATGGATTTTGTGGTGGTACTTCCGACTACTCAGAAGGGGTATGATGCGATTTGGGTAATAGTGGATCGATTGACGAAGTCGACTCACTTTTTGCCAATTAGGGTCAAGTATAACTTAGATCAGTTAGCTAGACTCTATATTAAGGAAATAATCTCAAGACATGGAGCACCAGTATCGATTTTGTCAGATCGTGACCCACGATTCACGTCGAGCTTTTGGAGGAGTCTACAAGAGCAGTTAGGAACACAGTTGAATTTGAGTACAACGTATCATCCACAAACAGATGGATGGAGAGAGAGAGACAATTCGGGACGTTAGAAGATATCTTTGAGATCTTGCGTCATGGATTTCAAGGGTAGTTGGGATGATCATCTACCATTACTGGAGTTTGCATATAACAATAGTTATCATGCAAGCATAGGTATGCCGCCTTATGAAGCTTTATATGGGAGGAAATACAGAACACCACTGTATTGGGATGAGGTAGGAGAACGCCAAATGTTGGGACCATAATTGGTGCAATAGACGTTGGATATTGTGAAGAAGATACAAATGTGTCTTATAGCATTTCAAGATGAATGAGAAGAAGTTTACTGGATCGCATAGAGAATCGGGAGTTTGAAGTAGGTTCGTACGTCTTCCTAAAAGTATCTCCCTAGAAAGGAAAGATACGCTTTGGAAAGAAGGGAAAGTTAAGTCCGAGGTTTATATGACCTTTTGAGGTATTAAAACGGGTAGGTGAGGTAGTTTATATGATAGCATTACCTCCAGACCTAGAACGAATACATAATGTATTTCACGTATCCGTATTACGTCCTTATAAGCCAGATTATAAGCACGTGATAGAATATGAACCTATTCATATCGAGAAGGACTTAACGTATGAGGAAACGCCGATTTAAATTGTCGATAAAAAAGAACAAGTTCTACGGAATAAAGTTATACCTTTCGTGAAGGTTATATGGAAGAACCACAATGTAGAAGAAGCAATGTGGGAGTTAGAAGAAATGATGAAAAAGAATTACCCTCATTTGTTAGTGTAATTTTTTTATATATAGCGAGATTACAGGGGGAGAATCCTTATAAGGGGAGAGAGAATAGCATACCCCAAAAAAATGAACCTTTGTAAATACTTTTAATAATGAATAAAATAATATTATTTATTATTATTATTATGTATGGATAAGACGAATTTCGTTCTATAACCTAGAAACGTTGGAATGTCGTAGTATTTTAACTACGTGAGAGAATTAAAGAGTTTGAATTTCTAAGATGAAAATAAAAGCTTTTCGAGAAATTTTTGAAAAATACTATTCATCGATTTACGCTTTCAAAATTATTTTTGAACTTCCGAGAAATACGTAACGTTATAATATCAAGGTGATATTGATTATAATCCTAAGTATGGAAAACATAATATTTCGCATGTGGACCTAATTTGGGAACGTTAGGTTTATTAAGCATTAAAGAAAGAAAGTTGTGATCGTATAATGTGTATACATTGTATGAAGTAATGAATGCAAGTATAATACGACGTATTGTACTATTATGTATGAAGAATGAGATAACGTATATTACAAATTAATATACGAGTTAGCATACGAAGATTATACGTGGGGTATAAATGTTAAGTTGTTTAATAAGGTAATGGACTTGTAGGATTATTAACCTAATAGTATAAGTCCAATAGAATGTGGCAATCAAGCCCAAGTGTTTAATAAGTCTTGATTTCAAATTATGGAAGTATAAGCCCAATAAGGAATTATCTAGATTAATTAGCAAGCCCAATCACTAAGCCATGATCCATGGGGCAAACCAAGTATGAAATGGGTAAACTTGATGGGCAAACATTATGTGTGATGACCAAGTATAAGAAGTGGTTAGCAAGTAGACTTGGAGGTTAAGTTATGAATAGTAAGGTGTAAAGTGAGGAGGTTATTAAGGAGGTGGAATAAGGAGGTGGGATGGTATTATTGACCATTTTACCCTAGCTTTTGGTTGCGTATAAATAGAGAAGTCTCACTTTATTTGTTGGTTGTTCAATTTCTCCCAACTCCTCTCACAGATAAGCTACTTAATTGTTAGAGAGAATAAGCCACTTAAGCACTTATAAGCCACTTCAACCTTTGCTAGATTTTCCAAAGTGAAGTGAAGTAATAGTCTTCAAGGGTAAGACTCATATCTTTTATCTACATCTCTTCTATGATAGGATTGGTAGAGAAGGGGGATGGTTTGATGATAACATGTAATAAGTTATTAATGAATGAACTTAAGCCGAATAAGTTGAATAAGCAACTTGAACTCTAATAAGTTGATAGAATCATGAAGAATTTGTTATATATTTGTCATATGATGTTAGTATGTTGAATATAGTATGAGAACATTGATTAATGGACTTAAGTTCATGGTAAGTCATAAGTATGAGAATTAGTAGTTCATAAGTTAAATAAGTCACTGACTTATGAGAATAAGTCAAAACCTACTTTGATGATAAGTTGGTGTGATAAGTAACTTAAAATGTTCATGTGTTGGTTAAAATCTATTTAGAATGATTAGTAATGTAGCTTTGCCGGAATTCACATGATTGGACGATTATCGTCGAATTCGTGAAATTTTCAGAATGGAAGTCATATTTTGTATTTGAAGTCAGAAATGTTGGTTTTCGATGGAGACAAGTCATATTTGGCATTATAGAGTTGCGGACTCGAAAATGACCGAATTCCGACTTAGAATGAAGAAATGAGCGTTGAACGTTCACGAACATTTATCGTTTTCGTTAAAAATGAACTAATAGGTAAAATTTTAGCAAACAAAGTCAAATAGATAAAATTATTGCATGAATGTATAGAGTATGTAATTTTTGAACCGTAGGCTTTTGAACGGACCAATTCGGACTTATAACGAAGAAGTTATGCGTCCGTGAGTTTCGTAAACTTTTCAAAATTTTGCAAACTGTTTGAGGCCTGAGTCCGGCACATGGTGGCGCGACTCACAAACCTTAAAGTGCTTGTATTCATGACGACGACGATTTAGGCAAACTGCATATACTGCTAACTTCGCACTGCCATGCATGAGATGAAGAGTTAAGTGGCATCCGCATGGCTCCCGATCCTAGAAGTTTTGATGGACAAGAATGTTTACAAGTATAGAATGAAAGAGAACTCATTTGTAATGAACTAAGGCATAAACATGACATTGTTAGGGAATTGTAAGACACTTAAGCATGATGATTAAGAGTTAATAATACATCAAAGATGAACAAAATATGAATGACGTAATTAAAGTCGGAAACCCATAATAGTGGATCTAAGTCAGGATTTACATTGAGATGAAGGGTAAGATATAATAATATACCTACTCGAATATATAAGACTTAATGTGGTACGTTATATGATCATGTATTGTAGAAACGTAAAGACTTAAAGTGTACGTGTGATAATCAATAGCAGACGCTAAAGGCAAGTATTCTAACCCTTGTTCCAGTTCAGTCTGGACAAGCTGTGTAATTCATGTATTCTTTCGCATGAAGTCTTGAATGATGAAGTCTTAAGCCAACTCTTTCGGCTAGACTTATATTATGATTTTGTCAAGCATGATTTATATTTACCGTGTTATATTGGTATAGTTTTCAATCGAAGACCAAGTATGCAAAAATGTTTTTGTCGTTTAACGACAGGCACGTGAGGTTGCCACAACTTAAACGTATACACGTTTAATGAATGTAGTGTTGATCAACATAGAGTACTATGGGCTGATCACCCAGAAGTGCTCGTAAGCTATGCCGAACTTATGGACTTAGTGCCGTGTTGTCCTTTTCAAAAGAAATTATGAACTGCCTATATTCTTGAGCTTAGTTGATATTCTACTGAATATTGTTGTTGGAAAACATTTTTAATGAAAAGAAGTGCTATTTTGAATTTATCAATAGTACTTTATAACTATTATTCAGTTACTGAAGATTCAAGCATGTTGTTTATTAGAATTGTAGTACTTGCTGAGCTAGTCATGCTCACTCTTGCTTGAACCATATGAACACTGCCAAGATCGAGCGGACTGAAGGTTCGGGCAAGGACAAGGGCAAGGCGAAGACAAACCCTTAGATTACTTATGTAATAGTATAGGTGAACGATTGTAATATATTTGATATTTGACAAGAACAGACGAATGGGTTACAAAGAACCTGGGAAATGTAATATTATTTTGGATATATAGAAGTTATATTAGTCCTTTTGAGACTATTCAATTGAATGAATGAATGAATGGTAGTACCGTGTAGCACCATCTATCGGGTTGAAAGAGACCCAGATTTGGGGGCGTTACAGTGGTTATAGTAGTCCTCACAATTCTATGAAATAGTGTGATAAAAAATGTTATGAGGACTCCATTTGAGTTTGGATATTGTCTATGAGACAATATTCGTGTTAAAACTCTTAGCTACGCTTTTATCATATTGTATAAATTAAGTTTGTATTTGAATTTTGTACCATGTATTTGGCGACCCAAGATGGGTGATGTATACCTATTTTGGGGGCGTCACAGTTGGTATCAAAGCTTAGGGATATGATCCCTGGCTGAGATGTGAGGCTAGAACTAGGATGGGTGAGACGGTTAAATGCTTCGATTATATGACCTACCTAAGCTAATTTGTTATTTAATTTATCGGTAATAATATAAGGATAATATGTGGCATATCAATTAACCCTTGTTTTATGGTAGTGTTTAAAAATGGCATCTGAAATTTTTGAGATAAGCAATGGAGCACATGAGACCGTTGAGTCACCACATCAATAACCATGATAATGTGCATCAGGAAGGCAATAATCCTCGTGTAAACAACAACACCGACCAAATTATGAACGATGGTATGTTTAGGAGTTTTTAAGAATTCATGCAACACCAAACGAGAGAGACTCCTATTCAAAATGCAGGTGGAAACACTGGAAACTCACGGCTGGTCACCGCTAAGCAGTTTAAGGAGCTGGGACCACCAGAGTTTTTGGGAAAGCCAGAACCACTTAAGGCAGAGACGTGGATTAAGCAGATCACCAAGATATTTGATGTCTTGGAATGCTCAGAGGAGCAAAAGGTTCCCTTCACCACCTTCATATTGCGTGAAGAGGCAGATTATTAGTGTGAATCTGTAAAACGTACTCATCTTTCTGCACTAAAGATGTCTTGGGAGAAGTTCCAAGAATTATTCAAAGACAAGTACTTTCCTGAAATTCATCACATGCAAGAAGTGGAATTCATCAAGCTGAAACAAAACAATATGACCGTATCGCAATACGAGGCTAAGTTTGTGGAATTATCCCGGTTTGCATCCCATTTGGTAGATAATGAGGAGCGAATGACGCAAATGTTTGTACGAGGTTTGAAACCCAAAATACGTCTATACCACATTTCTCACAAACTTTGTTTATATTAAGATGTTGTGAATAGGGCTCAGTTATTGGAGCGCGATAATGATTCAGCCCAACCAAAAGGCAGCGACCAATAATGTGACGCCCCAAAAATAGGTATACATCACCCATCTTGAGTCGCCAGATATCACACTACAAAAATCAAATACAAACTTCTTTAATGCAACTGTCGTGTAAATATACGACAAAACATAGCTGAGAGTTTAAACATGAATATTGCCTTCTAGACAATATCCATACTCAATGGAGTCCTCATTACAATTATTATCACACTATTTTATAAAAATAGTGAGGACTACTATAGCCACCATCTCAGACCATCACTCCATTCCCCGACTAAAGTCCCAAATTATATTCCCATTTCACAAGAGAACAATGAAAGAAAGGGTGAGCTCAACTAGCCCAGTAAGAAATATTATAACTAAGATAATGAAGAATAAATTATCCTTAGCCTTCAACAGTATAACAACTGATAGAATACAATAGACAATAAGTTTTAGAACAACAAATGCAGTGGAATAAGCAATCCATTAGAAGAGTCAAGTAGAGCATGATATCTACTATCTTCCATGATTTAAAAGTTTATCATCAATTTTATCCCTTTAATACTCATCAACAGTTCATTATTATACCCAAGACAAATAGAACTTTCATCACTTGTCTTCACCTGAACCACCAAAGATGTTAGTTAAATTCACAATTCATGTTTATAATAATGTGAATCAATAATTTCTCCTTGCCACAAAGGCTTAACAGAACATTTACTCAATATCCTTACCCCAAAGGCTAAAGATATTCAAATGTAATAACAATGATTATACCAATCGGGTTGTCTATCTTTTGCCACTATTGGCCAAAGATGTTCAACTATAAAACCAATGGTCATGATCATACCAATCAATCAGCATGTCGATTGCACTACGACAAAGACATTCAACTGTTAACTAATGGTCATGATCCTCGCTTGAATCATCATCGAATTATCCACGCACTTTCGACCAAGGATATTCATTAGTATCACAAGTGGTCATGATCATGTCATACACCATCCATCTTTGCACTCTTGGCCAAAGCTATCAATTAACAGTTCATCTTTGCACTACGACCAAATATATCAATCAACAGTTCATCTTAGTACGTAAGCCAAAGATATACTACTGTAAAACCAATAATCAACTGTCCATCTTTGCACGTAAGCTAAAGATATACAAATGTAAAGCCAATAATCAACAGTCCATCTTTGCACGTAAGCCAAAGATATACAACTATAAAACTAATAATTAACAATTCGTCATTGCACGTAAGCCAAAGATATATAACTGTAAAACCAATAATCAACAGTCCATCTATGCACGTAAGCCAAAGATGACTTTCATCACAATATAAGCATGAGGATGATGACAATGATATAAGCATTAATTAAACGAAATGAAGGATAAATATTAAAGACTTTAAATTTATCTAGAGTTTAAAAATATCCAAATTGTCAACATGATACTGCTTTGTGGAGTAACATTCAAGAATAATATTCATGTACCAAAAATAATTTGGACAGACATGAAATATATTTTTCGGGTAAATAGTACCCCGTGAATAGTAACTCATGAATAGTAACTCATAAATAGTACTCCGTATTCGCACATAGTATCGTATACATAAATAATGTCATATTCGTAAATAGTGCCATATACATGAATAATGTTGTATACGTGAATAGTGTCGTATACGTGAATAGTAACTTCGGCATAAAAAGATAAAGTTTCACAATAAAATCCATATCAATATTTATAATACCTTAATTCAAATGTTATATATCACTTAATAATCTCATAATCTAATATTATTAATATTATCATAATATTTTAATCATTTCTTAAACTTATAAACAATATATTTTAATTGTTTACACTTTACTAATTAATGCATTTAATCATCCAAAAATGTCAAACTCATAAGATTTCATCACCAATAACCAAAACTCTTATAAAAAATCTGCATATACCTTATATAGGATTCTCAAACCATAAAATCCTATTTTCCAATTTTCTTACTTCACATAACATATTTAATTCATTTACTCATAACTAGTCCATTTTCATGAAAAATACCAAATCAATACAAACAAATTTTCTTTTTCGGGATTTAGCAGAATATAGTCTCATATTGAACATATATTTTTCTCAGATTGTTTAAAATTCATTTACTATTTTTCATATGACTAAAATTGCCAAATATTTAGACATTTATCAAAAATTGTACTTTTGTCCAAACATTCCGAAATTTACAAAGTATACTGTTGTTATATAGATGTACTTCCAATAAAAATTTCACCAATTTTGGAGTTAACCACAAGGAGTTATAAGGGTTTACTTTTAAAATAGTCTTTTCCCATAAAATTCATAACTCCTAATCTATACATCCAAAAATCGCCATTTTTGGACACAATCTAGAAAACTCATCAAATTATCACTTCAAATTTTTCCAAAATTTTTGAGGGTCAGAAAAATTACGAAACTACAAATGGATTTTCACCCGCAATGCGGTAATCCACGTAGACAGATCATTTTCACAATTTAATAAAGAATGAATACGAAGGGTCATTCACCATGCATGTGGTAGTCCGCATAGAAAGTTTATTCCAACAGAATAATAAAGAATGGAATAACAGAAGAATTCACCAGGCATGCGATAGACCGCACATACAGGTTATTCCCAACAGAATAATAAAGAATGGAACCGGATCACGCGTAATCTTCACGCATGGATATTCCAAATGAATAATAAAGAATGGAACTAGATCATGTAATCCGCATGCACGAGGATATTCAACAGAATAATAAAGAATGGAATAACAACAGAATTCACCAGGCATGCGATAGACCGCACAGATAGGTTATTCCAACTGAATAATAAAGAATATAATAACAGAAGAATTTCATCATATATGCAGTACTTCACATAGATAGGTTATTCTAACATAATAATAAAGAATGGAATAACAACCCTTACGAGTATTGAAAGAAAATAACTCTCTTCATGAATACGAAAGAATAATACCCCTTACCTTAGAAGAAACTAGATACTGGAATAGTGAGGTAACAAACTTCTCTTCTTCTTTCTCTCTATAATAATTGCTCTTGTGAGACTTAGTGAATTGGTGAAAAATAATGAAGGAATGAGCTTCTATTTATAGGAAAATATAGTTTCTATAATTGCACATTTTGGGGATCAAAATATTACAGTATAATACCTTTATCTTTTCCTTCATTGTTAATTTAGTCATGCAAGTATTATCAAACTTTCACCACCTCCCCTAATAGTAAATCTTGTGAATCAATAGTAAATCATGTGACTCAATAGTTCTAAACATGTGAAAAAATTAATTATAGTATAGTACCTTCATCCATACCTCCATTTTTAACTTAGTCATGTAAGTATTATCAAACTTGCACCAACTCCCCTAATAGTAAATGAATGTTATTCAATAGTACACACATGTGAACAAATAGTTATAATCATGTGAATTAATAGCAATTAATTGCTCATTTATCCGATTAATTACCCGATAACTTCCAGACATCAATTATTATCGAAATAAATGCCAATTTTAACTAACACTAATAATTCCCACACAATGGAACTATCAATTTTATCTTTAATCAACAATAACTTATTCATCATTAATATTATAATTCATAATATTTAACAACCAGGTCGTTCCCTGGAAAGAGGGGGCTTTTCGAAAAGGATTTCTCCTTATTGGCGCACAATTAGGTGACCAAACCTCTCCTTGACAGAACTTCTAGACATTGTCAATATTGCAAATAATAATATGAATAACTTTGTCGTCTCAATTATTGATTTAATAATATAACATATTATGCAGATGATACTGTGACAACAATTGAATCAATAATATGACATATATGATGCAACAATTATTGTAGCAATAATTGAGTATAACTGAGCGATTTCTCACGTAAGCATCCATAATTAATACCGTGTGCTACTATGCAGCCACACGTATTACTGTACTTTTACTACCGGTTATTTTATGACAACTTGCTTACTTTGAAAAAAAAATTCACATATGACCCTTAACTTTAAACTTTTATCAATTTAACTATTTACCAGAATAGAAAAATTGAATAATTTTATTTTATGAAATTCGGGATCTCACAATCTCCCCTCCTTATGAAATTTCACCCTCAAAATTTATGTACCTGGTAGTTCGAAGAGATGAGAGTACCTTGCTTTCTTTTCGGATTGTACCTTCCCGGTTATTTCCCCTCTATCATGATTTTCGTATTTCTCATCTCCTGTATTTCAAATATCATTCTAGAATATAGTTTCATAATAAGGGTTAATTGACATGCCATATATTATCCCTTTATTCTGACCGACCAATTAAATAGCAAGTAACTTAGGTAGGTCATACTAGCGAAGGAATTCCCCATCTCTCCCCTCCTAGTTCTTGTCTCACATCTCAGCCAGGGATCATATCCCTAAGTTTTGACCAACTGTGACACCCCCAAAACAGGTATACATAACCCATCTTAAGTCACCAGATATCACACTACATAAATCAAATACAAACTTTTTAATGCAACTGTCGTGTAAATATACGACAAAACACAGCTGAGAGTTTAAACACGAATATTGCCTTCCAAACAATATCCACACTTAATGGAGTCCTCATTATAATTATTATCACACTATTTTATAAAAATAGTGAGGACTACTATAGCCACCATCTTGGACCATCACTCCATTCCCCGACTCGTCCCATCTATATTCTCATTTTCTGAAGAGAACAGTGAAAGAAAGGGTGAGCTCAACTAGCCCAGTAAGAAATATTATGACGAAGATAATGAAGAATAAATTATCCTTATCCTTCAACAGTATAACAACTGATAGAATACAATAGACAATAAGTTTTAGAACAACAAATGCAGTGGAATAAGCAATCCATTAGAAGAGTCAAGTAGAGCATGATATCTACTATCTTCTATGATTTAAAATTTTATCATCAATTTTATCCCTTTAATACTCATCAACAGTTCTTTATTATACCTAAGACAAATAGAACTTTCATCACCTGTCTTCACCTGAACCACCAAAGATGTTAGATAAATTCACAATTCATGTTTATAATAATGTGAATCAACAATTTCTCCTTACGACAAAGGTTTAATAGAACATTTACTTAATATCCTTACCCAAAGGCTAAAGATAGTCAAATGTAATAACAATAATCATACCAATCAGTTGTCTATCTTTGCACTACTGGCCAAAGGTATTCAACTATAAAACCAATGGTCATGATCATACCAATCAATTGCATGTCAGTGCACTACAGCCAAAGACATTCAACTGTTAACTAATGGTCATGATCCTGCCAATCACATCATCGAATCATCCCTGCACTACGACCAAGGATATTCATTAGTATCTCAAGTGGTCATGATCATGTCATACACCTGTCCATCTTTGCACTACGGGCCAAAGCTATCAATTAACATTTCATCTTTGCACTATGACCAAAGATATCAATCAACAGTTCATCTTAGCACGTAAGCCAAAGATATACTACTGTAAAACCAATAATCAACAGTCCATCTTTGCACATAAGCTAAAGATATACAACTGTAAAACAAATAATCAACTGTCCATCTTTGCCCGTAAGCCAAAGATATACAACTATAAAACCAATAATCAACAATTCGTTATTGCACGTAAGCTAAAGATATACAACTGTAAAACCAATAATCAACAGCCCATCTATGCACGTAAGCCAAAGATGACTTTCATCACAATATAAGCATGAGGATGATGATAATGATATAAGCATTAATCAAACGAAATCAAGGATAGATATTAAAGACTTTAAATTTATCTAGAGTTTAAAAATATCCAAATTGTCAACATGATACTGCTTTGTGGAGTAAAATTCAAGAATAATATTCATGTACCAAAAATTATTTGGACAGACAAGAAATATATTTTTCGGGTAAATAGTACCCCGTAAATAGTATCTCATGAATAGTAACTCGTGAATAGTAACTCATGAATAGTAACTCGTAAATAGTACTCCGTATTCGTACTTAGTATCGTATACATAAATAATGTCATATACGCAAATAGTGCCATACACATGAATAGTGCCTTATACGTAAATAGTGTCGTATATGTGAATAGTAACCTTGACACAAAAAGATAAAGTTTTACAATAAAATCTATATCAATATTTATAACACCTTAATCCGAATGTTATAAATCACTTAATAATCTCATAATCTAATATTATTAATATAACACAATATTTTAATCATTTATTAAACTTATAAACAATGTCAAACTCATTAATGCATTTAATCACCCTAAAATGTCAAACTCATAAGATTTCATCACCAATAACCAAAACTCTCATCAAAAATCTACATATACCTTATATAGGATTCTCAAGCCATAAAATCCTATTTCTCAATTTTATTACTTCACATAACATATTTAATTCATTTACTCATAACTAGTTCATTTTCATGACAAATACCAAATCAGTACAAACAAATTTTCTTTTCTCGGATTTAGCATAATATAGTCCCATATTGAACATATATTTTTCTCAGAATGTTTAAAATTCATTTACTATTTTTCATATGACTAAAACTGTCAAATATTTAGACATTTATCAAAAATTGTACTTTTGTCCAAAAATTCCAAAATTTACAGAGTATACTGCTGTTATATAGATGTACTTCCAATAATAATTTCACCAATTTTGGAGTTAACCACAAGGAGTTATAAGGGTTTACTTTTAAAATAGTCTTTTCCCATAAAATTCATAACTCCTAATCTATACATCCAAAAATTGCCATTTTTGAATACGAAGGGTCATTCACCATGCATGCGGTAGTCCGCGTACACATGTTATTCCAATAGAATAATAAAGAATGGAATAACAGAAGAATTCACCAGTGCGTGCGATAGGCCCATACGAGACGAGTTATTCCCAATGTAATAATAAAGAATGGAACCAGGTCATGCGTATTCCACACAAACAGTGTGACTCCCCCAAAATAGGTATACAACACCCATTCTGAGTTGCCAAATACATGGTACAGAAACAACTACAACTTTATTAATACAATTGTCGTGAAAAATACTACAACACATAAACTGTGAGTTTAAATACAAATATTGTCATCTAGACAATATTCACACCCAAATAAGTCCTTATTACAATTATTGATACATTATTTTACAAAAATGGTGAGGACTACTAAAAGCGACTTTCTAGAACCTTCATTCCATTACCCCACTAGTACTCACTACATTCTAGCCTCTTGAGAAGAAAAATGGAACAAAAAAAGAAAAGGGTGAGCTCAACTAGCCCGATAAAGAATATTATAACTAAGATAATATAGAACAAATTATCGTTAGTATTCGATAGGAAAAAATCGATAGAATATAATGAACAACATGTTTTGAGATCAATATTACATTGAAATAATAATTCATAGAAGAATTACGTGAGAATGAAATCTACTATTATCTATGAATTTAAAAGTCCATCATCAATATTTTAACCTCAGCAACATCAATCAATACATCTTGAATCAAATATTCATCTTTTGCACTCTCTGGGCCGAAGATATTCATCGATTAATCATGTTCATCTAAACACATGTACATCTTTTGCACTAAGGGCGAAGATATTCATAAGAAAATTAACCATCTTTGCACTACTGAGCCAAAGATATTCGATAATATCATAATTTAGGATGTGAGGATGATGAAAATATTTTAAAGAAAACGAATCTAGTGAAACAAAAGAACAAATATTAAGGATTCGTACTTTAAACAATCCAAGTTCAAAAATACTTCATATATAACCATAGTGGAGTAAAATTCAAGAATGATCAAAACATGGATACAATCAAAGCTAGTATCCATAATAGATATCTTGGACAAAAAATGAAAATTTAATTTTTCTGTGAATAGTGTCGTATTCGTGAATAGTGTCGTATACGTGAATAGTGCCGTATACATGAATAGTAACCTTGACACTAAAAGATAAGAATTTCGCAAGAAAAATCTTACCAATATTCTGGCATAATGATATAGAAGAAATAATATAATTTTTTAAAAAATAACATCCCTTACCTCAAAAAAAATAGTACTTCTGACTGGAATACTGGATATAGTGCTGAAGGAAACTTGCACCGTATAACAACACTCAAAGTATTAAAATACTCACAAGAATACGTTCGATAATATAGAGAGAGAAATCTTTAGTTTCGGGTGTGATTTTTAATTCTAACCTAAGCACCCTATTTATAGGAAAATGTTTAGAACACCAAAGCAGAAAATTTAATAAAATATTAATATAATTATTTTAAATTCCTACGCCCACTTTGAAAAAATGAACTCAGCACATTTGCAATACTAGTGGGGCCCACTAACATGATAAAAATGTTTTTCTTAAAAAAATAATTAAAACTTCAAAAATCAATTATTTAGGAACTTCGGTACTTCAATAATTCATAATAAATAGCCTTTTTATTAGAAAAAATTGAATCATATGTGCATTCCATAGGAAATTCAATTCTCTACAACTTTTTAGTTTTAAGTTTTTCCAAATTCCAAAGCAATGAGTTGGCCAATCAAATCCTGACGAAGCGATTTTTACGGTATAATTAAATTTCAATCAAGAAATGGGCCCACAAACATGTTTAACATGTTTTTAACATTTATTGCAACAAAAATACTCTTCCTCCTCATTTATTCATATATCCCACATTCATTGTAAAAATATCACCATTATTATATTATTAAAATATAATAATATATTTAAATGAATTATTTTATCAGAAAAGATAAGATATCAATTTTCAACAATTGTCACATTAAAAATTTTGTCCATCTATATCCACATAAAATGAATGTTTTCCTTATCATATAAATCAATAATTAATTATTCACAAATAATATTACGAGAATCATAATATCGAAACTGACGGTAGTTCCCGAAGAAGGGGGCTTTCCAATAAGGATTTCTCCTTACTGGCGCGTAATTAGGTGACCAAACCTCTCCTTAGATAGAACTTTCTAGACATTGCCAATAATGTTATCTAATAATATTATTCGAATAATATGAATTATTGATTTGATAATAAAAAATACTGTGTAGTGACAATTATTGAAACAACAATAATATAAAATATTAAAGTAGCAATTATTGAATCAATAAAATAAAATATTGAACAGTAACTACTGTAACAATTATTGAGTAATGCCTTCTTACGTAAGAATCAATAATTGGTGCAATACTGGTAATGTATTGTGTTTTAACCATAAGAATTATTCAATGATATTAGCAGATAGCATTCTGACGTTATTTATAAACAACTCACACTTGTCGTTTTCTTCATCCAATAAACTTTCAGTTATGGGGCCCACAAAAAAATGCTGCTAGTCGTTAATATTCCTCAAAGCGGTAAGAATATTCCACGACCAAATGAATATTCTCCGATAAAATGAATATTTTATAACCACTTGCTTATTTGAAATATTTGCGTATTTTACCCATAACTAACCACATTAATCAAATCAACCCTTACTATTTCAAAATAATAAATAGAGGAAATTTAATTTCATTTATAATAAGTTGGGGTCTTACAACCTCCCCTCCTTTATGAAATTTTATCCTCGAAATATGTAAGACCCCAACTTATTATGAATAAAATTAAATTTTCTCTATTTATTATCTTGAAATAATAAGGAGTTAATTTGATATAATACTTTGGTTATGGGTGAAATGTGTAAATTTAACAAAATAAGCAAGTGGTTATAAAATATTTATTTTGTCGGGGAATATTCGTTTGGTCGTGGAATATTCTTGTTGTCGGGGAATATTCGTACGACGGCGCAGCCATTCGTGGGCTTCATAACAAAATAACTGTTGGATGATGAAAACGACAAGTTTGAGTTTTTATAAATAACGGCGTAGTTATTACGTTAACACTTGGAATACCCGATGGTTAAAATAATAATACTAAATGGTTGCTTGCAAGAGAAGCACACGGTGATTGCACAATATTTTGAATTATTGATTCTTACGTGAAAGGCACTACTCAATAATTTTTTACATAATTATTGTTCAATATTTTATTTTATTGATTCAATAATTCTTTGCGTTGATATTTTATATTATTGTTGTTTCAATAATTGTCAACTTTGCATATTTCCCATTATTAGATCAATAATTCATATTATTTGAATAATATTATTAGATAGAATTATTGGTAATGTCTAGAAAGTTCTGTCTAATGAGAGGTTTGGTCACCTAATTGCGCGCCAGTAAGGAGAAATCCTTATCGGAAAGCCCCCTCTTTCTTGGGAACGGCTTGGTTGTCATAATTGTGATTCTGTAATATTATTTGTGAATAATTAATTATTGATTTATATGATAAGAAAATATTTATTTTATGTGGATATAATTGATGGATATATTTATTTTATATGGATATAATTGAAGGAATTAATGTTGAGGTGTTTTTGTCGGAATGAAGATATTAAAAATCAAATCACTGTTCTTGAGATATATTGCGTGAGTTATAATTTTTAATTCGACCGTTGGATCGTTATGATTTTTGGATATGTTATACATATATAAGTTGAGTATATGTCCACAAATTTTGAACCGTTAAAAACGAACATATGATTTGTTATGAATTTTAAGAGGTGACTGGTTCATAAATTGTTGAAGTTTTTAAATTTATCATTTTGGTGGAAAATTCTAGAATGAGTGGGCCCCACCAATGGTTGGTGAAGAAATGTGCTGAAATTTTATTTCAAATGTGGTGGGTGGCAATAGTAGCAGGTAAAGCCATCAGGTAGCAGATCAAGTCTGCTTTAGCGTGCTAGCATTTTCCTATAAATAGGTGCTTAGGTTAGAATTAAAAATCACACCAGAAACATAAGCTTTCTCTCTTTCTCTCTCTATATTATCGAGCGTATTTTATGAGTATTTAGATACTTTGAGAGTTGCTATTCAGTACAAGTTTTATTCAGCATCACATCCGACCTTTCATTCCGAAGTACTGTTTCTTTGAGGTAAGGGATGTTATTTTTTTCTTAAATGATATTATTTTTTCAATATCATTATACTGAGATATTGTTATGAATTTTATTGTGAAAATTCTACCTTTTTGTGTCGGCATTACTATTCACGTATATGACACTTTTCACGTATATGACACTATTCATAAATACGACACTATTCACTGAAAAATGAAATTTTCTCTTTTTCGTCCCAGATGTCTTTTATGGTTACTATCCTTGATTGTATCCATGTTTTGATCTTTATTCTACTTCACACTTGGTTATTATGGAGTATTATTGAATTTGGATAAATCGAAATATGTATCCCTAATATTTGTCCTTCTGTCTCATTGGATTCGTTCTCTAAAATGTTTTTCATCATCCTCAGTCCTTAATGGTGATACTTGATGAATATCTTTGGCTCAGAGTGCAAATGAAATGATTACTCGATGAATATCTTTGGCCCATAGTGCAAAGATGAGCAAAAATTGAGATGAACATGACCAATCGTGATACAAATGAATATCTTTGGCCCGTAGTGCAAAGATGTATATTGATTGATGTTACAAGGATAAAATATTTATGATGGACTTTTAAATTCATAGATGATAGTAGATTTCATTCTCTACTTAACTCTTCTAATGAATTGTTGTTTCACATGCGAGTTGTTGATCTAAAACTTGTTGTCTATTATATTCTATCGATTTTTCCTGTTGAAGACTAAGGATAATTTGTTGTATATTATCTTAGTCATAATATTCTTTATTGGGGTTAGTTGAGCTCACCCTTTCCTCCTTTTGTTCCATTTTTCTTCTCGAAGCGAGAACATAGCGAAAAGTAGTCGGGGTGTGGAATGATGGTTCTGGACAGTTGTTTAGCAGTCCTCACTATTTTGTAAAATAGTGTGTCAATAATTGTAATGAGAACTTTATCTGGGTGTGGATATTGTCTAGAAGACAATATTTGTATTTAAACTTACAGTATGTGTTGTCGTATTTTGCACGACAATTGTAATAATAAAGTTGTAGTTATTTTCTATACCATGTATTTGGCAACTCAGAATGGGTGATGTATACCTATTTTGGGGGCGTCACAATTGACGTATGTACCTGGTGTTTCGAAAAGGTGAGGATACCTCGCTTTCAATTCCGTTTCCAACTCCCAGGTCATTTCCTCAATAGCATGGTTCCTCCACAAAACTTTGACTTGTGGTATGACCTTTGTGCGTAGGACATGCTCCTTCCTATCCAAGATCTTGACAGGTACCTCTTCATACGTTAAGTCTTCGGCTATCTCGTCCGATTCTAACTCAATAACGTGGTTCGGGTCTTTCACATATTTACGAAGCATAGATATGTGAAAAACATTATGAACACGAGACATACTTGGAGGTAACGCGAGTCTATAGGCCACATTTCCTACTCGGTCAAGAATCTGAAATGGACAAATAAATCGTGGATTGAGCTTTCCTCTCTTGCCAAATCTTATAACTCCCTTCCATGGAGTAACACGTAATAATACATGATCCCCAATACTAAATTCAACGTCCTTTCGATGAAGATCCGCATAACTCTTTTGTCGATCTTGTGCCGTTTGTATACGTTGTCGAATCATTTGGATCTTTTTCGTAATAATCGTACCAACTCTGTCCCAACAATGTTGCTTCACCCACCTCATCCCAACATCTTTGGAGAGCGACACTTTCGTCCCATACAATGCTTGAATGGAGCCACACCTATACTTTCACGATAAGCTGTTGTTGTAGGAGAATTCCACCAATGGTAAATACTTATCCCAACTCCTTTGAAGTCTAGGACACAGTCTTAATAGATCTTCAAGAATTTGAATAGTCCTCTCGATTGTCCGTCTGTTTGAGGATGGTATCTTAATCCAATCGTAAATCAAGTGCCCCATAGCTTTTTGCAAGCTAACCCAAAATCGTGAAGTGAATCTTGGGTCACGATTCGAAACTAGGGATACTAGCATGCCATACAATCTCACAATCTCATTTACGTACATATGAGCAAGACGTTCAAGGGAATAAGTCTCCCGTATCGGCAAGAAATGAGCAGACTTAGTTAATCTATCAATAATAACCCAAATAACATCTATACATTGAGAAATCGTGGGAAGACCCATAACGAAATCCATGGTAATGTGTTCCCACTTCCATTTCAGAATCTCAAGTGGTTGCAATGGACCCTTAGGCACTTGATGATCCGCCATTACACGTTGACAAGTTAAACACCTTGAGATAAACTTCGCGATCTCTCTCTTCATATTGTTCCACCAAAATGTATGTCAAAGATCACGATACATTTTGGTACTTCCAGGATGGATCGCAAATGGTGTATTGTGTGCCTCGATCATGATCTTGTACTTTAAATCAGAACCATTAGGAACACAAAGTCTGGAGTGGACTCGAAGTATTCCTTCTTCATCGATTCTTGCTTCTGGAATAACACCTTCTTGTACTTTCCTCTTCATACGCATCAGCTCCGGGCCTGTGGATTGAGCAACTTTAACTTTATCAATTAAAGTTGGTTCTATACGTATACTTGACATTATTGCATGGGTCCCCAGAATCTTGAATTCTATCTTCATCTTTTGTAAATCACACAAAATGGGCCTTTGTGTTGACAACATCGTACTTGTTCCCGTATATGATCTTACTTTCAACGCGTCAAACTACCACGTTCGCTTTTCCAAGATGGTATTGAATAGTGTGGTCGTAATCTTTCAACAGCTCGAGCCAACATCGTTGCCGCATGTTGAGTTCCTTTTGGGCGAAGAAATATTTGAGGCTTTTATGTTCTGAATATATCTCCACTTTCTCTCCATATAGATAGTGCCTCCAGATATTTAGCGCGAAAATGACTGTTGTCAACTCTAGATCATGAGTAGGATAATTCCTCTCATATTCTTTAAGTTGTCGCGAGGCATAGGCTATGACTTTCCCATGTTGCATGAGAACACACCCTAACCCTTTTGCCCGAAGCATCGCTGTAGATAACAAATCCATCCGAACCAGATGGTATTGTCAGAATAGGAGCCGAAATGAGTCTCCTCTTGAGCTCTTGAAAACTCTTCTCGCATTCCTCGCTCCATATGAATTTTGTATCCTTCCGAGTCAGTTGAGTTAACGGAGTAGCAATTCGAGAAAATCCTTCCACAAATCTCCGATAATAACCTGTTAAACCCAGAAAGCTACGTACTTCGGTCACCGACTTCGGTTGTTCCCAAATTTGTATTGCTTCAATCTTTGCCGGGTCAACAGATACTCCATGTTCTGACACCACGTGCCCAAGGAATGCTACTTCCTCAAGCCAGAACTCGCATTTCTTTAACTTAGCATAAAGCTTATTTTCACGAAGCCTTTGGAGTACCAGCTTCAAATGGTGCTCATGATCTTCACGGCTTTTGGAATATATGAGGATGTCATCAATAAAGACAACAACTAACTGATCCAAATATTCCTTGAATATTCGGTTCATCATATCCATGAAAGCCGCATGAGCATTAGTCAATCCAAAAGACATGACTAAGAATTCATAATATCCGTACCGAGTTCTGAAGGCAATCTTTGGAATATCCTCAGTTCTAATCTTCAGCTGATGATATCCAGAATGAAGATCGATCTTTTAAAAGAATTATGCTCCTTGAAACTGGTCAAACAGGTCATCAATGCGAGGTAGCGGGTACCTATTCTTGATGGTGATATGGTTCAATTCTTGATAGTCAATACAAAGTTGCATACTCCCATCTTTCTTCTTTACAAATAAAGTAGGAGCACCCCAAGGAGATGTAGTAGGACGAATTAAATCGATGTCCAACAACTCCTGTAGTTGGACCTTTAACTCCTGAAGTTCAATAGGAGCCATTCGATATGGGGTTTTAGAAATGGGCTTTGTACCAAGTTCAAGATCAATAAAGAATTCAACTTCACATTCTGGGGGTAGACCGGGAAGTTCTTCAGGGAATACATCAGGAAATTTACTAACAATAGGAATATTATTCAAATCTGACGTGTCTTTATTCAAATCCATAACATGAGCTAAGAAAGCTTGACATCCATTTTTTAATAAACGAATAGCTTTATGACTTGATATGACAGTGATTAATTTTAGTAGTTTAGTTGCTTGAATTCGTACAACAGGTTGGTTAGGGATATGAAAACTAACAACCTTACGAAAACAATCAATTTTGGCATGATGAGTAGTTAACCAATCAATCCCTAAAATCACATCAAAAGCAAGTATCTTTAAAGAGATAAGGTCAACAGGTAATGTGATGGTGCCAACTTGGATCAAATAAGATTTATAAATAGTGGATGTAATGAAAGTTTCTTCTAACGGAGTCTCCATAGATAAATCAAAGTCTAATTTCTCCAGAGTCAAGTTTAAACATTGAGCACAAGTAGGAGAGATAAATGAATGGGTAGCACCAGTATCTAGTAAGGTATAAACTTCGCAAGAATTTATGATTAGCTTACCCGTGATCACCTCGTTTGGGTTCCTCGCATTTTGACCAGGCCACGACAAACGCTCTTCCGAGAACCGCCGACTTTGACTTTTTCCGGGACGACCTTTTGAGTCACCATCCCCACCGGACTTAGTTTAGATTCTGATCTGATATCGAGCGATATGTCCTTCCTTTCTATAATTATAACATACCGTGAACTATTGTGGGTAGTTTGGGCTGATATGTCCCTCTTTTCCACATTTATAGCATACGACCGGTGGTCGTTCTCCTCCACCAGAGCCGATTCTTTCTTTGGTCTTTGATGTCTTCACATTGTCATTGTTAAATCTCCTTTTTTTAAAATCTCCCCCCGACTCGCTTCTTCTATTTTCATGGCCATGATTACCACCAGAGTGGTTACCGCCTTTGTCCGTATTTTTCTTTCTCCGCTGGTTATCATTGTTCTAATGACTGCTGTCACCGGTATGATCCTGGTTGTGGTCCCTCGGTTGAACGTACTCGTTATCTTACTCTAATAATTGAGCCATGTTGACAACATCTGAATAGAGAGAAAATTTATGAGAAATGGGATATTGACGTATGCCGGGTTTCAAACCTCTCAGAAACATCCGCGTCATATGTTCCTCATTCTCCACCAAATGAGGTGCAAACCTGCATAACTCTAATAAACTCCACCTCCTTCATATGACGAATACTTTCAGGAAAGTACTTGTCATTGAACAGCTTCTGAAACGTCTCCTAAGACATGCTGAGTGCGGTTGGATGGGTACGCTTCACAGATTCCCACCAATAATATGCCTCATTACGGAACATAAAGGTGGCGAATGGAACCTTCTGTTCCTCTGTGCATCCTAAGACATCGAATATCTTGGTAATTTGCTTGAACCACGTTTCTGCCTTAATCGGATCCAACTTTCCCAAGAATTCTGGTTGTCCCAACTCTTTGAACTGCTTGGCTGTGACAAACCGTGGGTTGTTATCATTTCCACCTGTATTTTGAACACGAGTCTCCCTCGTCTGATTTTGCATGAACTACAAAAAGCTTCTAAACATCCCGTCGTTCATCATCATCTCGCTTTCGCATTGTTTAAAGGAGGAAGATTGTCGACTCATCAGACGTTCTCCTCATTGGTGAGTAAAGGTGTCTCCACGGTCTCATTTACTCCACTGTTAACATTCTTAGTCACCATTCTCAAATACTGCCATAAAATAACAGTTAATTAAAGAAATCAACATATCACATAATATCCCAATATCTTGACCAACCAACAAATAAGCTTAGGCGGGACACACTAGCGAAGGATTTACTCGTCTCTCCTCCTAGTTCTATTCCCGATCTCCGCCAGAGATCATATCCTAAGCTCGATACATTAATCATGGCGCCCCAAAAATAGGTATACAACACCCATTCTCGAGTCGCCAAATACATGGTACGAAACAACTACAACTTTATTAATACAATTGTCGTTATAAAATACGACACACATAAATAAACCGAGTTTAAATAAAAATATTGTCATCTAGACAATATTCACACCCAAATAAATCCTCATTACAATTATTGATACATTATTTTACAAAAATGGTGAGGACTACTAAAATAACTTTCTAGAACCTTCATTCCATACCCCAACTAGTACTCGCTACATTCTCGCCTCCTGAGAAGAAAAATGGAACAAAAAGGAAAGGGTTAGCTCAACTAGCCTAGTAAAGAATATTATAACTAAGATAATATAGAACAAATTATCGTTAGTCTTCAACGGGCAAAAATCTGATAGAATATAATAAACAACAAGTTTCAGATCAATATTCGTAGCGGAAATAATAATTCATAAAAGAGTTACGTAGAGAATAAAATCTACTATTATCTATGAATTTAAAAGTCTATCATCAATATTTTAACCCTGTAACATCAATCAATATCACATCTTGAATCAAATATTCATCTTTTGCACTACTGAGCCAAAGATATTCATCGATTAGTCATGTTCATCTCAACACATGTACATCTTTGCACTACACGGCCAAAAGATATTCATAAGAAAATCAACCATCTTTGCACTACAGTGCCAAAGATATTCAATGAATATCATCATTTAGGACCGATGATGATGAAAAATATTTTAAAGAAAATGAATCTAATGAAACAAAAGAACAAATATTAAGGATTAGTGACTTTAAAACAGGTCAAGTTCAAAACTACTTCATAAATAACCATAATGGAGTAAAATTCAAGAATGATCAAAACATGGATACAATCAAAGCTAGTATCCATAATAGATATATTGACAAAAAACAAAATTTTAATTTTCTATGAATAAATAGTCAGATATCGTGAATAAGTAACTCCTGATACACTAAAAGATAATAATTTCACAAGAAAAATTTTACCAATATTTCGGCATAATGATATTAGAAGAAATAATATCATTTAAAAAAAAATAACATCCCTTACCTCGAAAAAAAAACAATACTTACATTTGGAATCTTTGGATGTAGTCTTTGAAGGAACTTACCGTCTAACAACACTCAAAGTATTAAAATACTCACAAGAATATGCTTGATAATATAGAGAGAGAAATCTTTAGTTTCTGGTGTGATTTTCAATTCTAACCTATGCACCCTATTTATAGGAAAATGCTTAGAATACCAAAGCAAAAAATTTAATAAAATATTAATATAATTATTTTAAATTCCTACACCCACTTTGAAAAACTGAACTCAGCACATTTGCAATACTAGTGGGTCCCACCAACATAATAAAAATGC
The DNA here is from genome assembly GCA_020205615.1 of Panax quinquefolius. Classification (NCBI taxonomy): domain Eukaryota; kingdom Viridiplantae; phylum Streptophyta; class Magnoliopsida; order Apiales; family Araliaceae; genus Panax; species Panax quinquefolius. Next base: position 85,119 of record JAINUW010000714.1, on the reverse strand, counting down.
TTTTCTTAAAAAAAATAATTAAAACTTCAAAAATCAATTATTCAGGAACTTCGGAACTTCAATAATTCATAATAAATAGCCCTTTTATCAGAAAAATTCGAATCTTATGTCCATTCCATAGGAAATTCAATTCTCTACAACTTTTTAGTTTTAAGGTTTTCCAAATTCCAAACAGAAGTTGACCGAAATCCACAAACGGACAATTTTATAGGCTATAATCAAATTTCAGTTAAGAAATGGGCCCACAAACATGTTTAACATGTTTTTAACATTTATTGCAACAAAAATACTCTTCCTTCTCATTTATTCTTATATCCCGCATTCATTGTAAAAATATCACAATTATTATATTATTAAAATATAATAATATATTTAAATGAATTATTTTATCGAAAAGATAAGATATTAATTTTCAAAATTGTCACATTAAAAATTTTCTCCATCTATATCCACATAAAATGAATATTTTCTTATCATATAAATCAATAATTAATTATTCACAAATAATATTACGAAATCATAATATCCAAGGTAGGCTTCAAGAAGTGGGGCTTTCGATAAGGATTTCTCCTTACTTGGTCATGCATTAGGTGACCAAACCTCTCCTTAGATGAACTTTCTAGACATTGCCAATAATGTTATCTAATAATTGTAAAATCCCAAATTTTACGAATAAAGATTTAATTTTTCTCGAAATATATATATATATATATATATATATATATATTATGGTATGAATTTGATATAATGTTATAGTTGTGAGTAATATTTATAAATTTTGTAAAGTATGCAAGTTGTTATATAATATTCGATTGGTTGGGGAATATTCGTTTTAACAAGGAATATTCGTATGCAACGACATCATCATCGTGGACCCCATAACGAAATTATTATCGATTGAAAAAATAAAAATAGTTTTATGAAAATAACTACGGAAGTTTTACTGGTTATCTTGTTGAACTACTCTCGTAGTAAAAGTAAAAGTACAATGTCTACGCTGTGGTCGCATAAGTAGCACACGGTATTGATTATTGATGCTTACGTGAGAAAACACTCGATTTTTGTTCAATTATTACTACAATAGTTGTTGCGATAAGTATCTCACGTTATTTGATTCAATTATTGTCGATTGTTATATTATATATATAAGTTTTGTTTTATTAGTATTATTAGTGTAATAAAATGTAAAAGCTTTTATATAAAACATAATACTTTTATAAAGTTATTCGTTTTATTAAGCGATAATTAGAATATATTATATTCTATTATGCGTAGTGTTTTCATAGTAAAAATCTTTTATATAAAATAGAATACTTTTATAAAGTTATTTATTTTATTAGATAATAATTAGAATATATTATATTTTATTATACATAGTGCTGCGATAGTGTTTTGCATAAGAAATCTTTTTATATAAAATAAAATACTTTTATAAAGTTATTTGTTTTATTAGATAATAAATAGAATATATTATATTTTATTTAAAAGATTTTTATTTTATTAGAATATTTTATTAAATCAATCTGACCGTCCGCTTTAAAAAGTAAATCAATCTGGACCGTTTCATGGATTAGTTACTATTCAGTCCATTCTTCTATAAATAGAAGCTCATTCCTTCATTATTTCTTACTTAATTCAATTTGAAACTCTGATGAGAGAAACTATAGAGACTTCTTCTTCTGTAATCTTGAGCGTATTTCTTTAGAGTTTAAGAAAGCTTTGAACGAAGAAGATAGTGTAAGTTTTCTTCAAGTATTTTCCCGCCCTACCCGTCGGAATACTCTTCTTTTTAAGGTAAGGGATATTATTTTTTTGTACTCGTAAGGGGTATTATTCTTTCGTATTCATGAAGAGAACTTCATTATTCCATTCTTTATTATTCATTGGAATAACTCAGATACGCTGAAATACCCTATACTTGGTGAAATTCTTCATTATTCCATTCTTTATTATTATGTTGAAATAACTTTGTATATGCTGAGTACCGCATACATGGTGAAATTCTTCATTATTCCATTCTTTATTATTATGTTGGAATATCACGTTTGTCATGTGATACGCTTTGACTCAGTTCCATTAATTATTATTTTTTAGAATAACTCTGCTCATGCGATTACTATCGCATGCATGGTGATTTCGTTGTTATTCCATTCTTTATTATTCGCCGAATATCACGTAATGCGTTCATTTAACTGGTTCTATTATTTATTATTATTATGGAATATCCATGCTGTAATGTTTACGGGGACCGGTTCCATTATTTATTATTCGTCGAATATCCTGCATCATGCGTTTACGCCGGACCTAGTTCCATTATTTATTATTCTCATTGGGAATAACATGTTTGTGCGATCTCCATCGCACGCATGGTAAATCCTTCATTATTCCATTCTTTATTATTACATTGGAATAACTCGCCTCATGTGGATTACCACATGCATGGTGAATGATCATTTGTATTCATTCCTTATTAAATTATAGAAATGATCTGTATATGTGGATTACCGCATGGCGGGTGAAAATCCATTTGTAGTTTTATATATTTTATTATACTTAGTTGGTTAAAGCTTTGGCTTTTATATTCCTTGAAATTAGTGGAATATCCTGGATGTTTGCATTTCATCCAGTATCTTTTCGTGGAAATATTCTTCTGAGCATTCTTGAATTTTACTCTACAAAGCAATATCATGTTGACAATTTGGACATTATTGGTTCTTGGATAAATTAATTCTTGAGCTTGTTTTATTGAATTATTATGTCTTTGCCATCATCCTCATGTTTATATTATATTAAAAGTCATCTGTGGCCTATATTGCATAGATGGTCTTGGTATTATTATGACCAGGGATTATTCGGTATAATCATGACCGTAATGTTACAAATGATGTGAAAAAAGTCCTCATTGGCTCGTAGTGCATTGATGGATAGTTTTTGGTATGATTATGGCTATGGATTCTCTTCGGCCAAGGGAGCAAAGATGAATTGTTTTATGGCATGATCAGGACCGTTGATGAAAACACGATTATCTTTGGCCCGTAGTGCATGGATAATTCATGGTTGTGATACTAAATAATATCCTTGGCCTGTAGTTCAGGGATGATTTTATGATGTGGATTATTTATTATGCTGAGTCTCAGTGATAAAAGTGATGAAAAACTTTTTAAATCATAAAAGATAGTTGATTTTATTCTCTACTTGACTCTTTTAATGGATTATTTGTTCTGCTGCAGTTAAACTTGATGTCTATTGTATTTTATCAGTTTAACATTGTTGAAGGCTAATGATAATTTATTCTGCATTATCTTAGTTATAATATTTCTTCTTTCTAGTTGAGCTCACCCTTTCTTTCACACCGTCTCTTCAGAAATGAGAACGTAGCCGGGACTAGTCGGAAACAGAGTGAGTCTTGATAGCATTAGTAGTCCTCACTATTCGTTAAATAGTGTGACAATAAATGTAATGAGGACTCCATTGAGTGTGGATATTATCTAGATGACAATATTCTTATTAAAACTCTTAGATTATATTTTGTCGTATTTTACACGACTGTTGCATAATTAAGTTGTATTTAAATTTTGTACCATGTATTTGGCAACTAAAGATGGGTGATGTATACCTATTTTGGGGGCGTCACAGTTGGTATTAAAGCTTAGGATATGATCCTGGTATTTGGTGTGAGACAAGAACTAGGAGGGAGAGACGGGAATTCCTTCGCTATTATGACCTACCTAAGTTTATTTGGTATTTAATTGGTCGGTCAGAGTATAGGGATAATATGTGATATGTTATTTAACCCTTGTTTTGTTGCAGTATTTGACAATGGCATCCAAAAATGTTCAGAATAGCAATGGAGCACAGGAGATCGTTGAGTCTCCACAGATCAATAATCAAGATAATGTGCAACAAGAAGGCGATAATCCTCTTGTAAACAACAAAACTGATCAAATGACGAACGATGGTACGTTTAGGAGCTTTTTAGAATACATGCAACACCAAACGAGAGAGACTCATGTTCATAATGCAAGTGGAAACAATGGCAACCCACGGTTTGTCACCGTTAAGTAGTTTTTGGGAAAGCCAGACCCACTTAAGGAAAAGACGTGGATTAAACAGATCACCAAGATATTTGATGTCTTGGAATGCTCAGAGGAGCAAAAAGTTCCGTTCGCCACCTTTATGTTGCGTGAAGAAGCAGATCATTGGTGGAAATCTGTAAAACGTACCCAGCCTGACGCACTCAAGATGTTTTGGGAGAAGTTCCAAGAGTTGTTCAACGACAAGTACTTTCCCGAAAGTATTCATCACATGAAGGAGGTGGAGTTCATCAAGCTGGAGCAAAACAATATGACCGTGTCGCAGTACGAGGCTAAGTTTGCTGAGTTATCTCGGTTTACATCCCATTTGGTCGATAATGAGGAGCGAATGACGCGAATGTTTCTAAGAGGTTTGAAACCCAATATACGTCAATACCTCATTTCTCACAAACTTTGTTTATATTCAGATGTTGTGAATAGGGCTCAGTTATTGGAGCGCGATAATAAGTCAGCACAACCAAAAGGCAACAACCAACAACACGATAATAATTGTACCGGTGGTAACGACCATCGGAACAATGATAACCATCGTGGGGGAAATTATCATGCCAAGAATGGTAACCACTTCGGTGGTAATCATGGCTAAGATAATAGAAATGGAAATTTCAAGAAGAGGAGATTCAATAATGATGGAAAGACAGTAGCACCAGCACCCGTTTCAAAGGAAGATGAACGACCACCTGTCGTATGTTTCAAATGCAGACAGGAGGGACACATCCATCCAAACTGTATGCAGCAATCCAAAGCGTGTTTCAATTGTGGAAGAGAAGGTCACCTAGCTCTATTTTATCGTGTAGTGAAGTCAAGTCCAGTTGGGATGGTGATGCCAAAGGATGTCCCAGACAAGTCAAAGTCGGTAGTTTAAGTGAAAGTATTTGTCGAGGAACCCGAACGAAGTTGTCACGGGTAAGTTAATCATAAACGCTTACAAAGTCTATACCTTATTCGATACCGGTTCTACTTATTCTTTTATCTCTCTTGCTTGCGTTCAACATTTAAATTTGACCCCAGAGAAGTTAGACTTTGACTTATTGGTTGAAACTTTGTTAGGAGAAACCTTCGTTACCTCCACTATTTATAAATCTTATTTGATTCAAATCGACACTTTCACGTTACCTGTCGATCTTATCTCTTTGAAAATACTTGCCCTTGATGTGATTTTAGGAATCAATTGGTTAATTACTCATCATGCCAAAATTAATTATTTTCATAAGGTTGTTAGCTTTCATATTCCTAACCAACTTGTTATGCGAATTCAAGCAACTAAACCCTAAAGTCAATCACTGTCATACCAAGCCATAAGTAAAGAGCCCCGATCCTTTCATTGTTGACTTCCTTGTGTGGAATGCACCAAAGCCAGACTTTCTGAAGGGGACGTCGTGAATAACGGTGGCAAGTTGATAGTATCAATGTGATGTGCTATCCAAGTATTGGACGAGAGTCACAGTTTTGAATGATATTTCTATTGTTAATAATTTTCCTGACATATTCTTGAAGACTTTTTAGCCTACCCCTAGAGCGTGAAATCGAATTTTATATTGACCTCAGTACAAAACCCATATCTTAAACCCTCAAATATTTCTTCAACCAAAATGAACGTAACATGCGCCAAAGACGTTGGCTCGAGATGTTGAAGATTACGATCATACCATTCAATATCATTGTGGAAGAGAGAACGTGGTAGCTGACGCGTTAAGTAGAAGATCGTATTTATTTACGAGTGCGAATATACGAACCTACGTGAAGATAACGAATATATGATTAGAACCAACTTTAGTCGATAAAGTTAAAGCCGTTCAAGCTATAGACCCGGAGCTGATGAACACAAAAAAGAAGGTTCAAGAGGGAGTTATTCTAGAAGCAAGAGTCGATGAAGAGAGGAAATCTCAACCCTCGATTTTATTGGCCCATTTGAAATCCTCAATCGAGTAAGAACTATGGCCTATAGACTCGTTCTACATCCAAGTATGTCGTGTGTTCATAACATTTTTCACGTATCGATGTTACGTAAATATGTGGACGACCCGAACCACATTATTGATTTAGAACCGGACGAGATAGCGGATAATTTAACGTATGAAGATGTACATGTTAAAATCCTGGAATATATTCTATGCTTAAATTTTATACCTCAAGAGTTAGAATCTGACGAAGTGTCCTAATCTATTCAGCATACCAGGTATGTACGTAAATTTCGAGGGTAAAATTTCATAAGTAGGGGAGATTGTAAAATCACAAATTTTACGAATAAAGATTTAATATTTCTAGAAATATATATATATATATATATATATATGTGTGTATTTGATATAATGTTATAGTTGTGAGTAATATTTATAAATTTTGCAAAGTATGCAAGTTGTTATATAATATTCGATTGGTTGGGGAATATTCGTTTTAACAAGGAATATTCGTACGATGACACAATCATTGGTGGACCCCATAACGGAATTATTATCGGATTGAGAAAACGACAAAAATAGTTTTATGAAAATAACGGCGGAAGTTTTACCGTTAATACTGTTGAACTACTCGGTAGTAAAAGTACAATAATACGCGTGGTTGTATAGTAGCACACGGTATTGATTATTGATGCTTACGTGAGAAAACACTCAGTTTTGTTCAATTATTACTACAATAGTTGCTGCATAGTATCTCACGTTATTTGATTCAATTATTGTTGATTGTTATATTATATATATATATAGTTTTGTTTTATTAGTATTATTAGTGTAATAAAAGCGTAAAAAGCTTTTATATAAAATAGAATACTTTTATAAAGTTATTCGTTTTATTACAAATAATTAGAATATATTATATTCTATTATGCATAGTGTTTTGCATAGTAATTTTTTTTACTATAAACAGAATACTTTTATAAAGTTATTTATTTTATTAGACAATAATTAGAATATATTATATTTTATTATCATAGTGCATGCATATAGTTTGTATAGTAAATCTTTTTATAAAAAATAGAATACTTTTATAAAGTTATTTATTTTATTAAATAATAAATAGAATATATTATATTTTATTTAAAAGATTTTTGTTTTATTAGAATATTTTATTAAATCAATCTGGACCGTTCATGGATTAGTTACTATTCAGTCCATTCTTCTATAAATAGAAGCTCATTCCTTTATTATTTCTTACGAATTCACTGAAACTCTAGAGAGAGAAACTATAGAGAGAGTTCTTCTTCTGTAATCTCGAGCGTATTTCTTTAGAGTTTAAGAAAGCTTTGAACGAAGAAGATAGTGCAAGTTTTCTTCAAGTATTTTCCCACCCTACCCGTCGGAATACTCTTCTTTTTAAGGTAAGGGATATTATTTTTTTTGTACTCGTAAGGGGTATTATTCTTTCGTATTCATGAAGAGAACTTCTGTTATTCCATTCTTTATTATTACATTGGAATAACTCGATATGTATCGTGCCTACCTACCTTATACTTGGTGAAATTCTTCATTATTCCATTCTTTATTATTATGTTGAAATAACTCATATATGTGAAGTACCGCATACATGGTGAAATTATTCTATTATTCCATTCTTTATTATTACGTTGGAATATCCGCTGCCGGTGCGTATTACGCTTTGACCTAGTTCCATTAATTATTATTCTTTGAATAACTCATGCATGCGATTTACATCGCATGCATGGTGATTTCTATTGTTATTCTATTCTTTATTATTATTCACGTAGTAATATCCTGTACGTACGCGCTTATGGCTAACTCGGAATTCCATTATTTATTATTCTTATTATAGGAATATCACATCTTGCGCGCTTACGCCGACTCGGGTTCCATTATTTATTATTCATTGGGAATAACATGTTTCTGCAGATCTATCGCATCGCATGTGTAAAATCCTTCCGCTATTCCATTCTTTATTATTCTTACATTGGAATAACTCCGTTTACATATGGATTACCACATGCATGGTGAATGATCCTTTGTATTCATTCCTTATTAAATTATGGAAATGATCTGTATACGTGGATTACCGCATGGCGGGTGAAAATCCATTTACAGTTTCATATACTTTATTATACTCAGTTGGTTAAAGCTTTGGCTTCTATATTCCTTGAAATTAGTGGAATATCCTGGATGTTTACGTTTCATCCAGTATCTTTTCGTGGAAATATTCTTCTGAGCATTCTTGAATTTTACTCTACAAAGCAGTATCATGTTGACAATTTGGACATTATTGGTTCTTGGATAAATTAATTCTTGAACTTGTTTTATTGAATTATTATGTCATTGTCATCATCCTCATGTTTATATTATGTTGAAAGTCATCTGTGGCCTGTATTGCATAGATGGACTTGGTATGATTATGACTAGAGATTATTCGGTATAATCATGACCGTAATGTTACAAATGATGTGGAAAAAGTCCTCATTGGCCCGTAGTGCATTGATGGACAGTTTTTGGTATGATTATGGCTATGAATTCTCTTCGGCCAAGGGAGCAAAGATGAATTATTTTATGGCATGATCAGACTGGTTGATGAAAAAACACGATTATCTTTGGCCGTAGTGCATGGATAATTCGTGGTCGTGATACTAAATAATATCCTCGGCACAGTAGTTGCATGGATGATTTGATGATGTGGATTATTTATTAAGCTGAGTCTCAGCGATAAAATTGATGAAAAACTTTTTAAATCATAAAAGATAGTAGATTTTATTATCTACTTGACCCTTTTAATGGATTGTTTGTTCCGTTGCAGTTAAACTTGATGTCTATTGTATTTTATCAGTTTAACATTGTTGAAGGCTAATGATAATTTATTCTGCATTATCTTAGTCATAATATTTCTTACTGGGCTAGTTGAGCTCACCCTTTCTTTCATTGTTCTCTTCAGGAAATGAGAACGTTGTCGGGACTAGTCGGGGAACGTAGTGACGGTCCAGATAATAGCATTAATAGTCCTCACAATTCTATTAAATAGTGTGACAATAAATGTAATGAGGACTCTATTGAGTGTGGATATTGTCTAGATGACAATATTCTTATTAAAAAATTTAGATTATATTTTGTTGTATTTTACATGATTGTTGTATAATTAAGTTGTATTTGAATTTTGTACCATGTATTTGGCGACTCAAGATGGATGATGTATACCTATTTTGGGGGCGTCAATAATATTATTCAAATAATATGAATTATTGATTTGATAATGAAAAATACTGTGTAGTGGCAATTATTGAAACAACAATAATATAAAATATCAACGTAGCAATTATTGAATCAATGAAATAAAATATTGAACACTAACTACTGTAACAATTATTGAGTAGTGCCTTCTTACGTAAGAATCAATAATTGGTGCAATACCGTGTGCTACTGTGTTTTAACCACCGGGTATTCCAACAGTATTAACGGTAACAACTACGTCGTTATTTATAAACAACTCATACTTGTCATTTTCTACATCCAATCGCTTTCTGTTATGGGGCCCACACAAGGCTGCTCCGTCGTACGAATATTCCCCGACAGTAAGAATATTCCACGACCAAACGAATATTCTCCGATAAAAATTAATATTTTTTAACCACTTGCTTATTTGAAATATTTGCGCATTTTACCCATAACTAACCACATTAATCAAATCAACCCTTACTATTTCAAAATAATAAATAGAGGAAATTTAATTTCATTTATAATAAGTTGGGGTCTTACAACCTCCCCTCCTTATGAAATTTTGTCCTCAAAATTGATGTAAGACCCCAACTTATTATGAATAAAATTAATTTTTCTCTATTTATTATCTTGAAATAATAAGAGTTAATTTGATATAATACTTTTGTTATTCCCAACAGAATAATAAAGAATGGAACTAGGTCATGCGTAATCGCATGCATGTGATATTCCAACGTAATAATAAAGAATGGAACCAAGTCACGTGAATCCGCATGCATGTGATATTCCAATGTAATAATAAAGAATTGAATAACAACAGATTCACCAGTGCATGCGATAGATCGCATGCATGACAGTTATTCCAATAAAATAATAAAGAATGGAATAATGTAAGAATTTCACCATGTATGCGGTATTGTGATGCATAAAAAGTTATTCCAACATAATAATAAAGAATGGAATAACAACCCTTACGAGTATTGAAAGAAAATAACTCTGTTCATGAATACGAAAGAATAATATCCCTTACCTTAGAAGAAACTAGATACTGGAATAGTGAGGTAGCAAACTTCTCTTCTTCTTTTTCTCTATAATTTCTCTCTATAATAATTGCTCTTGTGAGACTTAGTGAATTGGTGAAAAATAATGAAGGAATGAGCTTCTATTTATAGGAAAATATATTTTCCATAATTGAAGTTTTTGTGGCTCAAAATATTACAGTATAATACATTCATCTTTTCCTTCATTTTTAATTTAGTCATGTAAGTATTATCAAACTTGAACCACCTCCCCTAATAGTAAATCATGTGAATCAATAGTAAATCATGTGACTCAATAGTTCTAAACATGTAAAAAAATTAATTATAGTATAGTACCTTCATCTATACCTCCATTTTTAACTTAGTCATGTAAGTATTATCAAACTTGCACCAACTCCCCTAATAGTAAATGAATGTGATTCAATAGTACACACATGTGAACAAATAGTTATAAGCATGTGAATTAATAGCAATTAATTGCTCATTTATCCGATTAATTACCCGATAACTTCCAGACATCAATTATTATCGAAATAAATGCTGATTTCCACTAACACTAATAATTTCCACACAATGGAACTATCAATTTCATCTTTAATCAACACGAACTTATTCATCATTAATATTATAATTCACAATATTTAACAACCAGGTCGTTCCCAGGAAAGAGGGGGCTTTCCGATAATAATTTCTCCTTATTGGCGCGCAATTAGGTAACCAAACCTCTCCTGGACAGAATTTCTAGACATTGTCAATATTACAAATAATAATATGAATAACTTTGTCGTCTCAATTATTAATTTAATAATAAAACATATTATGCAGATGATACTGTGACAACAATTGAATCAATAATATGAGAGATATGATGAAGTAATTACTGTAGCAATAATTGAGTATAACTGAGTGATTTCTCACGTAAGTATCAATAATTAATACCGTGTGCTACTATGCAACCACACATATTACTGTACTTTTACTACCGGTTATTTTATGACAACTTGCTTACTTTGAAAAAAAAATTCACATATGACCCTTAACTTTAAACTTTTATCAATTTAACTATTTACCAAAATAGAAAAATTGAATACTTTTATTTCATAAAATTCGGGATCTCATAAATAACACAATAATAATAGTACTGGTGGCAACGACCATCGGAACAACGATAACCATCGTGGAGGAAATTATCATGCCAGAAATGGTAACCGCTTCGGTGGTAATCATGGACAAGATGATAAGAGATGTGAACTAAGTGAGAATAACTTTACGAAGAGAAGATTTAACAATGATGGAAAGGTGGCGACAGCAACACCAACACCTGTTTCCAAGGAAAGAGAGCTACCACCGGTCGTATGTTTCAAATGCGGACAGGAGGGACACATCTGTCCAAACTGTACGCAGCAACCCAAAGCGTGTTTTAATTGCTAAAGAGAAGGTCACCTAGCTCGATTTTGTCGTGTAGTGAAGTCAAGTCTAGCTGGGATGGTGATGCCTCCAAAAGTTCAATGTGAATCGTGGATCACGATCTGACACAATCGATTATGGTACTCCATGTTTGGAAATTATTTCCTTAATATAGAGTCTAGCTAACTGATCTAAGTTATACTTGACCCTAATTGGCAAAAAGTGAGCCGACTTTGTCAATCGATCCACTATTACCCAAATCGCATCATACCCCTTTCTTTTAGTCAGAAGTCCCACCACAAAATCCATCATGATATTCATAAGGAATTTTATTTTCGTTCAATATTCATAAGAAATATTATTTTCGTTCAGTATTCGTAAGGAATATTATCTTAGTTCAATATTCGTAAGGAATATTATTTTCGGTCAACAGTCGTATGGGATATTATTTTTGTTCAATATTTGTAAGAAATAATATTTTCTTTCATACTCTGTAGTATGTAAGTAATATTATTTCATTTTAGATTTTTAATTCTACACTCATTTCGCTAAAGTATTGCTTCTATACTCCTTGAAATTAGTAGAATATCCTTGAAATTTGCGTTTCATCTAGTATCGTTTCACAATGATATTTTTCTGAACATTCTTGTTAAATTTTAAGCTTTTCATGCCGGAGTACTATTCATGGGTACTATTCATACATATGACACTATTTATACATATGACACCATTCAAACGTACGGTATTATTCATAAAGTACTATTCACGGGGTACTATTCCTGAAGTACTATTTACTCGGGTACTATTCACCTGGGGTACTATTCATGACCAAAATTGATTTTTTTTTTGTCCAAATTATTTTTGATACAATATTATTCTTGAATTTTACTCTACAAAGCAGTTATCATGTTGACAATTTGGATATTTTTAAACTCTGGATAAATTTAAAGTCTTTAATATTTATCCTTGATTTCGTTTGATTGATGCTTATATCATTATCATCATCCTCATGCTTATATTGTGATGCAAGTTATCTTTGGCCTGTAGTGCATAGATGGACTATTGATTGGTATGATTATGACTAGGGATTATTCGGTATAATCATGACCTATAATGTTACAAATGATGTGGTAAAATTCCTCATTAGCCCGTAGTGCATTGATGGATAGTTGTTGGTATAATCATGACCATGTGTTCTCTTCGGCCAAGAGTGCAAAGATGAATTATTGTTTGGCATAATCATGATCATTGGTGATAACACGATTATCCTTGGCTCGTAGTGGATAGATAATTCGCGGATGTGATACTAATGAATATCCTTGGCTCGTAGTGCATGGATAATTGAGTGATGTGGATTATTTATTAAGCTGAGTCTCAGCGATAATGTGATGCCCCCAAAATAGGTATACACCACCCATTCTGAGTCGCCAAATACATGGTACAGAAATAACTACAACTTCATTAATACAATTGTCGCAGAAAATACGACAACGCATAAACTATGAGTTTAAATACAAATATTATCTTCTAGACAATATCCACACTCAAATAAGTCCTCATTAAAATATTTGATGCACTATTTTACAAAATAGTTAGGAGTGCTAAAATAACTATCTTGAAACATCACTCTATACCCGGGCTGGTTCCCGCTATATTCTTGCTTTCTGAGAAGAAAAATGGAACAAAAAGGAAAAGGGTGAGCTCAACTAGCCTAGTAAAGAATATTATGACTAAGATAAAGTAGAACAAATTATCGTTAGCCTTCAATAAATCAGATAAAATATAATAGACAACAAGTCTTAGATCACTATTCGCAGCAAAAATAATAATTCATTAAAAGAGTTAAGTAGAGAATGAAATATACTATCTTCCACGATTTAAAATTCCATCATCAATATTTTATCCTTGTAACATCAATCAATATACATCTTGAATCAAATATTCATCTTTGCACTATGGGCCAAAGATATTCATCAGTTGGTCATGTTCATCTCAACGCCTGTCCATCTTTGCACTGTGGACCAAAGATATTCATCAAGTAATCATTCATCTTTGCACTACATGCCAATGATATTCATCAAGTAATCATTCATCTTCGCACTACAGGCCAAAGACATTCAGTTATATCACCATTTAGGACTGAGGATGATGAAAAAATATTTTTAAAGAAAATGAATCTAGTGAGATAAAAATACAAAGATTAGGGATTCGTACTTTAATTTATCCAAGTTCAAAAATACTTCATAATAATCAATTGTGGAGCAAAATTCAAGAATGAAGATCAAAACATGGATACAATCAAAGATAGTAACCATAATAGACAACTTGGACAAAGAAAATTTAATTTATCTGTGAATAGTGTCGTATTCGTGAATAGTACCATATATGTGAATAGTGTTGTATACGTGAATAGTAACCTCAACATGAAAATGTAAAAATTTCACAAGAAAGTTTAGACCAATATTCTAGTGAAATGACATTAGATGAAGCACAAAACTCAAAGAATTTCTGATCATTTCAGGAATTATAGAAGCAATACTTACCATAGTAAGTTTAGAGTTAGGAATCTGAAATGAACAATATATAAAATTGCAAATGGATTTTCAACTGTTATTCGGTAGTCCGCGTAGACAGATCATTTCCATAATTTAAAAGCATATGAATACGAAGGGTTATTCACCAGGCATGCGGTAGTCCGCGTAGACAGGTTATTCTAACAGAATAATAAAGAATGGAATAACAACCCTTACGAGTATTGAAAGAAATAACTCTCATCATGAATACGAAAGAAATAATACCCCTTACCTTAATAAAAATTCGGAGACTGCACTAGTGTAATTGCAGAATACGCCTCTTCTTTCTCTATTATTTTCTCTATACTTTCTCTCTCTATAGCTTTAGTGAATTGGTGAAAAATAATGAAGAAATGAGCTTCTATTTATAGGCTTGGCATAGTAAGGGTAAAATAGTCTTTTCGCCATAATCTATGACATCGTCGCTTACCTCATCGTTTCGATGACATCATTGCATGCCTCATCGCTCCGATGACATCATTGCATACCTCATCACTCCAATGAAATCATTGCTTATATTGTACGAATTCAAATTCAATTTGTTCTCTTCCATTTCATTTTACTTTATACCATGAATTTACTATAATAATGTTACCACTCAAATTATAAAAATCATACTATTATATAATCACAACATACTACTATAATGTAATATTATAATAATATATTTGAATGAATTATTTTATCGAAAAAGATAAAATACCAACTTTCAAGAAATGTTAAATGCTAAAAATTCCTCCGTTTAAAATCTACATTGAATAAATATTACAGAACTACAATATTGACAACCAGGTCGTTCCCAGGAAAGAGGGGGCTTTCCGATAAGAATTTCTCCTTACTGGCGCGCAATTAGATGACCAAACCCCTTTCCTAGATAGAACTTCCTTAGACATTACCAATAATGCTATCTATTAATATTATTCAAATATTATGAATTATTGATCTGATAATGGAAAATACTGTGCAGTGATAATTATTGAATCAATAATATAAAATATCAACGTAGCAATTATTGAATCAATAAAATAAAATATTGAACAGTAATTACTATAACAATTATTGAGTAGTGCCTTCTTACGTAAGAATCAATAATTCAAGAATACTGTGTAATTCCGTGTGCTACTGTGCAACCACGTGTATTACTGTATTTTAACCACCAGGTATTCCAACAGTGTTAACGAAAATAACTACGTCGTTATTTATAAAAACTCAAACTTGTCATTTTCTTCATCCGATCGTTTTCCATTATGGGGCCTAGAAATGGCTGCACCGTCGTACGAATATTCCCCGAAAACAAGAATATTCCATGACCAAACAAATATTCTCCGAAAATAATGAATATTTTATAACCACTTGCTTATTTCACAAAATTTGCACATTTTACCCATAACTAACCACATTAACCAAATCCACCCCTTACTATTTCAGAATAATTAATAGAGGAAATTTAATTTTATTTATCAAAAGTTGGGGTCTTACAACCTCCCTTCCTTATGAAATTTTATCCTCGAAATTAGCGTACGTACCTGGTATTTCGAAAAGGTGAGGGTACCTCGCTTTCATTTCTGATTCTAACTCCCAGGTTATTTCCTCAATAGCACGGTTCTTCCACAAAACTTTAACTTGTGGTATAACCTTTATACGTAAGACATGCTCTTTTCTATCTAAGATCTTGACATGTACCTCCTCGTAAGTTAAATCTTAGGCTATCTCGTCTGGTTCTAACTCAATAATATGGTTTGGGTCTTTCACATATTTACGAAGCATAGATATGTGAAAAACATTATGAACATGAGACATGCTTGGAGGTAATGCGAGTCTATAGGCTACATTTCCTACTCGGTCAAGAATCTCAAATGGACCAAAAAATTGTGGATTAAGCTTTCCTCTTTTCATTAATCTTGTAACTTCCTTCCATGGAGCAATACGTAATAATACATGATCCCCAATATTAAATTCCACGTCCTTTCGATGAAGATCAACATAACTCTTTTGTCGATCTTGTGAGGTCTTTATACGTTGCCAGATCATTTGAATCTTTTTCATAGTCATGCATACTAATTCTGGTCCCAATAACGTTGTTTCACCCACCTTGTCCCATCATATTGGAGAACGACACTTTTGTCCCTACAATGCCTCGAATGGAGCCATGCCTATACTTGCCTAATAACTATTATTATAGGAGAATTCCACCAATGGCAAGTACCTATCCCAACTTCCTTTGAAATCTAGGACACAGAGTCTTAATAAATCTTTAATAGTTTGAATAGTCCTTTCTGATTGCCCGTCCGTTTGAGGATGGTATGCCGAACTGAATCATAAATCCGTGCCCATAGCTTTCTGCAAGTTAACCCAAAATTGAGAAGTGAATCTTGGGTCACGATCCAAAACTATGGATATTGGCATGCCATGGAATCTCATAATCTCATTCACGTATATACGAGCAAGACGTTCAAGGGATAAGTCTCCCGTATTGGCAAGAAATGAGCAGACTTGGTTAATCTATCAACAATAACCCAGATCGCATCTATGCCTTGAGAAACCTTGGGAAGACCCATAACGAAATCCATGGTAATGTGTTCCCACTTCCATTTCAGAATCTAAAGTGGTTGCAATGGACCCTGTAGACACTTGAAATTTTATGCCTACCTGTTACTAACATTGCAGAAAGTGCGGAATCTTCTTTCAGAGATAACCTTGGAAGACAGCTCAGCTTAATCCTGTAAATACCACCGGAAGTTCATTTTCAACCTCGAAAAACACATCAGGAGTATCATTTCCCACCTCGGAGATAACCTCGGGGAAAGTAGTGCAAATACCGAAAATTCCACCGGAGAAGGCCGATTCATCTTGGAGATAACCCCAATAAGTTCAGTCTTAATCCCAGAAATAACACCGGGAAAGACAATGTCAACCTTGGAGATAACCCCAAGGAGTGTAGTTGTAGTTCCGGAGATAACCCCAAAGATGCTCGTTTCAACCCATGCAGTCAACTTCAACCTCGGGACTCACACTGAGGCACTCAACTCCCAAACCTGGAGATAGCCCCGAAAGGATAGGCACACCTCAGAGACAACCCTGAGGGCATTCAACACTTGTAGTAGTCTAATCTCAGAGATAATCCTAAGCAACGTCTCAATATGAAGGGAAAAATCATCAAATTACTACCTCAACCCCATATGGCGCCGTCTCAATAAACATCTCAACATACATTCTACAGAACAATTTCCCATAAGAACCAATGAGTTGCAATCCCGAATGACTACTACGCAAGGCAGAACACCAGATAGAATTTGAAGCTTGAAGACATAGGACATGGTTCCATCTTCCTGACTTCGTACAACCTCTAATCCCATGTCATTGCATAGCTCTCGACAACAGAAGTCCGAAATAGGTCTTATACACCTCAATCGGATTCTTGAATTGAAGTTCTTCAAGTTCGAGCGGACATCACGTTGCACGCGTGCACGTACTTCGAGACGGCAGGACTCAAAAATCCCGGGGAACCCCGGGCAGCCGCAGGTGCATCTGTGATTGCTGCAGGTACACCTGTGGCTCCCCCCTCTATAAATAGAGGGCTTGGGGTGGCCATATTTCAAGAAAAAATGGCACAGAAGCCCTGTCCAATTTGCTCCGTACATAGCCTAAATTGAGTGGTTTCTCATTGTAAACACTTGTGAGCTCACAATATAGCTATTTTTTTACCGGTGGGAGTCAAGTTTTCATCCACTTAAAGCTATAGAAGTGTTCTTTGGCAGTCCACTATAAGCCTTCTTACACACTTTAAAGCTTTTCTCTTCATCTTTGCACACACTCTTATTCATGTTGAGAGTCGTGTTGCGTGTGTAGGCCGGGACTTCGGTCCGTGGTTTTCATTTCTATCTGTATATATATACTTATATATATATATATATTTATATATGGACTAACATTATCGAGTTATGCCTCAATTGAGCCTGAACTCACATTCGAAGCGTTTATTTGCTTATATATATATACCTATATATATGAACTGTTGTCGAACTTTGTTTGATGAACCTTGATTTTACATCTGGAGCGTTTATTTGTTTATATATATATATATATATATATATATATATATTTTTATATGAACTATTGTCAAACTCTCATTCGATGAGCCTGGATTTTACATCCGCATGTTTATCGCTTATATATATATATATATATATATATATATATATTTTTACATTCGCCAGCTCAAGTTTACTTAAGTGGCCTTTTCGCTTTTATTTACATTCCGTCCTTTACCGCAGCTTACTTCATGGCGGTTGATCGTTTTTACTGCTTTACTTACATTTAGTTCCGCCTGGAGTTTACTTCGTGGTGGTTGATCGTATTTATTTCTTTATTTATATTTCTGATCTCCCGTGGAGGTGCTTTGTGGTGGTTGATCATGTCTGTATATATATATAACTGCTTACTACTTTCATATTAATTGCGATATCATGTGAGCCTAGGAATCATGTGATCACAGATTCAGTCTACTGAATCTAGATTCGATTCCCGTGATGGACATTTTCAGCTGTAAGTAGCTTGTAAATTATTCACGGTGTTTGAATTTCCTTAGATGACTTTCATGCCCATGAGGAGTTCGGCACTGCTATATATTATTTTCTCGAAGATGCTTCGCATCTCGAAAGTAAAAGCAACCAAGGCGAACATTTAATAATAAAATGGAAGTATCAAAGGCCTTAATTACTATTGAGCATAGGTTTTGAAAAAACCTCTTTTATAAAACATCATTGCCATATCTTGTTTAAAACTGAATTTTTTATACAAATTCAAACCCTTTGAATATAGGTGCGAACGAGGCCTCACACTACTTCCAAATAACAACACATTGACCCACACACATACTCACACATTCACATAACAGTTTCTTGAAAAGTGGCGGTCACCGTGGTAACATAGATGTTAGGGGGTGCCTAACACCTTCCCTCCGCATAATCAATCTCCCGAACCTTAATGAATCTCGGTTTCATAGACCCGCTTGGTAGTGTTACATCACTGGGTCAATGTGCAAACCTTTTCTCGGTTGCGTTGGTGCAACCAGTTAAAAACACCAACTGGCAACTCTTACAGTCAAATCGTCGACATATACATGTCAGACCTTTTTCACTTATTTTTTTAAACAAATCTCACCTAACATGAGAACACTAAAGAACAAGAATAGAAAAGGGACAAATAAAAATCCTGACGTCGACAGGTGGCGACTCTACTGGGGACTCCAGTAAGAGGGCTTAAGCCACTACTACAATCTTTTCAAAATTGTTATTTGCTTATGTGTGGATGTTGCATTTACATTTTTTGATGAATGTGTACGAATGCATATATTTACTGCACTTAATGCTTTACACTATATCTGTAAGACCCCGAATTTTATGAAATGAAAGTATTCAATTTTCTTATAATTATTATTTTATTTAGTAAATGGTTAAATTGATAAAAAGATTAAAGTTAAGGGTGATATGTGAAAATTTTGCAAAGTAAAGCAAGTTGTTATAAAATATTTGTTTGGTCAGGGAATATTCTTTTTTTTGAGAATATTCGTACAACGACACAATCATTGGTGGACCCCACAACAGAATTATTATCAGAGTTAGAAAATAACAAAATTATCTTTTTATAAAAATAACGGCGAAAGTTTTACCGTTAACTATTGAAATACTCCGTAATAAAAGTACAGTAATACTCATGCTTGCATAGTAGCACACGATATTGATTATTGATGCTTACGTAAAAAGTCACTCAGTTATACTCAATTATTACTACAGTAATTGCCGCATAATATTTCATGTTATTGATTCAATTATTGTCACAATATCATCTGCATAATATTTTATATTATTAAATCAATAATTGAGACGATAAAGTTATTCATATTATTATTTATATTATTGACGATGTCTAGAAAGTTCTGTCGAGGAAAGGGGTTTGGTCACCTAATTGCGCGCCAATAAGGAGAAGTCCTTATCGGAAAGCCCCCTCTTTCATGGGAATGATCTGGTTGTCAATATTGTGAGTTATAATATTAATGATGAATAATTGTTAAAAGATTAAGAAAATGTGTTGATTGAAGATAAAATGATTTGTAGTAAATATTTATTCAATCTTTGATATAAATAAGAAGTCTGTTATGAGACGTTTGTTATAAATTTAGTTTATTCTATGGGGCCCATATGTCATCTTCTAAGAGTCACTTTCGCCAATATTACTTGCCTTTACCAGGCATCAAACCACTTGTTGTTTCACATTACAGACGTCGAACCACCAGTCGTTTCACATTACAGGCGTTGAACCACTTGTCGTTTCATATTACAGGCATTGAACCACTTGTCGTTTTACATTATAGGCGTAGAACCACTTGTTGTTTCACATTACCAGCATCAAACCACTTTTCTTTTCACATTACCAGTCGTCAAGCCACTTGCCTCTTCCCATTGCAAGGGCTAAGCTAGAAATCTTTTATAAATAAAAACTTATTTCTTCTTTCATTCTCACCAATTCACTATGACTCACAAGAGATTTCTATAGAGAGAGAATCAGATATCAAGAAGAAGAGTATTCTCTTACTACACTATTGCAGTATCCAATCTCCTACTAAGGTAAGGGGTATTATTTCTTTCCTATTCATGAAGAGTGTTATTTCTTTCAATACTCGTAAGGGTTGTTATTCCATTCTTTATTATTCTGTTGGAATAACCTGTCTATGCGGACTACCGCATGAATGGTGAAATCCTTTTTTTATTCCATTCTTTATTATTCTGTGGGAATAACCTGTCTATGCGGACTACCGCATGCCTGGTGACTAACCCTTCGTATTCATTCGTTATTAAATTATGGAAATGATCTGTCTACGCGGACTACCGCATGATAGTTGAAAATCCATTTGCAGTTTCGTATATTGTTCATTTCAGATTCCTAACTCTAAACTTACTATGGTAAGTATTGCTTCTATAATTCCTGAAATGATCAGAAATTCTTTGATATTTGCGCTTCATCCAATATCTTTTCATGTATTATTCTGAGCATTCTTGATAAGTTTTAACCTTTTCATGTCGAAGTACTATTCACGGAGTACTATTCCTGAAGTACTATTCACTTGGGCACTATTCACCCAGGGTACTATTCATGGCAAAAAAATGATTTCTTTTATGTCCAAATCATTTTTTATACAATATTATTCTTGAATTTTACTCCATAAAGAAGTATCATGTTGACAATTTGGACTTTATTGAATTCTGGATAAATTAAATTATAAATCTTTAAAATTTCTCCTTTGCTTTCATTTAATTGAATTCTTATATCATTCTCATCATCCTCATGTTTATATTGTTATGAAAGTCATCTTTGGCCCGTAGTGCATACATGGGCTGTTGATCAGTATAATTATGACCATGGATTATTCGGTATAATCATGACCGTAATTTTACAAATGATGTGGTAAAAGTCCTCTTTGTCTCGTAGTGCATTGATGGACAGTTGTTAAGATGAACATGACCATTGGTGATAATAATGAATATCCTTGGCCCGTAGTGCATGGATAATTCAGTGATGTCGATTATTTATTAAGATGAGTCTCAACGATAAAATTGATGATAAACCTTTTAAATCATAGAAGATAGTAGATATCATGCTCTACTTGACTCTTCTAATGGATTGCTTGTTCCACTGCAGTTAAACTTGATGTTTATTATAATTTATCAATTTAACACTGTTGAAGGCTAACGATAATTAATTTTGCATTATCTTAGTCATAATATTTCTTACTGGGCTAGTTGAGCTCACCCCTTTGCTTTCATTGTTCTCTTCAGGAAATGAGAATATAGCTGGGACTAATCGGGGAACGGAGTGACGGTGCAGATGTTTGCATTAGTAGTCCTTACTATTCTGTGAAATAGTGGGATAATAAATGTATTGATGACTTATTTTGAGTTTGAATACTGTCTAGAAGATAATATGTGTATTAAAACTCACAGCTCATGTTTTATATTTAAGTTTGTATTTGTATTCTATACCATGTATTTGGCAACTCAGAATGGGTGATGTATACCTAGTTTGGGGGCGTCACAGTTGGTATCAAAGCTTAGGGATATGATCCCTGGCTAAGATGTGAGACTGGAACTAGGAGGGGAGAGGCGGGTAATTCCTTTGCTAGTATGACCTACCTAAGTTTATTTGTTATTTAATTGGTCATTCTTAATATACGGATAATATGTGACATGTCAATTAACCCTTGTTTTGTTGCAGTGTTTGAAAATGACGGCTGGAAATGTTAATAATGGAGGGAATGAGACCGTTGAGACACCTCTAATCACCAACCAGGATAACATGATGTCAGGCGAAGAAGAAATTAGAGATATCCATGTGGTGAATGAAGAATTAATAGTTGCACCCGAGCTAGTTGCAGAGGTAGCAGCTGAGAGTGAGGAAGAAGAAGAACCTGAGGAGGATTTATTAGGAGAACTTTATGATCAAAATGTAGAATTATAAAATCGTATTCATGAGTTAGAAGAGCAGGCTGAAGAACGGCAGGCGCGGTCGTGGAGTAAAGGGATGTAACAATTTAAAATTATGTTACCCGATGTGCGATACTTGAACAAAAGCACTCTTTGTCAGAGTATAAGATATTAGAGCTGGAATCTAATAATGTTATGATCAAAGTTCTGATGAAAGAAGAAATAAAGGAACAAATAAGAATGGAGGATGTATAGGTAAAAGCCGCACGACGCGTTGATATTGTAGAAAAAGACATCCGAACCAATAAGGCCAAAATAGATGAAATGGATTTCACTTTTTGGACAATAATTGGGAGAATCCAACACCGAGTTCAGAATTACCCTGTACAGAGCGGTCAACCCCAATTTGATATGGATCGGATAGTAATGATTCAAATCATGGATCAGGAATGCGACGAAGCAATTAAGGGTGGAATGTCCTTTATAGAAAAGTCAAGTCCAGCTGGGATGGTGACGCCAAACGATGTCCCAGACAATTCAAAATCGATAGTTTAATAGAGCATTTTTCGTGACGAGGAACCCGAACGAAGTTATCATGGGTAAGCTAATCATAAACTCTTACGAAGTTTATACCTTATTTGACATCGGTTCTACCCATTCTTTTATTTCTCCTACTTGCATTCAACGTTTAAATTTGACTCCAAAGAAATTAGACTTTGACTTATCTGTTGAAACTCCGTTGGGAGAAACCTTCATTACATCCACTGTTTATAAGTATTGTTTGGTTCAAATCGGTACCCTCACATTACCTGTTGATCTTATTTCCTTAAAAATACTTGCATTTGATGTGATTTTAGGAATCTACTGGTTAACCACTCATCATGCTAAAATTGATTGTTTCGTAAGGTTGTTAGCTTTCATATTCTTAACCAACCTGTTATGAGAATTCAAGCAACCAGACCACTAAAGTCAATCACTATCATATCAAGTCATAGAGCTATTCGTTTATTGAAAAACGGATGTCAAGCTTTATTAGCTCATATCTCATATTTAAACAAAAATACGTCAGATTTGAATGATATTTCTATTGTTAATAAATTTCCTAACGTATTTCCTGAAGAATTTCCTAGCCTACCCCAGAGTGCGAAATTGAATTTTGTATCGATCTTGAACCTGATACAAAACCCTCAAATATTTTTTTCACCTAAAACGAACGTATTATGTGCCAAAGACGTTGGCTCGAGCTATTGAAAGATTATGTACGACCATACCATTCAATACCATCTTGTAAAAGCGAACGTAGTAGCTGACACATTGAGTAGAAGATCTTATGCGGGTACGAGTGCGATATTGTCAACGCAGATGCCCATTTTGTATGACTTGCAAAGGATGGATATAGAGTTAAAGACTCTAGGGACCCACGTGATGATATCAAATATACGAGTAGAATAGACTTTAATCGATAAAGTTAAAACCGCTCAAGCTACAGACTCAGAGCTGATTAATGTGAAGAAGAAGGTTCAAGAAGGCGTTATTCTAGAAGCAAGAATCGACGAAGAGAGGAAATCTCAACCCTCAATTTTATTGGCCCATTTGAAATCCTCGATCGAGTAGAAACTATGGCCTATAGACTTGCCTTACCGCTAAGTATGTCTCGTGTTCATAACGTTTCTCACATATCGATGTTACATAAATATGTGGAAGACCCGAACCACATTATTGAGTTAGAATCGGATGAAATAGCTGAAGATTTGACGTAAGAAAAGGTACCTGTTAAAATCTTGGATAAGAAGGAATATATTCTACGCTCCAAGGTTATACCTCAAGTCAAAGTTTTGTGGTGAAACCACGATGTTGAGGAAACGACCTGAGAGTTAGAATCTGAAATAAAATTAAGGTATCCTCACCTCTTCGACATACCAGGTACGTACCCCAATTTTGAGGGCGAAATTTTATAAGGAGGGGAGATTGTAAGACACTGAATTTTATGAAATAAAAGTATTCAATTTTCTTATAATTATTATTTTATTTAGTAAATGGTTAAATTGATAAAAGGATTAAAGTTAAGGGTGATATGTGAAAATTTTGCAAAGTAAAGAAAGTTGTTATAAAATATTCGTTTGGTCGGGGAATATTCTTTTTGTCGAGGAATATTCGTACGACGACACAATCATTGGTGAACCCCACAACAGAATTATTATCAGAGTTAGAAAACGACAAAATTATCTTTTTATAAAAATAACAGCGAAAGTTTTACTGTTAACTGTTGAAATACCCGGTAATAAAAGTACAGTAATACGCGTGGTTGCATAGTAGCACACGATATTGATTATTGATGCTTACGTAAGAAGTCACTCAGTTATACTCAATTATTACTACAGTAATTGCCGCATAGTATTTCATGTTATTGATTCAATTATTGTCACAATATCATCTGCATAATATTTTATATTATTAAATCAATAATTGAGACGATAAAGTTATTCATATTATTATTTATATTATTGACGATGTCTAGAAAGTTCTGTCGAGGAAAGGGGTTTGGTCACCTAATTGCGCGCCAATTAGGAGAAGTCCTTATCGGAAAGCCCCCTCTTTCATGGGAATGATTTGGTTGTCAATATTGTGAGTTATAATATTAATGATGAATAATTGTTGAAAGATTAAGAAAATGTGTTGATTGAAGATAAAATGATTTGTAGTAAATATTTATTCAATTTTTTATATGAATAAGAAGTCTGTTATGAGACGTTTGTTATAAATTTGGTTTATTCTATGGGATCCATATGTCATCATCTAAGAGTCACTTTCACAAATAGTACTTGCCTTTACCAGATGTCGAACCACTTGTTGTTTCATAGTACAGGCATCGAATCACTTGTCGTTTTACATTACAGGCGTTAAACCACTTATCGTTTCACATGACAGGCGTCGAACCACTTGTCGTTTCACATTACATGAGTTGAACCACTTGTCGTTTCACATTACAGGCGTCGAACCACTTGTTATTTCACATTACATGTGTCAAACCACTTTTCTTTTCACATCACCAGTCGTCAAGCCACTTGCCTCTTCCCATTGCAAGGGCTAAGCTAGAAATCTTCTATAAATAGAAGCTTATTTCTTCTTTCATTCTCACCAATTCACTACAACTCACAAGAGAATTCTATAGAGAGAGAATTAGATAGAAAGAAGAAGAGTATTCTGTTACTACACTATTATAGTATCCAATCTCCTACTAAGGTAAGGGGTATTATTTCTTTCGTATTCATGAAGATAGTTATTTCTTTCAATACTCGTAAGGGTTGTTAGTCCATTCTTTATTATTCTGTTGGAATAACATGTCTATGAGGACTACCACATGCATGGTGAAATCCTTTTATTATTCCATTCTTTATTATTTCGTGGGAATAACCTGTCTATGCGGACTACCGCATGCCTGGTGAATAACCCTTCGAATTCATTTGTTATTAAATTATGGAAATGATCTGTCTACGCGGACTACCTCATGACAATTGAAAATCCATTTCCAGTTTCGTATATTGTTCATTTCAAATTCCTAACTCTAAACTTACTATGGTATATATTGCTTCTATAATTCCTGAAATGATCAGAAATTCTTTGATATTTGCTCTTCATCCAATACCTTTTCATGAAAATATTATTCTGAGCATTCTTGATAAGTTTTAACCTTTTTATGCCAGAGTACTATTCACGGATTACTATTCTCGAAGTATTATTCACTTGGATACTATTCACCCAAGGTACTATTCATGACAAAAATTGATTTCTTTTATGTCCAAATCATTTTTGATACAATATTATTCTTGAATTTTACTCCACAAAGCAATATCATGTTGACAATTTGAACTTTATTGAATTCTAGATAAATTAAATTATAAATCTTTAAAATTTATCCTTTGCTTTCATTTAATTGAATTCTTATATCATTGTCATCATCCTCATGTTTATATTATTATGAAAGTCATCTTTGGTAGTAGTGCATAGATAGATGGATCGTTGATTGGTATGATTATGACCAGGGATTTTTTGGTATAATCATGACCGTAATGTTACAAATGATGTGGTAAAAGTCCCCATTGGCCCATAGTGTATTGATGGACAGTTGTTGAGATGAACATGACCATTGGTGATAATATTGAATATCCTTGGCCCGTAGTGCATGGATAATTCAGTGATGTGGATTATTTATTAAGCTGAGTCTCAGCAATAAAATTGATGATAAACCTTTTAAATCATAGAAGATAGTAGATATCATGCTCTACTTGACTCTTCTAATGGATTGCTTGTTCACCGCAGCTTAAACTTGATGTTTATTATATTTTATCGCCTAACATCATTGAAGGCTAACGATAATTTATTCTGCATTATCTTAGTCATAATATTTCTTACTGGGCTAGTTGAGCTCACCCCTTTGCTTTCATTGTTCTCTTCAGGAAATGAGAATATAGCTAGGACTAGTCGGGGAACAGAGTGACGGTCCAAATGTTTGCATTAGTAGTCCTCACTATTCTGTGAAATAGTGTGATAATAAGTGTATTAATGACTTATTTTGAGTTTGAATATTGTCTAGAAGACAATATTTGTATTAAAACTCACAACTCATGTTGTATATTTAATTTTGTATTTGTATTCTGTACCATGTATTTGGCGACTCAGAATGGGTGATGTATACCTATTTTGGGGGAGTCACAAAAAACCGTGAGAATAATTCTGGAACCTTCATGCCAAAAAACCGCGAGAGTAACCTATGATAAACCAAACGCGGAGGAAAGTCTCTTCATGCTTTCTATTTTTCAATTACTTGTAAAGACAATTACTTGTAATTTTATTCCATGTTCATCTCTATGTAATGAAAAATATGAAGAATATGTGTACATGCATATTAAGGCTTGACATGCTATAAATGACACCCATTTTGCAGGATAATATTCCTAAAATGGACACCTTATGATAGCATGTAAACTTTTATACATTCCCTAAGACTAAACTATGTAAGTCTTTTGTAGGGAAACAATTGGGCCTGTTACCCGTTCAAAATCCAAAAAGGCCAAGAGCATACAGCAAATCATGTATTCATTTGACCAGTCTAATCTTAATCCTGTTTCTCGTGAAGAGTTTGACGGATTAAGCAAACAAATTACAGATTTGGTTGTTCTTCTTAAAGAACTACACCAGTCTACTTAGGTTTCACGAATACCCGTACATACAGAATCCTCTGCACATGAAGGAACACAAGGTTCGGATAAAATAATTCTGGAACTTCAGTTGGATACAACCAACAAAATTCCTGAAAACACCCATCTCAAAGAAGATCTAGACACCAGTGATATCAGGAAAAAAGTCCTTCAAATTGAAGAGACCATCCATTCTATCAAAGGAATTGGAGCACACGAGAGTGTTTCATATGCTGACCTTTGTATATTCCCTGGTGTTCATTATCCAGATAAGTTCAAAACTCGTGACTTTGAAAAGTATGATGGGTTAGGGGATCCTTACACACATTTGAAGGTGTTCATTGGAGAACTTTGATCTTATGCAGAGGACGAGAAGCTTAGAATGCAGCTGTTCCAGAAGAGTCTGACTGGAGAAGCCCGGATGTGGTATACCAGATTAGACAACTCAAAGATCCATAGCTGGGAGGAACTAGCTCATACCTTCCTCACTCAGTACAACTTCCAATCTCAGATGGCTCCTGACCGGTACCAGATTACCAAGGACAAGAAACAGTCCAATAAGTCTTTTAAAGAGTATCCTCAAAGGTAGAGGCGCCTTGCTGCTCAAGTCATTCCTTCCATGACGGAATCAGAAATGGTCATGACCTTCATAGACATACAAGAAGTTCTTTTCTATGAAAGAGTCTTAGCTGGCATTGGTAAGCAAATAAATATAGGGAAACTGTAACAACCCGATATTTTCTATACAAATAAATCAGAAATTTTGCATGTAAATTTTTTTTCTATTAAAATAAATATAGGGAATAGGTGCCAAGATAATGTGTATGTATATTTGTGATAAATAAAAATTTATTTATTACATGAATAATTTTAAATAATTTTATTTTAGAATTATTGATCATTATAAACTATATTCTTATAATAATTAATTTTATAGTAGAAATGTTTTTATTAATAATTTTCAATGAAAATATGATTATTATATTATTTAAATAATATATGAAATGATTACAGCATTATTATAATAACAATTTTATTATATGAATTTATTTTAGATTAATTAAGTTAATTAATTAACTTAATTAATAATGTTATATATGATTGATAAATCATATCCCAAACTCTAATTTTGGATTTTGATAAAGAAATGAGAATAATAATATTATATTATTATTTGTCAGTGTTATAGATATGTACGTTATGTGTGTAAGGTTAATGTGTGGAACAGTTTAAATGTTGCTGATAAATCCTAATTTGAAACTCAATTATGAGTTCGATACTGTTATATAACTGTGTTATATGATGTATGTTGTGTGTTATAGAATTTAATGATAATTAGGAAAACCCTAATTATTATAAACCCTAATTAGTAAGTAAAACCCTAATTACAAAACTGGAACCCTAATCGTTAAAGTTTGAAGCTTAATGTTAATTAGGGAAACCCTAATTATTATTTAATAAACCCTAATTACAAATTATTGACCTAATTATCAAATTAAGAAGCCTAAATGTAAAAATTAAAAACCCTAATTACTAATTGTAAACCCTAATTATTAAATTAGTAATCTTAATTTTAATTAGTGAATCTTAAACCTATATATTTTGTTCTATGTAATTAGAAAGTTAAACATGATTAAAGAAACCCTAATTGCAATTTTTAGAACCTTAAATTTCATTTTTAAACCATAACTAGAAATCCTATAATTTTTGTGCTAAACCTTAGGGTTAAACCCTAAGGGTCAAACCCTAAGGGTTAGTCTAGTTGCCATTTTGCTATTAAAATTATAAATCAAGTGACTATTTTACCCTTGTTGCATTATTGTACATAACTTGTCAATCTAGCTAAAATGTAGTTGGTGAACTACTCCAAGATCAGCCATGTGACAAAATCAGCAACAATCAGCCACCTATGCTAGCCAAATACACTGTATATTAGTAGTATATATAGATTGAGAGAGAGAGGATTGTATTTGTTAGCCCATTTTTGCACAAGCACACAACTAACCTCTCTCTTTCAAAAACCTATGAAATATATATGTATATCAGTCCCTTAGACATGCCCTACTACTTCCATTATCAGATCATTAGCCCAGAATCATGATCAAAGCATGAATGAGGTATAAACCTTTAATTTCAAAATCCTTAAATTTTTGTGTTAATGTTGTTATTTGTTGGTTAGAATTGTGTTAGAAGGTGTCATTTAGTGATTTGGGTGGTTATTTCTTAGATCCATAACATCTAGTGTTCGAAAATCAAGTTTTTAAAATTCTGGAAAAAGTTCAAAAGTTTTGTCTGACAACGAATGTCAGGTCTCCTAGATCTGTTCTTGTTTCTTGTTTTGATGATTTAAAGGATTGAAGTTGTTGTCTGTAATCTTGTTAGTATTCTGAAAGTGGTTTCACGATCATTGAATGTATATATTAAAAGTTATTCACAGTCAAAGTCCGTTGACCGAACACAAAATCAGTTTTCTAGCAAACCCAAAAAACTGAAGAACGTGTTCGGGCAAGTGACTTTGACCGACCTTGATCTCGCTGATGTTAAGCTTTTATGAATTATAAGGTTATCTATGTTATAGTATGACATAAGGACTACAAGTCCAGAACACTTGTGAACCTTAGAAAGCAATGGATCGGATGTAGTAATCGGTCAAAATGCGCTGACCATTCAGTTTCTGTTTCTGGGTAACCCAGAAGTTACCCAGATGGGTCTGACAGCTTGTTCATGAGTCTCAATCTGTCTTGTGTTATGCGATTCGTATGTTTTGTTGTATCAATGTTATAATATGTTATATTGACTTCATTTTAAAACCTTTATATCACCTAAATGACAATCATGATCAAAGTAATCGATAGTCAAAGTAGGCTATATTAACATGAAATGTGTTTTCTGGAATTTCCAGAAAGTCAAGAACATTTTTCTGACATGGTTTTGACTGGATTAGATCTGTTGGGTGTGATGTATTTAGAATGATAAAGTTTAATAGATCTCTTCCTTGACATGAGTACTATAATCAGAAACCTTTAAATCACTAAAACCTTACCTGGAAATCAAGTTGTGGAAGCCCAAAAGTGGTACCTAAGGATTGTCTTGGATTTTCTAGGTAACCCAGAAGACCAAGAACAGGTCTGACAATGAATTCAAATCCTTATATCTTCCATTTAAGTTATGATCTGACCCAGATATTGTTATACACTTGAAGTATTACGTTAATACTACAAGTTGTGATTATTACCTAGCCTATAAACATCAAAGGTTAGAAATTAATCATGGTCAAACATGCCCCCTCGAAAACTGTCTATGAAGGCTCAAGAACACCTAAGGCGACGCTTTCTGTCGCCAAAGGCTTTAGCGACAGACTTAGTTAATTTTAATTAATTAATTTACAAAAATCATTTAAAAATAAAAATTAATTTCTGAAAATTAGAAAAATTATTTTAAAAATTATTTTAAGTTATAAAAATTAACTTAATAATTTTACATATTTTTCATAAATATTAATATTTATTTGAATATTATTGATATTTAATTTATTTAATAAATACATTAAATTAATTAATTAAAAATGATTTTATTATATTAAAAATCATTTTAAATGATAATAAGGTATTTAAAAATATTTTAAGTTATAAAATATAACTTTTAATATTTTAAAGCAAATTTCACTAATTATTTAATATTAATGATATTAGATTTATTTAATAATTATATTAAATAAATTAATTTAAAAATGATCTTAATATTAGAAAAATCATTTTAAATGAAAATAAATAAATTAATAATATTTTAAGTTATAAAATATAACTTTCAATATTTAAAGGTAAATTTCATTAATTAATTATTATTAATGATATTAAGGTTATTTAATATTTATATTGAATAAATTAGTTTAAAAATGATTTTAATATTAAAAAATCATTTTAAATGAAAATAAAGTGTTTAAAGATATTTTAAGTTATAAAATGTAACTTTTAATATTTAAAGGATAATTTTATTAATAATTTAATATTAATGATATTAATTTAATATTAATGATATTAATTTAATATTAATGATATTAAATTTATTTAATAATCATATTAAATAAATAGTTTAAAAATGATTTTATTTATTTACAAATTATTTAAAAAGAATATAAATGAATTAAAAATATTTTAAAGTTATAATTAATAACTTTTAATATTTGGATAAATAGTACATTAATATTTAAATATTAATGGTAATTATTTAAAAATGATTTTAAATATTTTAAAAATCATTTAAGGGTAATATTAATACTTTAAAAGTATTTTAAGTTATTATAAATAACTTTAATATTTTGGCAATGGTTTCATTAATAGTTTAATATTAATTAAATGTTAATGATAATAGAATCGTTTAATATTTAAATCATTTAATAATGATTCCGGTGTTTGAAAATTCATGATAAATTATAATAAATATTTAAAAATTATTATAAGTCATTTAAAAGTAATATGACTGATACTTACAAATATTAAACTTCAGGATAGAGTCTTAGACTCGTTAATTACCCGATAAAGCCGTTGGTAGACCGACATGTTTCAGAAATTGATCTGAACTTAGATAATTTGAATGTATTAATGTTTGTATGTGATTCAATGATTGTTGAATATGTGTGACAATGTGATTATGTTATGTGTTGACTGCAATAAGCAGTATTATGTGTTGCGATATATTATGCTAATCAGTAAAATAATCTTATTACTGATAGGTTGTTATACAAAAGATAAGAACTAAGTTGCGTATTGTAAGCAATAGACCAGACAAGTATCCTAACTTTGCATTTTCTTTATGCAATGGACATGAGTAAGAAAGTTTCAGAATTATATTATTATTGTACTAGATTATTAACCCTATTGTGATAAATACTATATCCGATCATTATTTATCAACATGGTATTATATTATATAATTCATATATATATTACGCTCACAATTTCTAAATATGGTTATACAAGTGTCCTCACTTGGATAGTCATTGTATTTAATCACATGTTGATATATATATATATATATATATATATATAAATATATATATATATATACCTCTAAGCTATTTGATCAGCTAGACACAGATTTAGAAATATCATTGAATATGATAAAACCTTTTTGTATCTAATCAAATTGTTTTGGTTCGGATTCCAGACTAAGTATGAACATCTCGATCAAGGGAAAACTTTTATGCGCCCAAGGCGGACAGAATGAACAATAATATCGTTCTTGTATGTAGTATTGATCAATGTGACACCCCCAAACCCAAGTACTTCATTGCCACAGGATTTGGTGTTCACTTAATCAAACATTCATATCTAACTACCTAATCACAATAAAACTGGATAAATAAAACCTTTCCCAATAAAAGGGTTACATAATAAAAATCTCCCAGGTTGTCTAACCTTTAAATACAATCATTCAAATGCGAAAATAAAAATAAAAATAAACACACTTCATTACAACCATTCAATTTAAAATCTGTTAATCAAATATCAACACATTACAAGTCTTCAACACTTGTTCATCTTTCCTTTTCCCTTATTGGTGCTAGGTACATCAACCTTTTCATCTTTAACTGTAAGAGTTATATAAGCAAGAGTGAGAAAACAAAGCTCACTTGAAACAATAAGGAATGAAAATCTTTACAACAACTGTCAAATAAGAGGCTCGAAAGAATTCAACAATACAATTTATCAACATTCTGAAGTTTATAACTGAGGGTCCTAAGACCACGAACTATGTCCATAGTTATAAGTAATGTTTCAACTTAAACTTTAACAGTCATAAGACTATAGGGACTCCTCGTACTTAGGGGGATCAGCCCTTCGTACAATGTATCGTGCATAAAATTTTCAACGCTAAGCGTAAGTTACCCCTAATAATAGGGTTGTTCATCTCAGTATTTAGAGTACAAGTCCGCACCAAAGTGAGTTTGGTTTGGATACCTTTCAGGGTAATTTGGAATTCAACGAACATCAACTAAGGATTAGTTGAATAAAACCAATAACATCATACTATCGAATAATCGTAATTGAATCAACATGGTAAAATAAAGTCATGCTTTAGGAATAATCTAATAGCATACAATCTGGAATAACTAGAACACACCTTGCTTGAACAATATTAAGCCAAGGTTATTTAGAATTGAATACTAAGCATGCATGGCAATATGAAAGATAAAACTATTCAAATATATTTGGGCATGCTAAACAACAAGTTAAATACAAGAATAACTTGTTCAATATAAAAATCAAAATTTAGAAAGCTTGCATCATTTATAAGGTAATCGAATTGGAAACCATAATTGCTTCAATAAGAAAATAGATTAGAGAACTTGCCTTGCTCG
Source organism: Panax quinquefolius (assembly GCA_020205615.1). Classification (NCBI taxonomy): domain Eukaryota; kingdom Viridiplantae; phylum Streptophyta; class Magnoliopsida; order Apiales; family Araliaceae; genus Panax; species Panax quinquefolius. Next base: position 50,816 of record JAINUW010000714.1, on the reverse strand, counting down.
TGGGCTAAACCGAACAATTCAAATCACAATATCCTATAAGCATATGTCATCATGACATAATTAGTCACTAACAAATATAACTAAGTATATTCATCATGTAGGTTTGATTATTTAATCACATAATCAAATTATAAAACAAGTTAATTGTTAATAACATGTTTATTTATAGTATAAAAATACTGAAATTAACATTTTATAGTCCTATTATTATCCCATAACAATTCCTTCAAATTTCGAAAGTACAAAAGTACACAAATGTACCATTATCAGCTTAACTTCGCGTTGCGTAGCGGAGATGGCCTTCTTGGCATGACGATAATAATACTATCGAGTCCTGTTCTTGGCGTGGAGCTATGCACTGAATAAGAAAAATCTAGCGATCTTCGATCGACAACTTCAATAACAGTATGAACAAAAGCCAATTTTGGCCTACAAGCTCCTTTCTAACAGTCTAATTCACATGTAATTCATACAAAGACTTCATGTAAACATAATCAAGAACTCCTAACATGTTTCTACCCATACAACAACATAAACAACAAATTTAAAACATCCAATTTTACTATTTTTGATAAAAACTCACTTTTTGATGTTTTTAATGAAAATAAACACTGTGATTTTGTTTTCTAACCAAAATAGTTAATTCAAAGCACTTTATCAATGTTTATACACACTCTACCACATTCAATAATCAATTTATCAACTAAACAACTAATTAACCCTTAATTTCTACCTTAAACCAAACAATATATATTCACAAAAACTCTCTGTAAAAAATATTTTTCTTTACAAATTAGATACATATCATCAATTCATTGACTATAACTTATGAAAATAGTTTTAACATCATTAGTATATCATATAAAGCCACATAACAACAACAATTTATCCTTACACAAGGATTCTACAGAGAATTAAGGAAGAGAAAAAAACTAAACTTTTAAAACTAAAAAAAATAAAAAAAATAGGATGATACCTTGAAGAAGATGATGATACTATCTCTTTGACTGTCAAGCTTTTCTCCTATTCACTCCCAATTCTCTAGGATTCTCTCACTTTTCTTCTTCTCTTATTTTTCTTCCTCTGAGTTTTTCTTTTCTTCTCTCTTACCTCTCTCCTCTATTCTTACGTCTTAGAATATAATGCATATAAGATATAATATATATTAATTATATAATATAATACTAACTTAACTAACATCAATTATTTTCATTTTTGAAAACCAAAAGCCATAAGGCTTGTTTGGCTAACCACTAAAAAAATAATCAATTAACCCTTATGCCTTGTTTGGTAAAACATAATTAGATTAAAGACTTAATAGGCATTAGGCCTTGATTGGCAAAACTGAATTAAAACTTCTTTAAGTTATTTTAATAACTACTTTATAAAAGGTTATTTGTCATACTTTTATTTAATTAAATTAATTCTAATAACAATTCATTAAATTACTTTAACATGTAAATTAATACAACAAAATTATAATTTTCTATATTATTTTTACTTTATTTAATCAACTAACACATCCTTTTAATTACAAATTCAAATAAAAGAATAATAATTCAATTAATCAAAACTCTCTAACTTAATAATTAAATTAAATTAGAATAAAATAATTAATTTCCTTGATTATTTATTTAACAAATAGTTAACCAAATTGAATCAAATTTGAACAATTATTTATTCAACAATAAACACATCCATTAAATACTTAAATAATTTAATAAATATTTAATATAACAATTAAAAATTCTGGAATGTTACATCATTCCCTCCTTACAAGGATTCTGTCCTCAGAATCACAATTCAAACAATTCATTCGTTATAATCAATACAGGGCACATTGGGCAGATCACCCTCGTGTCCGTAAGTTATGACGGTTTGTGGATGAAGTTCTGCTAAACCTATTCGAAAATTGAAAACAATGTTCATAGTATGTCGACCACCCTATATATATAGTCAGTACATAGTTTTAAAAAATTTGGTATAGAATTGTTATGTTATTATTATCGGTTTAGTTTACTTCACAACTATTAATTCATTGTAGAAGTGATGTATAAAGAAAACATTTAATTCTTTCAGCTATTATATTTATAATTGTTATTACTTGTTGGGCACCCAAATGCTCATTCTTGCTTTAAATTTAAATGTTTTCAGCTAAGCGTGATCAACCTGAAGGTTCAGACAAGAACAAGTGAAAAGGAAAGCAAACAGAATGTGTTTAATGATATCTTTTGTAATAGTTAGACTATATTAAAACTATGATATGTATTATCTATCATGTAAAGAATTATAGTAAAGGTTGCATACTTGGAATTAGACTCTGATATATGTAAGTTAAGTTTGATATTTATATTATTGTTATTATTATTAGTATTATTTCGCTCATAGAAATGGTATCGGGAAGCACCAAGTTCGGGTTTCAAGTACCCAGATTTGGGGGCTCCACAGAAACAACCCCCAGAGGGTCCTTAAAAAGAAAGAGGAAGATGTTTCCTTGATACAACAAGTTCAAAAAGGTAGTCAGAATATGCCTATCCAGAGGAGAAACTACTCCCCTTTGCACGCACAGTCTTCAAACCCTCCATTGCCTAAAGGTGGAGAAGTCAGACGCCCTCGAGTGTTTACACCCTTAGGGGACTCGCTCGAGAATATACTTACCCTTCTGACTACTTAAAAGAAAATTACACATCTTCTTCCACCAGCCAACCCGAATGGAAAGGGTTTCAATGCTACTCAGAAGTGTGCTTATCATGTCGGGGGACTGGGACATGACACTCAGAATTGCTGGGCCTTGAAACATAAGATCCAGGACTTAATCGACAATGGGGAGATTGTCGTGACTAAACGCGACCAACCTCATGTGCAAGACAATCCTCTTCCTCAACAAAAAGAAGAAGAGGTCAATATGATTAATTGGAGCAGTGGACAAAGTTCTAATTACGTTGTTTAATCTTCCCAGACCAGCAAAGGCGGTACTGACAAATGGGATTATGCATAGTTCTAGTTCATGATGGAATGAAAGATGAATGCTCTCTGCAAGCAAGAAGATCAATTGGCAGAACTGGTGATTCATCAACACCAAGTCACACGCCAATTAGTCAGTCAGGAGCATGCTAGTCTCCTTCCTTTTGTCATGAATACTCCATCCTTACCTTCAGAAAGTGAAACACTAAAGGATAAAGTTACAAAAAGAGCAAGTGCCAAAGCCCGTCGAGAGTTTACTAACAAACGGGAATTTACATATCTTGGCCAACCTATGGAGGAAATATTTCAGATGTTGATCAATAAAGGAAGAATTACATCCCTTCTACCTCCAATCAATCCCCGTTCCAGACGATTCAATTCCAATAGAGTATGCCAATATCACTCCCACTCTCGCGATCACAACACAGAAGAATGCTGGGCACTCTGCCACCTCATTCAAAATTTAATTGATAGCGGTGTCTTGCAAATGGCAGACGACGACACTTTGTTACTCGAGAGTGGGAATACATATCCTATAAAGTGAAAAGACGGAGTAGTATTAGTTATATCTATTGAGGCTGATGATGCTTCCAGACCACTCATCATACAATCAATCCGACTCAAAGGTATTGATAATCCTTTGATATTGGCTGCACTAGAGCCAATTAGCTTACCATTCAGACCACAGTATCCTATTGTCAGCCTACAAAAAGTGCCATGGAATTATAGAGAGGCGGAAGTATCCACATCTCCTACAACTATTGCAGCATTGAAGGAAAATCTAATATATCTTCCCCAATGGGTAATGAAGCCTTCCATCAAAGCAGGGGAAAAATTCCCGTAGAGAAGATTGAAGAGTTCCTCTGTATTATGGGTCATAATGAATCCAAGGTGGTTTTAAGCTTAAGGGAAGCTCCACAACAAATTTCCATACTGGACTTGGTTTTATCTTCCGAAGATCATAGGAAAGTCTTACTCAAGGTCTTGGAACAAGCCTATTTTTTGAAATCAGTTGATGTGGAAAAATTCCAACATCTGGTTGATCAAATTTTTAACAACAATGTGATATCTTTCACTGATGATGACATACCGCCCGAAGGGACCGGTCATTGCAAGCCGTTGCACATAGCGGTGTTATCCTCCGAATATATGGGGGGCGAAGTCTTGATAGATGGAGGTTCGTCTTTGAATATCTGTCCTTATGCCACTTTGGTGAAGATGAACATCAATCTCAAACAAATCCGAAGCAGCTATACTGTTATTAAATCTTTTAATGGATCCCGACAAAATTCTGTCGGAGAGATTGAACTGCTAATTGAGATTGATCCCCATACATTCTGCGTATGTTTTCACGTGCTTAAGATAGATTCAGGATATAACTTGCTATTTGGAAGACCGTGGATTCATATGGCTGGGGTCGTCCCCTCCACTCTTTACCAGCAACTCAAGTATATCATTCACGACAGCCTAGTCACTATTAATGCTAAGCTATAATTTCTTGAACAAGGTGGCTTGCCACTAATCAGCTTCAATTCAGAAGTTGAGCCGATCAGCTTTCATACTTTGGAACTGAGCAACACTTACTACCATCCCCTTGGGACACCATCTTTCATACCCAAGATTGCTTTCGAAGTAATGTCGGCTACTCAAGAAATGATGTCATTGGGTCATCAACCTGAACAAGGGTAAGGCAAAGATCATTAGTGTATTAAGCACCCAATTCAAGTGTCTAGTCAAATCGGGACAACTAGACTAGGCTATTTTGCTAATCCCAGTCATAGGAATCCTCATAAGCACAAATAGATTCCTTCAACTTTAGCCACACAACGATTGTCTCCACCTGCAAATCTTGAGCTTATACAATCTCTGGTAAAGGTGACAACCCACGTTATGGCTATGTTATTTCCCAAGCCAATACCGGTCAAGGGAAAAGAGGTCTTAATTCCTGATCCCATAATGGAAGAAGAGGAACGGAGACATAAATAAGACATCGCCAGGATGATGTCAAACATACGCATCATTGTCCATGATAAATATACAAACAGATACACCCCAGATGATGATTGCCCAGATGTCATGGTCATCATTAGGGAAAAAGAGAATGATGATAGCCCCTCCATCATTGCAGTCGATCAGGACTTTACCCTCGATAATTGGAACAACACTCCATGCATTGGTCGACGAGGGTAAAATGGGCAAAAATTCATCTGCCCAGTAGATAACTTTAACTGCTTACTTTTCTGTACAGTATTATCAATTGTTTTATCAGTACATGCTAACACTTTTGTATGATTAAACAATTTCATATATTAAGTGAAACCATATTTTGTTTCAGGACTCTGAATTTAGATGTGCCTCAGATTGCTTTATTAATGAGGTGCCTTTTCTCCACAAGGATCGTAACTTTGATGAAAAGTTGGACTCAGACTTGATGGAAATACAAGAGGACATTGAGATACCTCAGGAGATTAAAGAATGGGTAGAAGACAAACCTAAACCTAACCTTGATCAAACCACCTCTTTCAATCTCGGAACCTTAAAAACCCTAAGCTAATCCAGATTGGTTTAGACCTCACTCTAAACCAACAGAATGACATGGGTGCTTTACTAACCCAATTCTAGGATGTGTTTTCATGGTCTCATGAAGACATGGTGGGTTTGTCCACTGACATTGTCCTTCATCACCTTCCCATTAAAGAGGGATTCAAGCTAGTCAGGAAGATGCTCAGGCAATTGAAACCTAAGTGAAGTTTAAAGGTTAAAGAAGAAATTGTGAAACAATTTCAAGCGGGCATCATCATGGTGTCTACATACCCTGAATGGCTATCAAACATAGTCCTCGTGCCTAAACTGGGAGGAAAGGTGCGAGTTTGCATGGATTACCTGGATCTGAATAAAGCTTTCCTTAAGGATAGTTTTCTCGTGCCATTTATCCATATTCTCATTGACAATACTGCTCAATACGGTATGTACTCCTTTGCAGATTAATTTGCGGGGTATCATCAGATTATGGTTGTTGAGGACGATCATGAGAAAACTTCTTTCATCACGCCTTGGGGAACCTTTTATTAAACATGGTTGTCATTCGGTCTCATTAATGCCAGAACAACCTATCAGCGAGCTATGATGGCTCTTTTCCATGATTTAATGCACAAAGAGATAGAGATCTACGTGGATGACAACATTGTCAAGTCCCGAAGGGAAGAAGACCACTTAGACCATCTCAGAAAGCTCTTCAATAAATTGCTTAAGTATGACTTGAAGTTGAATCCAGCCAAGTGCACCTTTGGCGTTAAATCAAGCTAGTTGCTAGGTTTCCTAGTTAGCCACAAAGGGATTGAACTGGATCCCACCAAAATCCAGGCCATCAAGGTAATGCCCATTCCTCAGACAGAGAAGGAAATACAGGGATTTTTGGGAAGAATCAATTTCATTAACCGGTTCATCTCTCAACTCACAACAACCTGTGAGCCCATCTTCAAGCTGTTAAGGAAGAACTCCTCTATGAAATGGAAAGATGAGTGTTAGAAAGCCTTCCTTACAATCAAATAGCAGTTGGTTAACGCTCCCATTTTGGTACCTCCAAGGAATGTTGTTCCCCTATTTATGTACCTTTCCATCAACGACAATGTTATGGGCTGCATGATGGGATAAAAAGACGATAGAGGCCAAAAGCGAGCTATCTACTACTTAAGCAAAAGATTCAGTAGCAGTGAATACAAGTACACTCTGATTAAGAAGACTTGTTGCGCTTTAGCATGGGCTTCCATGAGGTTACAACATTACCTTCATGGTCACACAACCCATCTCATATCCCGCGTGGATCCTCTCAAATATGTGTTCAGTAAACCCATACTCAATTATCCACTATCCAGATAGCAGTTGATTCTGCAACAATTCGACATCGTCTACATGACGTAAAAGTCCATTAAAGTTCAAGGAACTGTAAATCATCTGGTCGTCGAACCCGCATGGGATTACAAACATTTAGAAACAAACTTCCCTGATGAAGGGGTCATGGCAATTCAGCAACACCATCAGTACGATGCATGCTATATGTGGAAAATATATTTTGATGGAGCTGTTAACACAGAAGGTTTTGGAGCTGGGGAAGTTCTAGTGTCTGGTACGGGGGAGTAATATCCTGTCGCCGTCAAATTGCAGTTTGTCAGCACCAACAACACAGCCGAGTATGAAGGATGTATCATGGGGCTAAAACTTTCTCACTCAATGGGTTTCAGATGGTTAACTGTCTTTGGGGATTTGGAGTTGGTAATCAAACAAACCACGGGAATCTATCAAACTAAGGAACTACATTTGCTGCCTTACCATTGGTAAGTTTTACAGATGGCTTCAGAGTTTGAAGAAGTAACCTTCCTCCACATTCCTTGAAACAGAAATGACTTTTCGGATGCACTAGCAACTTTGGCCTCCTTGATTCACATATCTGACAAGGAAAGCATGCCAAACATCACATTTTCCCTGCAAAAGGCTCCATCATATGGGAACTATGTTGGAGTAGTATCGGATGAGCTACCTCCCATCCAACACCCTTGGTATTAGCACATCAAGGAGTATCTGTGAGATGGATCTACACCCGCTGAGGCTAGCCCGACTGAAAAAAGGCTGATCCATCGATTGGCTATAAAATTATACTTGAGCGGAGATGCACTCTACAAAAGAGATGCGAGATTAAGTCTCCTTAGATATCTGGACAATGACTAAGCTCATAGGCTCATGAATGAAATCCATGGTGGAGTATGTGGCCCACACATGAGCGGCCCCCTACTTGTTAAGAAGATCCTCATAACAAGGCATTATTGGCTTACTCTCAAGGCTGACTGTGATGATCACGTCAAGAGGTGCTACCAATGCCAAATTCATGGAAATTCTATCCACGCCCCTCCAAGGGAACTCCACAATATCAGTTCGCCCTGACCCTTCTCAATGTGGGGAATAGACGTGATCGGACCCATTGAGCCCAAAGCCAGTAATGGGCATCGGTTTATCTTCACCATGATCGACTACTTCACCAAGTGGGTAGAAGCAGCCTCCTTCCCTAGGGTTACCAAAGAAGTCATCATTACTTTCATCAGAAATAATGTCATTTGTCGATATGGACAACTAGAAGTCATTGTGTCAAACAATGCTAAGAACCTCAATAACAAAATGATGGAAGAGTTATGCCGTAAATTCCACATCAAACACCTTAACTCTGTCATCTACCGTCCAAAGATGAATGGTGTTATTGAAGCGGCTAATAAAAACATCAAGAAAATCATGCAAAAGATGTCCGCCAACCACAAAGGATGGCCTTAACTTGTTGCCTCTCACTTTATTAGCCTACAGAACTTCAATGCGTACTTCCACTGGGGCAACCACCTACTCCTTAGCCTATGGGATGGAAGCAGTGCTCCCCATAGAGGTGGAAATGGAATCCCTTAGAGTGTTGATGGATGCTCAGCTAGATGAAGACCAATGGGTACAAGACAGATATCACCAATTGTCTCTAATAGACGAAAGGCGAACCGCGGCTATCTTCCATGGCCAGTTATATCAACAAAGGATCGCCAAATCCTACAACAGAAAAGTCTGGCTACGACAGTTTAAACAACGTGACTTGGTTTTGAAGAAGATCATTGACAACCAAGGTCAATCTAAGGGAAAATTTTCTCCAAGCTGGCAACCATCTAAGTTGCGGTTGATTCCTTGAAGAGCAACACCAATCCATAAGAGATGGAACTAACTGGGCTCCTCTTAAATGGGAGTACTGGCGACCATTTATGGTGCAGTGAATCTCAGAGAGGAAAAGTCACACTCCTCTACACATTTCCATACAGAAACCAGTCCTAAGACACCAAAGAGGGTAGGGATACACATAGATCAATGATCCATTCTGAAAGATCTTACGATGTCTCAATGTCCACACATCAAGGATGAGTTCAGAATACATCAAGATCATAAGACCTGAAAAAATAGGTAAATATCAAGCAAGTATCAAGGCACAACTAAAAGGGAAGTGAATCAAAATATAATTCCCTGCCTTATATAATGCTGTTTGATATATACATATGTGATGTACATGACAAAATGGCTTAGTTAGTCTGTACAGAAAAGTACAAGTCTAGCTATGGATCTGTATGTATGCGGACTATCAGATCTAACATAGCATCTCTCTCCGAAGAAAGAGGTAACACTACAGGTTCATGCCCAATGGTATCTACACGAGCTAGCAGATCTGAGGCCAACTGCATGGTGGCATGATGCTCATCAATTTATGCACATATATCGGTAAGGATGCCAGTCGTAAGGGATCTCACTGAAGCACTATCTATGTCAGCCACATCCCGAGCAGATAGGGCAGCATCCCGCTCTATAATCAATGCATCTCTGGCTGATCTGGCCTCATCTCTCTCCAATAAATTGGCGTCTCTCCCATCAAGAGCTGTCAACATCAAGGCCCTAGCCTGATCTCTCTCAAAGGTCATCAGATAAAGACTCTGCTCTAAATACTATGCTAAATACTGAATCACAGTAGCACTCGTACTGGGAGAATCCATTACAACTGCTGGCAACCCAGTGGTCAAATCCACCTCGGTGGGAATATAAGTCTCCTCCATAGGCTCCCCATCGTCGGAATCCATCCCCTGCACTATGGATACTGCCACAGTCAATGCCGTCTCTGTCTTCATCCATGCGGAATACTATGCAGAATAACTCGGGTGGCTAACAGAAAACACAGCTAACTCACGCTGATCACAACAGGCGTACAACCTGGATTTATCCTCTGCTGATAAGTGGCGAGAAGCTAAGCACTGACTCAATGCCCCCTCAAAAGGATTGAAGTCCTGGAACTGGTTAAACTGACACATCACGACCAGTGGGTGATAAGTAGTCATGCCCCTTAAACCAGCTAGAGGGAGATAATCCATGCCTAGAGCATGAGTTATGAAGTTGTAGGGTGAGCTGAGCCCTGTACACGGCAATATATCAAACAGATCTCTGATCCCTACCAGGAAAACGGACCAAGATGTAGGATCTGTACACTCCGCAAGCTGGAAGGAGTATGACATAGCTATCTCATGGGTGAAACAATATCTGTGCCATCTGAAAGTGCCAATCGGTCTCAAGTCTGACATAAACCACACGTACAACATGACCGAGCTGCTTGTGAATACCCCTGTAGGGTAAGTGCTATAATATGTGGTCGACCTCAGTATCTCTACTATGATCATCGGTACAATGGTGTGACCCTCCCTGAGAGCTCTCACTTCCATAATAACGCCAATATCTAGCTCATTCTTGTACCGTGGCATGTATACATACGACAATACGCATAGTAGCAAGACATCTACTCTGGCCGAGTGCCAATGATCCTCCTGCATGGTGAAATCCCCGGAGTGCCGTGTATGACTATCTTCAGATCCAAATCAGTCAATCAGAAAACACTGGGATACAACATGACCGGATGTGATCTCATTCTGCACAACTCTACACCTCAGCCCTGTGAGGGTCATAAAATGTTGGCTCATATCGCCGATGGCCATCCGTTCGTAAGGTCTGTCCAATGGCAGTGCTGTCAACCGTGCATACTCCTCTAGAGTAGGACTCAACTCGTGGATGCCAAACCGAAAGACCTGCCCCTCCGGTATCCAATGCTCCAGCGTTATACGTTCCTCATTTTCTACCAAATGAGGTGCAAACCTGGATAACTCCGCGAACTTTGCCTCGTATTGAGACATCGTCATGTTGTTCTGTTCTAGTCTAATAAACTCTACCTCCTTCATATGATGAATACTTTCAGAAAAGTACTTATCATTGAACAATTTCTGAAATCTTTCCCAAGACATCTTAAGTGCGGCTGGCTGGGTACGCTTCACAGATTCCCACCAGTAATCTGCCTCACCACGGAACATAAAGGTGGCGAATGGAACCTTCTGTTCCTCTGTGCATACCAAGACATCTAATATCTTGGTAATTTGTTTGACCCATGTTTCACCTTTTCGGATCGAGGATTTCCCAAAATCTGTCGTCCCAACTCCTTGAATCGCTTAATTTGATGTGATGGGGCCATAGCGTTGCCATCATTTTCACCCGTATTTTGTACACGAGTCTCCCTTGTCTGATTTTGCATGAACTGCAAAAATCTCCTAAACATTCCATCATTCATCGTTTGCTCGGTAGTGTTGTTTACAGGAGGAATATTGCCTTCCTGTTGCACGTTCTCCTAGTTTCGACTAAAGGTTGTTCCACGGTCTCATACACTCCATTGTTAATGTTCTCGGACCATTCTTAAATCATCGCCATAAAACAAGGGTTAATTATACAAATTAACATATCACATAATATCCCTATATTATGACCGACCAACAAATAAGCTTAGATAGGACACACTAGCGAAGAATTTACTCATCTCTCCCCTCTTAGTTCTATTCCCCAATCTCCGCTAGAGACCATATCCCTAGGCTTTGATACCAACTGTGACGCCCCCAAAATAGGTATAGAACACCCATTCTGAGTCGCCAAATACATGGTACAGAAAGCAAACTACAACTTCAATAATACAATTGTCGTGCAAAATACGACAACACATACTGTGAGTTTAAATACAAATATTGTCTTCTAGACAATATCCACACTCAAATAATTACTCATTACAATTATTCATACACTATTTTATATAAATAGTGAGGACTGCTAAAACATCTTTCTAGAACAATCACTCCATACCCTGACTAGATCCTGCTATGTTCTCACCTCCTAAGAAGAAAAATGGAACAAAAAGGAAAAGGGTGATCTCAACTAGCCCAGTAAAGAATATTATGACTAAGATAATATACAACAAATTATTATTTGTCTTCAACAGGGAAAAATCTGATAAAATATAATAGACAACAAGTTTTAGATCAACAAATGCAGCGAAAACAACAATCCATTAGAAGAGTCACTTAGAGAATGAGTTCTACTATCTTCTAGGATTTAAAAGTCCATCATCAATATTTTATCCCTGTAACAACAATCAATATACATCTTTAATCAAATATTCATCTTTGCACTACAGGACGAAGATATTCATTTATATCACCAGATTGATCATGTTCATCTCAACACTGTTCATCTTTTTACTACGGGCAAAAGATATTCATCGATTAATCATTCATCTTTTGCACTACGGCCAAAGATATTCATAATATCATCATTTAAGGTGAGGATGATGAAAATATTTTAAGAAAATGAATCCAAAGAGACAGAAGAACAAATATCAGGGATTCATATTACAGTTTATCCAATATCAATAATACTTCATAATAACCAATTGTGAAGCAGAATTCAAAAATAAAGATCTAAACATGGATACAATCAAAGATAGTAACCATAACAGACATCTTGGACAAAAAGGAAAATTTTTATTTATCGGTGAATAGTGCCGTATTCATGAATAGTGCCATATACGTGAATAGTGTCGTATACGTGAATAGTAACCCCAACACAAAAGTTCCAAATTTGATTAAAAAGTTCAAACCAATATTTAGGCATAATGATATTGAAGAAAATAATATCATTTAAGAAGAAAATAACATCCCTTACCTCAAAATAACGGTACTTCTGATCTAATATCGGATAAAGTCAAGGAAACTTGTACCAAACAACAACTCTCAAAGTATTAAAATACTCACAAAAATACTCTCGATAATCTAGAGAGAAAGAAAACTTGTTTCTGGTGTGATTTTCAATTCTAACCTAAGCGTCTATTTATAGAAAAATGCTAGAATGCCAAAACAGACTAAATAATAAAATATTAATTTTCTTTTTTCTTCTTCCATGCACCAACCAATTTTGAATCAAGCATGCCATCTTGGACAAAAAAAAATAGCAGCCCATGTGTATTCAACACCAACCAAAAGTGGGTCTCACCCATAATTTAATAAAAATCATTTTATTTTTCGAAACTTCAGTAATTCATAGAAAATAGCCCGTTTATCAGAAAAATATGAATTTATGTCCATTCCACAAGAAATTAAATTCTCTACAACTTTTTAGCTTTGAGTTTTTCCAAATTCCAAACAAAAAATATCCTAAATCCACAAACGGATGATTTTTTAATACCTCCATTCCGATAAAATACTGATAAAACACCTCAGCATTAATTCCTTCATTTATAACCACATAGAATCCATCATTTATATCCACAACAAAAAAAATAATTTCCTTATCATATAAATCAATAATTAATTATTCACAAATAATATTACAGAATCACAATTATGATAACTAGGCCGTTCCCAGGAAAGAGGGGGCTTTCCAATAAGGATTTCTCCTTACTGACACACAATTAGGTGACCAAACCTCTACTTGACAGAACTTTCTAGACATTGCCAATAATGCTATCTAATAATATTACTCTAATAATATGAATTATTGATCTGATAATGGGAAATACTGTGCAATGACAATTATTGAAACAACAATAATATTAAATATCAACGCAACAATTATTGAATCAATAAAATAAAATATTGAACAGTAACTACTGTAACAATTATTGAGTAGTGCCTTCTTATGTACGAATCAATAATTCAACAATATTGTGTAATACCGTGTGCTACTGTGCAACCATGCGTATTACTGTATTTTAACCAGCAGGTAATCCAACAGTGTTAACGGTAACAATTACGCCGTTATTTATAAAAACTCAAACTTTGTCATTTTCTTTCATCCAATCGTTTTCCGTTATGGGGCCGATAAATGGCTGCGCCGTATTTCGAATATTCCCCAACAACAAGAATATTCCACGACCAAACGAATATTCCCTGACAGAAATGAATATTTTATAACCACTTGCTTATTTTGAAAAATTTGCACATTTCACCCATAACCAAAGCATTATATCAAATTAACACCTTATTAATTCAGAATAATGATTAGAAGAAATTCAATATTATTATAATAAGTTGGGGTTTTACAACCTCCTCTCCTTATAAAATTTTGTCCTCAAAATTGACGTACGTACCTGGTGTTTCGAACAGGTGAGGGTACCTCACTTTCATTTCTGATTCCAACTCCCAGGTCATTTTTTCAATAGCATGGTTCCTCCACAAAACCTTAACTTGTGGTATAACCTTGGTGCATAGGACATGCTCTTTCATATCCAAGATTTTAATAGGTACCTCCTTGTATGTTAAATCTTCAGCTATCTCGTCTGGTTCTAACTCAATAATATGGTTCGGGTCTTTCACATATTTATGAAGCATAGATATGTGAAAAAAATTATAAACACGAGACATGCTTGGAGGTAATGCAAGTCTATTGGCCACATTTCCTATTCGGTCAAGAATCTCAAATGGATTAACAAATCTTGGATTGAGCTTTCCTCTCTTTCCAAATCTTGTAATTCCCTTCCATGGAGCAACACGTAACAATACATGTTCCCCAATACTAAATTCCACGTCCTTTCGATGAAGATCAACATAACTCTTTTGTCGATCCTGTGAGGTTTGAATACGTTATCAAATCATTTGGATCTTTTCTGTAGTCATGCATACCAATTCCAGTCCCAATAAAGTTGCTTCACCCACCTCATCCCAGCATACTGGAGAACAACACTTTCGTCCATACAAGGCCTCAAATGGAGCCATGCCTATACTTGCTTGATAACTGTTGTTGTAAGAGAATTCCACCAATAGTAAATACTTATCCCAACTCCCTTTGAAGTCTAGGACACATAGTCTTAATAGATCTTCAAGAGTTTGAATAGTCCTCTCTGATTGTCCGTCCGTTTGAGGATGGTATGCCGAACTGAATCATAAATCCGTGCCCATAGCTTTCTACAAGCTAACCCAAAATCGTGAAGTGAATCTTTGGTCACGATCCGAAACTATGGATACTGGCATGCCATGCAATCTCACAATCTCATTCACATACATACGAGCAAGACGTTTAAGGGAATAAGTTTCACGTATAGGTAAGAAATGACCAGACTTGGTTAATCTATCAACAATAACCCAAATCGCATCTATACCTTGAGAAACCTTGGGAAGACTAGTAACGAAATCCATAGTAATGTGTTCCCACTTCCATTCCGGAATCTCAAGTGGTTGCAATGGACCTTTTGGTACTTAATGCTGCGCCTTTACACATTGACAAGTTAAACACCTCGAGATAAACTTTGCGATCTCTCTCTTCATATTATTCCACCAAAATGTATGTCGAATATCATGATACATTTTGGTACTCCCAGGATGGATTGCAAATGGTGTGTTATGTTCCTCCATCATGATTATATGCTTCAAGTCAGAATCATTAGGAACGTAAAGTCTAGAGTTAACTCGAAGTATTCCTTCTTCATCGATTCTTGCTTCTAGAATAGCTCCTTCTTACACTTTCTTCTTCATACGCATCAGCCCCAGGTCCGTAGCTTGAGCAACTTTAACTTTATCGATTAAAGTCGGTTCTACTCGTATATTCTCCATCATCATGTGGATCCCTGGAGTCTTTAACTCAATCTCCATCCTTTGTAAATCGTATAAAATGGGTCTTTGTGTTAACAACATCGCACTCGTACCAGCATACGATCTTCTACTCAATGCGTGAGCTACTACATTTGCTTTTCCAGGATGGTATTGAATGGTATGATCGTAATCTTTCAATAGCTCGAGCCAACGTTGTTGCAGCATGTTGAGTTCCTTTTGGGTCAAGAAGTATTTGAGGCTTTTATGATCTGTATAGATCTTCACTTTCTGCCCATACAGGTAGTGTCTCAAGATTTTCAACGCGAAAACGACTGCTGCCAACTCTAGATCATGAGTAGGATAATTCCTCTCATATTCTTTGAGTTTTCGTGAGGCATAGGCTATGACTTTCCCATGTTTCATGAGAACACATCCTAACCCTTTGCCTGAAGCATCACTGTATATAACAAATCCATCCGAACCAAATGGTATTGCCAGAACAGGTGCCGAAATGAGTTTCCTTTTGAGCTCTTGGAAACTCTTCTCGCATTCCTCGCTCCATACAAATTTTGTATCCTTTCGTGACAACTGAGTTAACGGAGTAGTGATTCGAGAAATTCCTTCCACGAATCTCCGATAATAACCAGCTAAGCCCAGAAAGCTACGCACTTCGGTCACCGACTTCGGTTGCTCCCAACTTTGTATTGCTTCAATCTTTGTCGGGTCAACAGATACTCCATGTTTTGACACCACGTGCCCAAGAAATGCTACTTCCTCAAGCCTGAACCCGCATTTCTTCAGCTTGGCATATAGCATGTTTTCACGAAGCTTTTCAAGTATCAACTTCAAATGGTGCTTATGATCTTCACGACTTTTGGAATAGATGAGGATGTCATCAATAAAGATAACAACTGAACTGATCCAAATATTCCTTGAATACTCGATTCATCATATCCATGAAAGCAGCAGGAGCATTAATCAATCCAAAAGACATGACTAAGAATTCTTAATGCCCGTACCAAGTTCTGAAGGCAGTCTTTGGAATATCCTCAGTTTTAATCTTCAGCTGGTGATATCCAGAACGAAGGTCGATCTTTAAAAAGAATTATGTTCCTTGCAACTGGTCAAACAGGTCATCAATGCGAGGTAACGGATACCTATTCTTGATGATGACATGGTTTAATTCTTGGTAGTCAATACAAAGTCGCATACTCCCGTCTTTCTTCTTTACGAATAAAACAGGAGCACCCCAAGGAGATGTACTAGGACAAATGAAACTGATGTCTAATAATTCCTGTAGTTGGACATTTAACTCTTGAAGTTTAATAGGAGCCATTCGATATGGGGTTTTAGAAATGGGCTTTGTACCGATTCAAGGTCAATAAAGAATTCAACATCACGTTCTAGGGGTAGACCGGGAAGTTCTTCAGGAAATACATCAGGAAATTCTCTAACAACAGAAATATTATCCAAATCTGACTTGTCTTTATTCAAATCCATCACATGGGCTAAGAAAGCTTGACATCCGTTTTTTAATAAATGAATAGCTTTGTGGCTGGATATGACAGTGACTGATTTTAGTGATTTAGTTACTTGAATTCGCATAACAGGTTGGTTAGGAATATGAAAACTAACAACCTTACGAAAATAATCAATTTTGGCATGATGAGTGGTTAACCAATCAATTCCTAAAATCACATCAAAAGCAAGTATCTTTAAAGAGATAAGATCCACGGGTAATGTGATGGTGCCAACTTGGATCAAGCAAGATTTATAAACTGTAGATGTAACGAAGGTTTCACCCAACGAAGTTTCAACAGATAAGTTAAAATCCAATTTCTCCGGAGTCAAGTTTAAACGTTGAGCACAAGCAGGAGAGATAAAAGAATGGTTAGAACCATTATCTAGTAAAGTATAACCTTTGCAAGAGTTTGTGATTAGCTTACCCGTGATCACCTCGTTCGGGTTCCTCATATTTTGGCCAGTCACGACAAAAGCTCTTTCCGGAACCGCTGATTTTGACTTATCCGGGACAGCTTTTGGAGTCACCATCCCCGCTGAACTTGGTTTTGCTATAGAACACTCTCAGGCTATATGACCCTCCTTTCCATAGTTATAACATACCTTGGATTGTTGTGGGCAGTTTGGGCTGATATGTCCCTTTTTCCCGCATTTATAACACACGACCGGTGGTCGTTCTCCTCCCCTAGCAACAGTTGATGTTGGTGTTGTTGCTGATGTCTTCCCATCATTGTTGAATCTCCTATTTTTGAAATTTCCACTTGACTCGCCTCTTCTATTATCATGGCCATGATTACCACCCGAGTGGTTACCGCCTTTGTCCGTATGTTTTCCCTCCTCGCTGGTTATCATCGTTCTGATGACTGCTGTCACCGGTATGACCCTGGTTATGGTCCCTCAGTTGAGTATACTCATTATCTCGCTCTAATAATTGAGCACTGTTGACAACATCTGAATATAAAGAAAATTTATGAGAGATAAGATATTGTCGAATCTCGGGTTTTAGACCTCTTAGAAACATCCGCTTCATACATTCCCCATTTTCTACCAAATGAGGTACAAACCTGGGTAACTCTGCGAACATCGCCTTGTATTGAGACACCGTCATGTTGTTCTGTTCCAGTCTAATAAACTCTACCTCCTTCATATGACGAATACTTTCAGGAAAGTACTTATCATTGAACAATTTCTGAAATCTTTCCCAAGACATCTTAAGTGCGGTCGGTGGATGCGCTTCACGATTCCCACCGATGTCTGCCTCACCACGAAACATAAAGGTGGCGAATGGAACCTTCTGTTCCTCCGTGCGTCCCAAGACATCGAATATCTTGGTAATTTGCTTGACCCATGTTTCCGCCTTAATCGGATTGGGATTTCCCAAGAAATCTGGTCGTCCCAACTCCTTGAACTGCTTGGATGTGATAGACCGTGCGTTGCCATCATTTCCACCGGTATTTTGTACATGAGTCTCCCTCATCTGATTTTGCATGAACTGCAAAAAGCTCCTAAACATTCCATCATTCATTGTTTGCTCGGTAGTGTTGTTTACAGGAGGAATATGTCCTTCCTGTTGCACGTTCTCCTAGATTGTGACTAAAGGTTGTTCCACAGTCTCATACACTCCATTGTTAACGTTCTCAGTAGCCATTCTAAAATACTGCCATAAAACAAGGGTTAATTAAACAAATTAACATATCACATAATATCCCTATATTATGACCAGTCAAACAAATAAGCTTAGATAGGACACACTAGCGAAGGATTTACTCATCTCTCCCCTCCTAGTTCTATTCCCCGATCTCCGCCAGAGACCATATCCCTAGGCTTTGATACCAAGCTGTGATGCCCCCAAAATAGGTCTACAACACCCATTCTCGAGTCTCCAAATACATGGTACGTAAAAGCAAACTACAACTTCAATAATACAATTGTCGTGCAAAATATGACAACACATATCGTGTGAGTTTAAATACAAATATTGTCTTCTAGACAATATCCACACTCAAATAAGTCCTCATTACAATTATTCATACACTATTTTTACGAAAATAGTGAGGGACTGCTAAAACATCTTTCTAGAACCATCACTCCATACCCATTAGATTCTGCTACGTTCTCACCTCCCTCGAGAAGAAAATGGAACAAAAAGGAAAAGGGTGAGCTCAACTAGCCCAAAGAAGAATATTATGACTAAGATAATATAAAACAAATTATCATTAGTCTTCAACAGGGAAAAATCTGATAAAATATAATAGACAACAAGTTTTAGATCAACAAATGCAGCGGAAACAACAATCCATTAGAAGAGTCACGTAGAGAATGAGTTCTACTATCTTCTAAGATTTAAAAGTCCATCATCAATATTTTATTCCTGTAACAACAATCAATATACATCTTTAATCAAATATTCATCTTTGCACTACAGGCCAAAGATATTCATTTGTATCACCAGTTGGTTATGTTCATCTCAACACCTGTTCATCTTTACACTACGGGCCAAAGATATTCATCAGTTAATCATTCATATTTGTACTACAAGCCAAAGATATTCAGTAATATCATCATTTAAGACTAAGGATGATGAAAAATATTTTAAAGAAAATGAATCTAATGAGATAGAAGAACAAATATCAGGGATTCGTATTACAATTTATCCAAGATCAATAATACTTCATAATAACCAATTGTGAAGCAGAATTCAAAAATAAAGATCAAAACATGGATACAATCAAAGATAGTAACCATAATAGACATCTTGGACAAAAAGGAAAATTTTCATTTTTCGGTGAATAGTACTGTATTCGTGAATAGTTCCGTATACGTGAATAGTACCGTATACGTGAATAGTAATCCCGACACAAAAGTTCCAAATTTGATTAAAAAGTTCAAACCAATATTTCGGCATAGTGATATTGAAGAAAATAATATCATTTAAGAAGAAAATAACACCCCTTACCTCAAAATAACGGTACTTCTGATCGGAATATCGGATAGAAAGTCGATGAAAACTTGTACCAAACAGCAACTCTCATAGTATCAAAATACTCACAAAAATACGCTCGATAATCTAGAGAGAAAGAAAACTTGTTTCTGGTGTGATTTTCAATTCTAACCTAAGCGTCTATTTATAGGAAAATGCTAGAACGCCAAAGTAGACTAAATAATAAAATATTAATTTTCTTTTTTTTTCTTCCACGCACCAACTAATTTTGAATCAAGCATGCCATCTTGGACAAAAAAAATAGCAGCCCATGTGTATTCAACACCAACCAAAAGTGGGTCTCACCCATAATTTAATAAAAAATCATTTTATTTTCCGAAACTTCAGTAATTCATAGAAAATAGCCTGTTTATCAGAAAAATTATTGAATCAATAAAATAAAACATTGAATAGTAACTATTGTAACAATTATTGAGTAGTGCCTTCTTACGTATGAATCAATAATTCAATAATACTTTGCAATACCGTGTGCTACTGTGAAACCACGCGTATTACTGTATTTTAACCACCAGGTAATCCAACAGTGTTAACGGTAACAATTACGTCGTTATTTATAAAAACTCAAACTTTTTCGTTTTCTTTCATCCAACCATTTTCCGTTATGGGGCCCACAAATGGCTACGCCGTCGTACGAATATTCCCCAATAACAAGAATATTCCACGACCAAACGAATATTCCCCGACAGAAATGAATATTTTATAACCACTTGCTTATTTTGCAAAATTTGCACATTTCACCCATAACCAAAGTATTATATCAAATTAACACCTTATTAATTTAGAATAATGATTAGAAGAAAATTCAATTTTATTATAATAAGTTGGGGTCTTACATATGAAGTTATATTTAAGTTAAAAGTTTATGTGTACATTGAACTTACCTATATGTGTTAGCTAATGAACATCTTCAACATATAATACGTTATTAATAGGATTTGAAAGTGTTGATTTCTTAAAGTGGATAAACTACGCGTAAGGCGAGTTTCCTTAATTCTTACTCTTTTACTTGAGCAAGTATCTGAACCCTACTCTTATTGTGCAAGTATCTTTGCATTCTTTATTCGACGAATACCGTAAGCTTACCTCTTTGAATACAAGTTATATTACTTTCCTGTTCAAATGAGCTAGTATGTGTAAACCCTTAAGAAAATTATTATTCATGTTGAACTTGGTATTATTCTTGAGTATTGTGAAAGAGTCAATGCCATTTGATTCGGCTAGACTATATGCATGTTTATAACAACCCTTTTGGTAAGGTGAGTGTATGTTGTCGAAAACCCGGACACATGAATTGATATTATTGTGATGTTATGCATAACTTATGTAGACACTTCTTTTTTCTACATACATTACATCGACATTGCGGGAGGCGATTCGTCTTTCGGAGATAACCCTGGAAGACAGCTTACATCCATTCTAGATACTACCGGAAGTGTTGTTCCAACCCAGAACATAAACCAGGAACATCAGTTCCAACCCGGAACACAAACTGAGAACTTCATCTCAAACCCGGAACACACACCGGGAATGTCATTTCTAATCTCGGAGATAACCCCGAGGTTTGCAAGATCAAAATAGCGGCAACAACACCGGAGAGGACAGTTCTGTCTCAGCGATAACACCGTGACGTTCACTTCTAGTCCCAGAAACAACACTGGGAGTAGCAACTCCATCCTTGGTGATAGCCCCAAGGGATGCTTTTTCAGTTTCGGCAATAACTCCGGAATTGTTTGTTTCAAACATATGCGATCAACTTCAAGCTAAAACCTCCTACCGAGGCAATCATACCTCAGACCCGGAGCAAACAACGGGTAGATAGGTTCTTTCACAGATGACCTTGCGGTATTCAAACACTTGCAACAGTCCAATCTCAGATGTAACACTGAGCAACGTCTGCTTTCCGCTCAAACCGGCGATAACCCCGATAAAGAGTCAAAAGCGTCATCTTACCGCCTCAACAAGATGATATCGTGGCATACCAACAAGTAGTCCAATCTCAGATGTAAACCTGAGCAACATCTACTTTCAACTCAAACTGGCGAAAACCTCGGTGAGGAGTCAAACATCATCTTGTCTCTTCAATACCTGCGCGTCGTCACGACACTTCATACATATATACATACAACAATGTCCCATAAGAACCGAGGATTAACAATCCCGAGTGACTATTACGCCTGGCAGTACTTTGGATAGAATTTGAAGCTTAAAGACCATGGGCATAGACCCCTCTTCCTGACTTCGTACAACCTCTAATCCATGTCATTGCGTAACTCTCGACACAAGGCGGTCAGAAGAAGGTCGGATATACCTCGTTCGGATGCTCGGTTGAAGTTACGCAAGTTTGACGGACATTACGATGCCTGAGTGCACGTCTTTCTACGAGACAACCCAGGACCCGTGAGGCTCGGATGCACCACGACCAACTACTTGGTACAACCATGGCTACTACCAGTGTACTGCGACCATCCATCTATATATCTGAGCCTTGGGGGTCGACCATTTGAAGAGAGAGAGAGAGAAAAGATGAGGAAGCCACATCCATTTTACTCTGCATACACATCTTTTGAGTGTTTCCTCACTTTTAAACACTTGTTAGCTCACATATAGCTATCTTTTATCCGGCGGGGCCGAGTGTGTTTATCCATTTAAAGTCATAGAAGTCTACTTTGGCGGCCAACTTGTAAGCCTTCTCACATTATATAAAGTCTTCTTCTCATATTAGCACACCTTTTGTTGTACCGTTGAGAGTCGTGTGTGTGTGTTTGCGGGACTTGGTCCGTGGTTTTCATTCCTATATATATATATATATATATATATATATATATATATATATATATTTCATATATGGACTAACATTATCGAGTTATGCCTCGATTGAGCCTAGACTTGATGCAGGCGTTTATTGCTTTATATATATATATATATATATATATATATATATATTGTTATCGATTATATCATAATGAGCACAGATTTTTTTTATCCAGGATATATTTACTATATATATATATATATATATATATATATATATATATTATATATATCAGATGATTGTTGATTCACATCAAGAGGAGAGCACTTTTATATATATATATATATATATATATATATATATATTATTTATATTTATATTTACTTATATATTTATGTACACATTTATATTTATTACTTATTGGCGGTTGATCGCTTTACGACTTTATTTACATTTAAGTCCACACAGGTTTACTTACG
This sequence comes from Panax quinquefolius, assembly GCA_020205615.1. Classification (NCBI taxonomy): domain Eukaryota; kingdom Viridiplantae; phylum Streptophyta; class Magnoliopsida; order Apiales; family Araliaceae; genus Panax; species Panax quinquefolius. Next base: position 27,650 of record JAINUW010000714.1, on the reverse strand, counting down.
TGGTGGTTGATATATATATATATATATATATATATATATATATATATATATATATATATATATATATATATATATATATCGCTTTTATATATTTACATTTCCGATCCCCATGGAGTTGCTTCGTGGTGGTTGATCATATATATATATATATATTACGACTTTTATATATATAACTATTCTTGCTTTCCATACAAATTGCGGTATCATGTGAGCCTAGGAATCATGTGATCACAGATTCAGTCTACTGAATCTAGATTCGGTTCCCATGATGGACATATTTTTCAGGTATGGCGACTTGTACATTATTTTGATAGTGTGCGAATTTCCTTGGATGGTTGTCGTGCCCATGAGGAGTTCGACCTTCTTTGTATATTATTTTCTAGAGAATGCTTGCATCTCGAAAATAAAAGCAAACAAGCCAAACATTTAATAATAAAAATGGAAGTATGAAAAGGTCTCAATTCCTATTGAGCACATGGTTTGAAAAACCTCTTTTACAAAACTTCATTGATATATCTTGGTTAAAACTAAATTTTTCTATAAAATTCAAACCTTGTGTATATAGGTGCGAGCGAGGCCTCGCACTACTTTCAAATAATTTCACATTGATCCACACACACACACACACCACACATTCATATAACAATTTCTTTGAAAAGTGGCGGTCACCGTAGTAACACGGATGTCGGGGGTGCCTAACACCTTCCCTCGCATAATCAAGCCCCGGACCCAAAATGAATCTCGGTTTCACCGACAAACCCATCTAGCGATGTCAAATCAACGGGTCGATGTGCAAACCTTTTTGATTGCGTTGGTGCAACCAATTAAATACACTAATGGCGACTCTTAAAATCAAATCGTCGACATTATACATGTGGGACCTTTTCCTTTGTTTTTTCAACAAATCTCACATTAACATGAGAACACCAAAAAACAAGTAACGAAAAGGACACTCAAAAATCCAACGTCGACGGTGGCGACTCTGCTTGGGGACTCGAGTAAGAGGGCTTAAGCCGCTATTACAAGCTTTTCAAAATTGTTATATGCTTGTGTGTGAATGTTGCATTTACATTTATGATGAATGTGTATGAATGCATCTTAATTCTTGCCTTTGCTAAATATCTATACGTGATATTAGTGCTTTGCACATGTCATCATTTTGCATAAGCGGTGAGACACGTTGTATGTGAATGTATGTTGTGTGGTCCCTCCACCGGGAGGCTATCTACATCGGTGTTTGATTCTTTGGACTCGTGGGAAGAATAATTCCCCGGGGCTCAGGAAAGGCACCACTCAGATTCGCTCCAGTTGAACGACCAGATTAACTTCCCGCCAAGTAGATTGAGATGATATGGGAACCTTCATGCCAAAAAGCCGCGAGAGTAACCCTAAGATAGGTCAGCCTCTGATAAACCAAATGCGGAGGAAAGTCTCTTCATACTTTCCATTTTCAATTACTTGTAAACGCATTTACTTGTAATTTATTCCATGTTCATCCATATGTAATGGAAAGTATGAAGAATATATGTGCATGCATGACATGTTATCAATTAACAACTGGTTTTGCAGGAATAAATTCCTAAACGGACATGTTATGATAACATTTACATTACCCTAAGACTAAACTACGTAAGTCTTTTGTAGGGAAGCAATTGGGCACATTACCGCTCAAAATCCAAAAAGGCCACGAACTTCTGACCAATCATGTCTTCTTGACCCGGTCTAATCTTTGTCTCCGAAAGAATTTGATGGATTGAGTAAACAAATTGCGAGACTTGGTAGATTCTCTACTGAAAAATTTATGCGATCCACTCGAGTGCGAAGATACCTACACATACAAAATCCCTACACAAGGAGGAGTTCAAGATGCGGAAAAAATAATTCCGAACCTCGGTTGGATCTGACCAACAAAGACCACGAAAACACCCATCTCAAAGGAGATCCGAGACAACGGTGATATCGGGAAGAAGGTCCTTCAAATGGAGGAAACTATTACGTGTTCTCAAAGGGATTGGAACACGTGGCGGTGTTTCATATCTGAGACCTTTGCATATTTCACGGTGTTCATTATCGAGAGAAATTCAAGACCCACGATTTTGAGAAATATGATGGATTAGGGGATCCTTATACACATTTAAAAGTGTTCATTGGAGAACTTGGGTCTTACGCGAGAAAATGAAAAGCTCGAAATGCATTTGTTTGAGAAAAAGTCGATTGGAGAAGCTTGGTTCATGGTATACAGATTAGACAACTCAAAGATCCATAGTTGGGAAGAAGAGTTGGCTCACGCCTTCCTTACTCAATCTGATTTTCAATCTCGGATGGCTCTGAACCACCAAATTACCAAGGTCAAAAGCAGTCTAATGAGTCGTTTAGAAATGCGCTTTCGAAGGTGGAGGCGCTTCTTTGCTCAAGTTATTCCTTCCATGACGGAATCGAAAATGGTCATGACTTTCGTAGATGTCTGAGAGCTCCTTTCTATGAAAGAGTTCTAGGCTGGTATTGGCAAACCATTCTACTAAAATGATCAAGCACGGAGAAATGGTTGAGATGGGATTGAAGTCGGTAAAATTCAAGACCTAGCCGCTCTTAAAAACATTCTTGAGCACATCGATCCGGATCTTATGGAAACAACCCCGGAAGAATCCATAAAAGAAAGAGGAGGATGTTTCCTTGATACTACAAGGACAAAAAAGGCATTCAAAGCATGCTATCTGGAGGAGAAACTTCTCCCCTTTTCCAAAGACAATCTTGAACCCTCCATTGTCTAAAAGTGGAAAGTAAAAGCGACCTCGAACGTTCACACCCTTAGGGGACTCGCTCGAGAATGTTCTTGCTCTTACATTGCTCGAAAGAAAATTACACATCTTCTTCCACGGCCAACCCTAATGGGAGGGGTTTAATGCTACTCGAAGTGTGCTTATCATGCGGAGCACACGGACATGATACTCGAAGATTGTTGGGCCTTGAAGCATAAGATTCAAGATCTAATAGACAATGGTGAGATCGTGGTCACCAAACCAAATCAACCTCATGTGCAAGACAACCCTCTTCCTCAACACAAAGAAGAAGAGTTAACATGATCGATTGGAGCAACATCTGAGGTTCCAATTCTAACGGTGAATCATCCCAACCCATCAAAGATGGTGTTGACAAATGGGATTATGCAAAGTTCCGGTTACCATGGAACGAAAAGATGAAAGCTCTTTGCAAACAAATTGAGCAATTGGCGAAGGCGGTGACCCACCGACATCAAGTCACACACCAATTAATCGAGGCGGGAGCATGCCTATCTCCTTCCTTTTTTATGAATGCCTCCTCACCACCTTGAGAAAGAAGCTATAGAGGATAAGGTTGCGAAGAGAGCAAATGCTAAAGCACGTCGAGATTTTGCCAATCGGAGAATTCACCTATTTGGGCCAATCTATGGAGGAGATATTTACGAGATGTTGATCAATGAAGGAAGAATTACCTTCCTTCTCCCTCCAATCAATCCCCGTTCGGAGCGGTTCAATCCACGATGAAATGTGTCAATATCATTCACATTCTCGCGATCACGACGCGGAAGAATGCTGGGCACTCGCCATCTCATTCGAATCTTATTGATAGCGGTTGTCCTGCAAATAGCGAGATGATTACAACTGCTCTGACTCGAGGGTGGGAATGCATGTCCTACCAAATGGAAGGGATCGATGGCAGTTATATCCGAAGTGGATGATGAGACTGTCAAAGTATTTCCCATACAACCAATTCAACTCAAAGGAGCTGACAATCCTTTGAAAGTGGTCGTACCAGAGCCAATTTCTTTATCTTGCAGACCACAATATCATGTTGTCAGCTTACACAACATTCCATAGAATTATGGAGAAGCTGAAGGATCCACGTCTCATACTCTTTTCTACGATTAATAGAAGGAAAATCCACTGTATCTTCCTCAACGGGTTATTAAACCTACTTACAAAGCAAAGGTGAAGTTTCCCATGGAGAAGATTGAAAAATTCTTCCGCACTATGGGCCACAATGAAGCCAAAGTGGTTTTAAGCTTGCGAGAAGCTCCACACCAGATTTCAATACTGGACTTGGTTTTCTCTTCTGAGGATCATCGGAAGATCTTATTGAAGGTTTTAGAAGAAGCCTACTTGCCAAAATCAGTGGATGTGGAAAAATTTCAACATTTGGTTGATCACATTTTCAATAACAATGTGATATCCTTCACTGATGACGACATACCTCCCGAAGGGACCGGTCATTGCAAGCCATTGCATATTACAGTTTTGTCTTCCGGGTACATGCTAGCTGGAGTTTTGATAGATGGAGGCTCATCTCTAAATATTTGTCCTTATGCCACCTTGGTGAAGATGAATGTCAATCTCAGGCGGATCCAAAGCAACCATACGGTTATCAGAGCTTTTAATGGATCCCAACGAAATGTCGTCAGAAAGATTGAATTGCCAATTGAGATTGGTCCAAATACATTCAATGTATCCTTCCACGTCCTCAAGATAGACTCAGGATACAACCTGCTATTGGGGAGACCATGGATACACATGGCTGGAGCCGTTCCCTCCACGCTACATCAACATCTCAAATACATTATCAACATCGATCTAGTCATCATTGTCAATCGGCCGGCCGGATTGTCACGAACAAAGAACTCTACCAATCATCGACTTCATTTAGAAGTTGAACCGGCGGTTTCCATACTTTGGAAGTGAGTAACAAACAATACCATTCTATTGGGCGCCACTTCCCATACCCGAGATTTCTGTCGAGGTTATATCGACCACTCGAAATGATGTCATTGGGTTATCAACTTTGGACAAGGGCTTGGTAAAGATAAGCGGGGTATTAAGCACCCTATTCAAATGTCGGTCAAATTGGAATAGTAGGACTAGGCTATTACGCGATTTCCACTCATAGGAATCCTCATAAGCAAGCAGGTTCCTCGAGCTTCCACGCCGCATGACGATTTTCTATACCTTTACCCCATGAGCTAATGAAGTCTCCAGTAAAGGTGCCAGCCCATGTTGTGGCCATGCTGTTTCCTAAACCAGTGCCAATCAAAGCTAAAGAGGTGTTAATTCCTGATCCCGAAGCGGAAGGAAAGGAACAGAAACATAAACATGACCTTGCCTTGATGATGGCAGGCATACGCGTCATTATTCATGATGAACATCCAAATAGATACACCCCAGACGATGATTGCCCAGATGTCATGGTTATCATTCGGGAAAAGAAGGAAAATGACGATCCTTCCATCACTGCAGTTCATCAGGACTTTGCCCTCAACAATTGGAGCAGCACTCCATGCATTTGTCGACAAGGGTAAAATGGGCAGAAAATCTCTCTGGCTTATAGATAACTTTAATTGCTTGCTTTCCTTTACATTACTAGCAGTTATTTTATCAAGTACATGCTAACACTTTTGTATGATCGAACAATTGCATATATTAAGTGAAAGCATCTTTTGTTTCAGGATTCTGAATTTAGATGTGCATATACTTGCTGATGAAGTGCCTTCTCTCCACGAGGACTGTAACTTTGATGCAAAGTTGGACTCAGACTTGATGGACATCCAAGAGGACATTGAGACACCTCAGGAGATTAAGGAATGGGTCACAGACAAACCCAAACCCAATCTTGATCAAAGCACTTCTTTCAATCTTGGAACCTTAGACAACCCTAAGCTAATCCAAATTGGTTTAGACCTTACCACAAATCAACGAAATGACATGGTTGCACTATTAACCCAATTCTAGGATGTGTTTGCATGGTCTCATGAAGACATGGTGGGTTTGACCACTGACATTGTTCTTCATCGCCTTCCCATCAAAGAAGGATTCAAGCTAGTTAGGAAAAAGCTCAGGCGATTGAAACCTGAGTGGATTTTAAAGGTCAAAGAAGAAATTGTGAAACAATTTCAAGCTGGAATTATCATGGTGTCTACATATCCGGAGTGGATATCCAACATTGTTCCAGTACCTAAACCAGGGGGAAAGGTGCGAGTCTGCGTGGATTACCGAGATTTGAACAAAGCTTGCCTTAAAGATAGCTTTCACGTGCCCTTTATCCACATTCTTATTGACAATCTTTGCTCGATACGGCATGTACTCCTTTCTTTGATTGCTTTGCGGGGTACCATCAAATTATAATCATTGAGGAAGATCGTGAAAAATTGCTTTCATCACGCCTTGGGGAACCTTTTTGCTACTGAGCGGTTGTCATTCGGCCTCATCAATGCTGCAGGGGCAACCTATCGGTGACTATGATGGCTCTTTTCCACAATTTAATGCACAAAGAGATAGAGATCTCTCGTGGATGACATCATTGTCAAATCCGGAAGGAGGAGGACCACTTAGACCATCTCACAAAACTTTTCAACAGAGTTGCGTAAGTACTGACTTGAAGTTGAATCCCGCCAAGTGCGCCTTTGGTGTTAAAGTCGAGCAAGTTGCTAGGTTTCCTAGTCGACCACAAAGGGATTGAATTGGATCCTACCAAAATCTAGGCCATCAAGGAAATGCCCATTCCTCGAGACGAGAGAAGAAATCACGGGGATTTTTGGGAAGAATCAACTTCATTAGCGAGATTCATTTCTCGACTCACGACAACACATGTGAGCCAATCTTCAAGTTGTTAAGGAAGAACTCCTCCATGAAATGGAGCGATGAGTGTCGAAAGCCTTCCTCACAATCAAAGAGAAAGCGATTAATGCTCTGTTTTGGTACCTCCGGGGATGATGTTCCCTGTTCATGTACACATCCATAAATGACAATGCCATGGGTTTATCTTTGGGACAAAAAGACAATAGAGGCCAAGAACGAGCTATCTATTACCTCAGCAAAAGATTAAGCATCAGTGAACACAAGTACACTTTGATTGAGAAGACTTGTTATGCTTTAGCATGGGCTTCCATGAGGTTATAACATTACCTCCATGGTCACACAACCCATCTCATATCCGAATGGATCCTCTCAAGTATGTGTTCGATGGCCCATCTTGAATTGTCTATTCTCCAGATGGCAATTGATCCTACAACAATTTGACATCGTCTATATAATGTAAAAGTCTGTCAAAGGTCAGGGAATTGCGGATCAACTGGCCACCGCACCTGCAGGGGACTACAAACCCTTGGAAACGTACTTCCCCGATGAAGGGGTAATGACAATTCAACAACAACATCGATCTGATACATGCCATATGTGGAGAATGTATTTTGATGGGCTATTAACACATAAGGCTCTGAAAGCTGGGCGGTCCTAATATCCGATGCAGGGGAAGCGATATCCGTCGTAGTCAAATTGCAGTTTATCAGCACCAACAACACAGCTGAGTATGAAGGGTGTATCATGGGGCTAAAACTTGCCCGTTCAATGGGCATCGGGCGGTTAACTGTCTTTGGAGATTTGGAGTTGGTAATCAAATAATCCACCAGAATCTATCAAACCAAAAAATTACATTTCTTGCCTTACCATCGACAAGTTTTTCTGAGATGGCTTTGGAGTTGAAGAAATCTCCTTTCTACACATTCCTCGTAATAGGAATGATTTTGCGAATGCATTAGCAACGTTGGCCTCCTTGGTTTACATACAGACACAAGGAAAACATGCCAAGCATCACGTTTACTCTGCGCAAAGAGCCCCGATCTATATAGGAATTACATTGGAAGTATCGGATGAGCTACCTCCCATCCATAATCCTTGGTATCAAAGCATCAAAGAGTATCTACGAGATGGATCTACACCCGTGAGGCGAGCCTAAGCGAGAAGAGGTGGATTCATCGACTTGTTATGAAATTCTACTGGCGGAGATGCACTCTACAAAAGAGATCTTTGGATTAGGTCTCCTCGGATGTGCGGATAAAGACCAAGCTCGAGAGACTAATGGATGAGATCCATGGTGGAGTATGTGGCCCTCACATGAAGGACCCCTACTTGTCGAAAGATCCTCGAGCAGGGGCATTATTGGCTTACACTCAAAAGTTGACTGTGATGATCACGTCGAGAGGTGCTATCAATGCGATTCATGGGAATGCTATCCACGCCCCTCGAGGAACTCCACAATATGAGTTCGCCATGGCCCTTCTCAATGTGGGGAATGGGCGTGATCGGGCCCATCGAGCCCAAAAGCGAAGAATGGACATCGATTCATATTCACCATGATCGATTACTTCACCAAATGGGTAAAAGCGACATCCTTCCCGGGGTTTACTAAAGAAGTTATCATTGCTTTCATCGAGAAACAATGTCGTTTATGTCGATATGGACAACTAGAGGTCATTGTGTGGAACAATGCTAAGAACCTCAACAACAAAATGATGGAGGAGTTATGCGAAAAAAATTCCACATCAAACACCTCAACTCAAATCATCTACCGTCCAAAGATGAATGGTGCTTGTTGAAGCGGATAATAAAAACATCAAAAGATCATGCAAAAAATGTCCGCGATCACAAAGGATGGCTGACCTCTTGCCTCGACTTTATTAGCCTACATAACTTCTATGCGAACTTCCACTGGGGCAACCCCCTACTCATTAGTCTATGGGATGGAAGCAATGCTCCCCATAGAGGTGGAAATGGAATCCCTCAGAGTATTGATGGATGCTCAGTTGGGTGAAGACCAATGGGTACAAGACGAAGTACATCACCAATTGTCTCTAATAGACGAAAGGCGATCCGTGGCTATCTTCCATGGTCATTATATCGAGCAAAGGATCGCACGATCCTACAACAAAAAAGTCCGACTACAGAAATTCAAACAACATGACTTGGTTTTGAAGATAATCATTGACAACCAAGATCAATCTAAGGAAAATTCGCTCCTAACTGGGAAGGCCCATTTGTTGTCAAGGAAGTATTGACGGGAGGTGCTCTCGAGATTACGAAAATGGATGGCGATGAATTTCCACGACTTATCAACTTCGGACACCGTGAAGCGGTACTATATCCGAAGTTACCATCAAACAAACATCATGGTTTTGATCATCAAATCACCGGTCATTCCGGTTTTGACCCCTTTCCTTTCTATATACTCTTTTGCCCCTTCGGGAAACATACACTTCAAACAAGCACTGGTTTTACCTCAATTCAAACCTTTTACAATCTCAATTATCACGAAGGCCTTAACCTTTCAAATTTCGGTTATCACGAAGGCGGGATTGAACCTTTCACACTTGCGGTTTATCACGAAGGCGGGATTAAACTTTTCTACGCTTGCGGTTTGTCACGAAGATGGGATCAAACTTTTTACACACTGCGGTTTATCCCCATTATGGGATTAAACTTTCCTCTCCCCATGATATATCACGCACATGGGATTCATGTTTCTCTTCAAATGCGATTAATCACGAGGGGGCGAACTACGTCGACTGATCTCCTCTTCATAGAGATGCGTAGGCAACCATATGCTATATGGCGGTCATGACAACAAAAAAAACAAAAACATTTACGCCCTTTCTTTACAAAAAAACAACAAAAACATCTCTACACCTATCGCCTTTCACATCATCGGCGTTGAACCTCCTACACTAGGTTCGAACTACACGAGACTTGATCTCCTCTTCAATAGGAGTATGTGTAAGCGACCATTTATGGTTCGATCTAACCCCTACTAGAATAAAATTCTTGTCACACGCATGCTTTGGGATCAACCTTGAATTCGCCACATTTCATCGATTTTCGAGATCAAAGGGATGGAATTACCCAACCTCTTCTCACAAATAGAAGATTTGGTGACCATCTAAGCTGCGATCGTGCCTCGAAGAAACAATACCAACCCATAAGAGATGGAATTAACTAGGCTTCTCACAAATAAAATCTTGGCGACCATCGTAGTGCGGTCGATCTTAGAGAGGAAGAAACCACCCTCCTCTCCACTTTTCTATACAAATACCAGTCCCAAGACACCAAAGATGGTAGGGATTTACAGAAATCAATGATCCGTTCTAAGAGATCTTGTGACGTCTCAATGTCCATCTATCGAGGATAAGTTGAGAATGCATTAAGATCACAAGGCCACGAAGAAGCAGTAAACATCAAGCAAGTATCAAGGCATAACTAAAAGGGAAGTGAATCAAAATATATTTCCTGATACATATCTTTGTTTGATATATACATACATGTACATGAAAAATGGAGTGCATGCGAATAAATGGTATACATATATTAAATTAATTCAAACTCTTTTAGAAATTAAAATAATAATAATTGCAATAATATTAATAAAAATTTCATAATAATATTTAATATTTCAAATATTAAATAATAATATTAAAGAATTTAATTTATTCTATCACCATGTGATTATTAAATATTATACTTTATATTATTACGATTACGCCATTAACTTCTTAAATAATTATTCTTCAAATATACAAAACTTATTATCTGAGCATACCCTTTAGATATACCCCAATTCATAATAAATATGATAACTCATCATGGCACAAATAAATACTTTAGCTTATGATATCTCGAGCCCGATGATTTGTCTCATGCTATCACTAATAGGAATTCCTATCGACGAGGCAAATAAAACTCCATTAGGTATTCCTTAGCTTAGCTTCAAAGGAACTTTTCTAATAAGCACCTACATACTTGCTTTAAAGTGTCTCCACCTGAATGATCACTGAGATTCAATGCATCCTCATCCAACGAAAAGCACAGTATGTACCAACTCCATCTGATTCACTCAATCCCCAATTTAGTAATCCAATGATTGGGAACTATTTCAGTTTTAAACTTTAAGAATTTAGATCTCTTAGAATGATCATCATCAATATTCGCATTGCTTGAAACTATGGGTTTATCATATATTATAAAAGCACATCATGTAGATAATTAAAAAGCCTTTTAATAAATTAATACTTTTTATTAATAAATGAATAAGATTGTTACAAAAGTATATGCTTTATCATTACCGCATAGTTCAAGCCAGTGTGCATTACTTTCAATCTCCCACTGACCGATCAACGCCATCGTAACTCATACTTTCTCTATGACGATTATCCCTATTTGCTGGATAAGCTTTATTACTTGGATATGTAATGCCGGTTTATGAGAGTACCACTATCTACATAAATGTATTTCCATCTATCTAAAATCTGAAAGCTATCTATAGATGTGTGTATGTATGGGACTATCGATCTAACATAGCATCCCACTCTTTACGACGGAGGAGCATCTTTATGACTCCTTGATTGAGGGTCTATACGAGCTAGCGGATCGAGAGGCTAACTACATGGTGGCATAGTGCTCATCAATGTAAGCACTCATATCGGCAAGGCGCCAGATCATCCGGGATCTAACGAAGTACTATCTTCAATGGCCACATCCTAGCAGATAAAGGCGGCATCCCATTCCCCAATCAATGCATCCTGGTGATCTAGCCTCATCCCTCTCTAGCAAGTGGTATCTCTCTCATCAAGAGTCACAACATCACTATCGACATATTTACTTTGATCTCTATCATAGGTCATGGATGTAAGCTCTTGCTCCAAATGTTGTCTTAGAATCTTGAGTAACAGTGGCACTTTCGGGTGGGAGAATCCATCACAAATCTTTGGCGACCCAGCGGTCAGATCGTCATCGGTGGGAATAAAAGCCTCCTCTATAGGCTCCTCATTGTTAGAATCAGTCTCATGCACTGTGGATACTACCGCAGCCGATGTAGTCTCTGTCTCCATCCATGCAGAATACTCTGCAGAACAACCTGGATGACTAACAGAAAACTCAGCTAGCTCTCGCTGATCCCAACAGGCATACAACCTAGATTTGTCCTCCGCTGACAAGCGGTGTGAAGTGAAGCACTGACTCACTGCCCCCTCATAAGGATGAAAATCCTGAAACTAGTTAAACTGACACATCACGGCCGGTGGGTGGTAAGTAATCATGCCCCTCAATCCAGCCAGAGGGAGATAATCCATGCCCGAGCATGAGTAATGAAGTCAGTAGGGTGAACTAAGCCACGAACACGGCAATATGGCAAATGGGATCCCTAATCCTGCTAGGAAAGTGACGACCACGATCGACGGCATACTCTGCGGTGAAAGGAAGTATGACATGGCTATCTCCTGGGTGAAATAAAACCCATGCCTTCTAAATGTGCCAATCGATTTTAAGTATGACATAAACCACACATACAATAATACCGACCTACCTGTAAACACTCATGCTTGATAAGTACAGCAATATGTAGCTGACCTCAAAGTCTCTGCGATGATCATCGGTATAATGGTATGACCCTCGCTGAGAGCTCTCACTGCCATAATAACGTCGATATCCAGCTCATCCATATACCAAGGCATGAAGACATATGATAATATGCATAGAAGCAGTACATCTACTCTGGCTGAACGACAATGGTCCTCCGGTGTGGTGAAATCCCCGGAATGTTGTGCATAGCTGTCCTCAGAGCCAAATCTGTCAAACAGGAAATGCTGGGATATCACGTGGCTGGATGTAATCTCGTCCTGGACAACTTTATGTCTCAATCCGGTGAGGGTCATGAATTGTCTGCTCATGTCTCCAATAGCCATATGCACGCAAGGTCTGTCCAGCGGCAGCATCGTCAACCGTGCATAATTCTCCAAAGTAGGAGTTAACTCCTGGGTCCCAAATTAGAAAACCCGCCTCTCCGATACCCAGTGCTCTAGCATGTCCTCTACAAATCTTGTGGGAACCTGAAACATCAACAGGGTCATAGTATGCTACATCAAATCATCTACGATCACCATGTCTGATGGTGATATACAATCATACCATGAGCGCATAACAGATACCACCAAAAATTGTGGGGTATGATCAATACGGCTAACTGTCGAAGAAGACATCTGTACGGGCTGTGTCATAAGACCATCCAGGGGTCAATGCTTAATATCTCTGGACATACATACATATGCATAACATAATAACATGCATGATACAATAGATGGTATTATGATATAGGGAATGGAAAACTGTGTATACTTTCTTTCTTAAGTATATCATCATCTAATACATCTATGTACAATTTAAAATATAGGAAATGGGTGAAGCTACCCAACATACAACAGAGGCCTATCAAAAGATATAGCGAGAATGGGGCGAAGCTACCCAGATGCTAACAGAGGCATATTAAAAGAAATAGCGAGAAATACATCAGAAAAAGTCAAGAGTGTTGATGTCTACATCATCGATACTATCCACTGATGTAACTCCTCCTGAGTCACCGGATCTCTATCTACGAGGATGTCGGGCCCGTCTGAGGAGGATCTGAATCGGAAAAGCCATATGGGTCGTCTAAGGGGCGTAGCTAGAGCTGGAAGGATCAAAATATCTACCTCTGAAGGATCTACGCCCCAAATCTTAGAATGAAAAGATGTGTGCGATCCAATTTGTCGGTAAATTTGTCAATCTATGTCACATGAGTCGGATCTCGACGACATAGGCTAGCTAATCCGTCATCATCATGGATCACGGAACCATATCCCCATAAAGCGTGTGGCGCGCGAGTGCGAACTCCAATCGTCTGAGGGATCCACCAATGCTGGAACATCTCCACGAGACCGAGAGCCCTCGATAATGTAAAACCGTCGATTCCCATCAATGGGATGTCAATGACGGTGACTAGGAAAACGAGCCCGATAACGCTGGGAAAGAGAGCAAGATCGGCATCTGGATCTCTCTGTAGTGCTCCTAATATGCGCTCTCCTAAATAGAGCTCCCATCCTCCATCTGTGAAGAGAGGAATCCTGTGGGTGGAAATGACGTACTCTACTCCAGTCACGTACCCATCCTCAAAACCAACTCCCAAATGCTCTCCAGAATAGGGAATCCATGTAATGACATCGGCTGTCAATAACTCCAACTGTAGGCGACAATGAGTGAAACCCTCAGCAACAGGGACCTCCGCCAGTATGGAATGATGTCATCTCCATCCTCGTGGATAGGTGTCTAAACCTAACACGCTCACAGGATGCAAACAAGGAAGCCTCTCATAGGCCAAAAACTGCCAACTTAAAGGCAAACATCTGCTGTCAGTCAACACTCTTAACTTATACATGGGAAAAGATAAGAGAAACACTCACCAACAGAAACGGGTAACATCCTAACCACGCCTTGGTCAAGCCCTGCGATCGCATGCACATTCCCCTGAGGAAGTGGGCAAAGGTGTAGGAACCCCAATCATACTCTCCTATACGGTCCACGTGTCGAGTGGCGCTGACCAAAGCGAAGGACACCGTAGAAGAATTATCTGCTATGAAGCAGCCCCTAATGATCATCAGGAACAATCGCCAGAGAATGCGATCCCTGACGCTCATCATCGAGTATAGGCTCACTCAACAGCCCGCTCATAGCGTCTATGCTCAAAGGACCCGTATGAACAGTCCTGCCTTGAGCGCCTCCGCCGGAACTCCCAACAAGGATCTGACGACAATAGGGGTGATATCCGCCGTGCAAGGCACTGGCTCCTCTCCAAACTCCATACATGTGATAAACCGCCAATCCATCGGCGTCATCATCACCTCATAGTCCAGCAAATGGAGTGACTGAGCCTGGTGAAACCACCGCTCAGACAATTCCCTGAGGTAACCCTAGGGACAGCGACGGGGTAGAATTGAGAAGAACATCCCAAATCCCCAGCGACGATTGCTCTGTAGTCATCATGCAAAGCCTAATACATAGAGTGGATGCTAAACTAGTTCCCTCGAGGCTGTGTGAAGTCGGGAACCTACATCAAATGCAGATCAATATCAAAAACCTTGACTCCTCATCAATAGGAAATAAGGAAGATTAAAGATCTAACTTCATACCTCATTTGCGTGCAGGTATACTGAAGGATGCCTACTTAAGTCACCCAGAAGATCTGGGTTTGCCACTTGAATACCTGTTAATTCCCTATGGGGAACACGAACAGTAGGAGCAGGAACCTCGATCGGTGCATCCTCCTCCTTGTCCTCGACATTCGACACTTCAAACCGAAGAGGACGTATCACCGCCTCCACCAAACGACGAGGCTGTCTAACAGAACAGCGGTGAGGCTCTTCACAAGCTCTCCTCTGTACACCAGAAGTGGTCCTACGGGAACTACTCGGCTGATCCAAATCCATAATATCTGGACAGCAAGTCTCAAAATCACCTCAGAAAGGGTGTGGTAAGTTCTTACCTGGAGCTTTTCAAAATGCATTGCTTTAACATACATCTACAGTAGAGTTAAAAATGCATAACTACCCAATACCTACATTTTGGGAAAATTTTTCCATAGCCCCCTTTGTAAATGGGACTATCCACATACACATAGGCATGACTAGGTGGCCATTCAGTAGCACACCTGTACACAGTCATATACATCCTAAATGCATTAATTACATCACAGTAAAAATCCGTAAGTGTAGTCTAATTACCAAGATTATTTTACTTTTATGCCTTTACTCATTTGTCCTCATATAGGATAAGAAATGACAATAAAAGGTGCAAATTTTACTGCTTCAAAAGTTAAAAAAATTTCACATCATTATGTTTAGTATGGTTTAATACTAACATTTGTTATGTTGAATATTTTTTATCAAGTCATATCAGCATGCATATTCACTACTACGTGTCTAAATGCATTTCATGTGATAAGTCATTTTCTAACGGATAGAAACTGGGAAAAAAATACATGCATGTGTTACCAGGACAGTAAAGAACGCTTGTACGGTGGCAGAATATGCAGAAAGTTGCCCGAACTCAGCAGATCTGAAGAAGAACTCTCATATTTCCTTCGCTGCGCAACTTGAAAATGACTTATGAAAGCAACCATTCGCCTATACATAGGCACGGTTGGCCGCAGGCTCACCTGAGGCTCCTGCAGGTGTACCTATGGCACTCCTACATGAGTCCCACACCTCCAGCTCACTTCAGTTAGAGTTGCAAAGGAGGTCTCACAAGCTGAAAAGGCCAAATCGCGAATAAAAGTGATACGTGATTGAGCGGAATAGCCTGAAATCCTTGTTTCTCGTCGGTCAGAGTTAAACTCCCGTCGTCTCAATGGTATTTTCCTGAATGCAGGGTACACTATACCAATGAGCTAAGCTTTCACAGATCATGCTCGGCAATACCCCACAAAGGTCTGATGCTGTCATTTGCAAGGTCACAACCCTAAACCTCCCAAGCCGGCGATTCTGGCCTTAAAGTTATCAAGCATCTACATATCCCCAGGGGGGATTACAACGCACATCTTTCAAGCATCTACGTATCCCCGGCGGGGGTTACAACGTAATGCAACCATTGATACACACATCAATGAAGGTCAAGCAGCCTTGACATCATGTCAACCAAGGGCAAGTAAACTCATCGAAGCAACTTTCCCCAACAAGGGCTACAACACAACGC
Organism: Panax quinquefolius; assembly: GCA_020205615.1. NCBI lineage: Eukaryota > Viridiplantae > Streptophyta > Magnoliopsida > Apiales > Araliaceae > Panax > Panax quinquefolius. The sequence goes on along the minus strand of JAINUW010000714.1, from coordinate 11,298 downwards.
TACCATTGACACAAACATCAATGAAGGTCAAGCAACCTTGACAATACACCCAGCAAGGATTTATCCAGTGATACACACATCAACGAAGGTCGGGCAACCCTGACGACGATAAACTGTTGGCAATAACTCCGACAGAATGAGGGAATATGTTATACACATCCTCAAACAGACAAAGCTTTATCCCCATAGATCTCTTACACACAAGAGGTACCTCTATGGAATATATGCCAGTGTCTAGGATTCAAGACTTTGGTGATAGCCCCAACGTCAACGTCCATGGAGACTTGGATCGTATGTCCAAGCCATCACTGATTGTCATCCTAACAGGATTACCTGACAATCATGCATCATACATTTGCATCATGTTGTTGCATATAGCATCATGTTTATCTTGCTTGCATTTCAAGTGTATAGGATTCTTTATCCTATCCATGCCTTGCATTGCATGAATATGATAAAGAGGGGCATCTGTAGACACTCGAAATTTTACTCATGCACGCTCATATCGACATTGCGGGAGGGCGATTTGTCTTTCGAGATAACCACGGAAGGCGACTTATATCCATTTCGGATACTATAGGAAGTGCAGTTCCAACCCGGAACACAAACTGGGAACATCAGTTCCAACCCAGAACACAAATCGGGAACTTCATCTCAAACTCGGAACACACACCGGGAATGTCATTTCCAATCTCGAAGATAACCCCGAGGTTTGCAGGATCAAAAGACCAGCAACAACAACGGAGAGGACAATTCTGTCTCGACGATAACACCGCGACGTTCAGTTCCAGTCCCAAAAATAACACTGGGAGTAGCAACTCCATCCTTGGTGATAGCCCCAAGGGATGTTTTTTTAGTTCCGGCGATAACTCTGGAATTGTTTGTTTTAAAAACATGCGATCAGCTTCAAGCTCAGACCTCCAACCGAGGCAATCATACCTCAGACCCGGAGCTAACAACGGGCAAATAGGTTCTTTCACAGATGACATTGCGGTATTCAAACACTTATAGCAGTCTAATCTCAGATGTAACCCTGAGCAACGTCAGCTTTTCGCTCAAACCGGCGATAACCCCGGTAAGGAGTCAAAAGCATCAACTTACCGCCTCAACAAGATGATATCGTGGCATACCAACAAGTAGTCCAATCTCAGATGTAACCTTGAGCAACGTCAACTTTCAACTCAAACCGGCGATAACCCTGGTGAGGAGTCAAAATCATCTTGTCTATTCAACACCTGCGCGTCGTCTCGACACTTCATACATACATATATACAACAATGTCCCATAAGAACCGAGGAGTAACAATCCCGAGTGACTATTACGCGTGGCGATTACTTTGGATAGAATTTGAAGCTTGAAGACCATGGGCATAGACCCCTCTTCCTGACTTCGTACAACCTCTAATCCATGTCATTGCGTAACTCTCAACACAAGCGGTCCGAAGAAGGTTAGATATACCTCATTCGGATGCTCGGATTGAAGTTCTGCAAGTTCGTGCGGACATTACAGTGTACGAGTGCACATACTACAAGACGATGGGACCCGCGAGGCTCGGATGCACCACGACCAACTGCAGGTACAATCGCGGCTACCGTCTATACCTATGGCCATCCGTCTATATATACAAGCCTTGGGGTCAGCCATTTGAAGAAGAGGAGAGAGAGAAAAGGCGAGGAAGCCCTGTCCATTTTACTCTGCATACACATCTTTTGAGTGTTTCCTCACTTTTAAACACTTGTTAGCTCACATATAGCTATTGTAAGACCCCGAAATTTTTTTAAATAAAAAGGAATTTCCTTTATTTATTATTTTGAAATAGTAAGGGTTGATTTGATTAATGTGGATAGTTAAGGGTTAAATCTGCAAATATTTCAAAATAAGCAAGTGGTTATAAAATATTCATTTACGTGGGGAATATTCATTTGGTGGTGGAATATTAAATCTTTGTCGGGAATATTAAATGCAATGACAAGCAGACCATGTGTGTGGGCCCCATAACGGAAGCGATTGGATGAGAAAAGCACAAAGTTTGGGTGGTTATAAATAACTTGGCGTAGTTATTCTGAGTTTAAAATTTGTTGGAATACCCGGTGGTTAAAATATAGTAATCTGGCGTGGTTGCACGCGATAGCACCACGGTATTACACAGTATTGTTGAATTATTGATCCTTACGTAAGAAGGCATTACTCAATAATTTTCACACGATGAATTCTTGTTCAATATTTTATTTTATTGATTCAATAATTCTTTGCGTTGATATTTTATATTATTATTGTTCGATAATTGTCAACGCACAAGTATTTCCCATTATCGGATCAATAATTCATATTATTTGAATAATATTATTAGATAACATTATTGGCAATGTCTAGAAAGTTACATCTAAGGAGAGGTTTGGTCACCTAATTGCTTGCGCCCGATGAGGAGAGATCCTTATTGGAAAGCCCCTCTTTCTGAGGAACGGCTTTGGTTGTCATAATTGTGATTACATAATATTATTTGTGAATAATTAATTATTGATTCATATGATAAAGAAATATTTATTTTATGTGGATATAAATGATGGATTTATTTATGTGGTTATAAATGAAGAAATTATTGTTGAGGTGTTTTATCAGTATTTTATCGGATGGAGGTATTAAAAAATCAAATGAGTATTTTTACGATATATTGCGTGAGTTATAATTTTTAATCCGACCGTTGGATCGTTGTAATTTTTGGATATGTTATACATACATAAGTTGAGTATATGTCAACAAATTTTGAACCGTTAAAAATGCACGAATGATTTGTTGTGAATTTTAAGAGGTGTCTGATTCGAAAATTAGGTTTATAATTGATTTTGGTGGAAAATTCTAGAATTGAGTGGGCCCCACTTGTGGTTGGTGAAGAAATGTGCTGAATTTTATTTCAAATGTGGTGGGGGCAATAGTAGCGAGTAAAAAGCCATCGGTGCAGTCAAGTGCTGCTTGGTAATTTAACATTTTCTATAAATGAGGGGCTAAGTTAGAATTGAAAATCACACGAAACAAAGTTTTCTCTCTTTCTCTCTCTATATTATTGAGCGTATTTTGTGAGTATTTAGATACTTTGAGAGTTCTTTGTTCAAAGTCTGAGTTTCATTCAAAGATCACTTCGACCTTTCCTTTCAATCTTGATTCTTTGAGGTAAGGGATGTTATTTTCTTCTCAAATGATATTAATTCTTGAATATCATTATCTTTGAAATATTGGTTGGTACTTTTATCAAATTTGGAACTTTTTCATGTCGGGGTTACTATTCATGAGTTACTATTCACGAGTTACTATTCATGAGTTACTATTCACGATTTACTATTCACGAGTACTATTCATGAAGCGTGAAGATGTTTTTTGTGGAATTTCTATCTTTGGGTGTGTCGGATTTACTATTCACGTTATCGGCACTATTCACATATCTGACACTATTCACGAATACGGTTGACTATTCAATTTAGAAAATGAAAATTTTCTTTTAAAATCTAAATATCTATTACGGATACTAGCTTTGATTGTATCCATGTTTTGATCATTCTTGAATTTTACACCACTATGATTATTTTTGAGGTATTGTTGGACATGGATAAAACAAAAGTGAATCCTTAATCCTTAATCCTTGTCATTTTGTTTCATTGGATTCGTTCTTTAAAAATATTTTTCATCATCCTCGGTCTTAAATGATGATATTATTGAATATCTTTGGCACGTAGTGCAAAGATGAATGATTTCGAAGAATATCTTTGGCTTTGTAGTGCAAGATGAATGATTTCTGAAGAATATCTTTGGGCTTTGTAGTGCAAAGATGAGCGGTGTTTAAATGAACATATGATGGTCGATGAATATCTTTGGCCTTTAGTGCAAAAGATGAGCAGTGTTGAGATGAACATGACCGATTGATGAATATCTTTGGCTGTAGTGCAAAGATGAATATTTGATTTGAGATGAATATTGATTGATGTTACTGAGGATAAAATATTGATGATGGATTTGTTAAATTCATAGATTATAGTAGATTTCATTCTCTACGTAACTCTTACATGAATTATTATTTCATTGCGAATATTGATCTGAAACTTGTTGTCTATTGTATTCTCATCGGTTTTTCCTGTTGAAGACTAACGATAATTTGTTGTATATTATCTTAGTCATAATATTCTTCTTGGGCTAGTTGAGCTCACCTTTTCCTTGTTGTTCCATTTTTCTTCTCGGGAGGCGAGAATGTAGCGAGTCTTAGTCGAGGTATGGAATGAAGGTTCTAGAGAGAGTTGTTTAGTAGTCCTCACCATTATTGTAAAATAATGTATCAATAAATGTGATGAGGATTTATTTGAGTATAAATATTATCTAGAAGATAATATTTGTATTTAAACTCACGATTTTATTGGTGTGATAATAAAGTTGTAGTTGTTTACGTACCATGTATTTGGCGACTTCGAGAATGGGTTGGATGGAATGGACCTATTTTGGGGTTAGTTACGGTTGGTATCGAGCTTAGGGATATGATCTCTGGCGGAGATCGGGGAATAGAACTAGGAGGGAGAGCAGTAAATCCTTCGCTAGTGTGTCCTACCTAAGCTTATTTGTTGGTTAGTCAAGATATAGGGATATTATGTGATTGATTTCCTTAATTAACCCTTGTTTTATGCGATGATTTGAGAATGTCGTTGAGAATATTAATAGTGGAGTAAATGAGGCCGTGGAGATGCTGTACTTAACAACGAGGAGAGCGTGCAACAGTGACAATGTACCTCACATGAATAACACCACCACCGAGATGATGAGCGAGGGATGTTTAGAAGCTTTTTTGCGGTTCATACAAAATCGAGCGAGGAGACTTCGTGCTCAAAATATAGGAGGAAATGATAGTAATTCACGGGTGGTCACGACCAAGCGATTCAAAGAGTTGGGACCACGAATTTTGGGGAAAGCCGGATCCGATCATGGCGAAACATGGGTCAAAGCAAATTACGAAGATATTCGATGTCTTGGGATGCACGAAGGAACGAAAAGTTCCATTCGCTACTTTTATGTTCCGCGTGGCGAAGCGATTCTTGGGTGAATCGTGAAGCGTACCATCCATTGCACTCGGCATGTCTTGGGAGACGTTTGAAGCAGTTCAATGACAAGTACTTCCACGAAAGTATTACGTCATATGAAGGAAGTGGAGTTTATTAGACTGGGCGCGAGAATAACATGGCGGTGTCGGTCTGGCGAAGTTTGCGGAGTTATCGAGGTTTGCACCTCATTTGGTGGAGAATGAGGAGCGTGTATGTGCGGATGTTTACGAGAGGTTTGAAACTTGATACGTCGATTATCTCATTTCTCATAAATTTTCTCTATTCGGATGTTGTCAGCGGGGCTCGGTTGTTAAAGCGAGATAACGAGTGCGTGATGATATCTGAGTATAATCGACTTTAATCGATAAAGTTAAAGTCGCATTGAAGCTACACACCGGGAGTGATGAATTTGAAGAAGGATGTGCGAGAAGTTGTTATTTCAAGCGAGAATCGGTGAGGTGAGGAAAGCTCAAACCTTGATTTATTAATCCATTTGAAATTCTCGATCGAATAGGAGGCGTGGCCTATAGACTCGTTTTACCACCAAGTATGGCGTGTTCAAAAGCGTTTTCACGTGTCGATGTTACGTAAATATGTGGACGACCGAACTACGTCATTGAGTTAGAACCGGACGAGATAGCCAAGACTTAACGTGTGAGGAGGTACTGTCAAGATTTTGTAGAGGAAAGAACATGACCTATGTCTGAGGTTATACCATAAGTTAAAGCTTTGTGGAGAAACCATGCTTATTGAGGAAATGACACGGGAGTTGAAAAGCGAAAATGAAAGCGAGTATCTTTACCTTTTTGAAACACCAGTGCGTCGTCGATTTCGAGGACGAAATTTCATAAGGAGGGAGGTTGTAAGACCGAAATTTTTTAAATAAAAGGAATTTCCTTTATTTATTATTTTGAAATAGTAAGGGTTGATTTGATTAATGTGGATAGTTAAGGGTTAAATCATAAATATTTCAAAATAAGCAGTGGTTATAAAATATTCATTTACGTTGGGGAATATTCGTTTGGTGGTGGAATATTAAATGCTTTCATCGGGAATATTAAATGCGACCAGTAGCGACCATGTGTGGAGCCCATAACGAGCGATTGGATGAGGAAAACGACAAAGTTTGGGTGGTTATAAATAACTAGCGTAGTTATTCTGAGATTAAAATTTATTGGAATACCCGTGGTTAAAATATAGTAATACTGCATTGGTTGCACAATGGCTGCACGGTATTGCACGATGTATTGTTGAATTATTGATCCTTACGTGAAGGCATTACTCGATAATTTTCCACGATGAATTCTTGTTCAATATTTTATTTTATTGATTCAATAATTCTTTGCGTTGATATTTTATATTATTATTGTTCAATAATTGTCACTTTGCGATATTTCCCATTATCGGATCAATAATTCATATTATTTGAATAATATTATTAGATAACATTATTGGCAATATCTAGAAAGTTACATCTAAGGAGAGGTTTGGTCACCTAATTGCGCCAAAGATGGAGAGATCCTTATTGAAAGCCCCTCTTTCTGAGGAGCGGCTTTGGTTGTCATAATTGTGATTACGTAATATTATTTGTGAATAATTAATTATTGATTCATATGATAAAGAAATATTTATTTTATGTGGATATAAATGATGGATTTATTTATGTGGTTATAAATGAAGAAATTATTGTTGAGGTGTTTTATCGATATTTTATCGGATGGAGGTATTAAAAATCAAATGAGTATTTTTACGATATATTAAGTGAGTTATAATTTTTAATCCGAATAGTTGGATCGTTGTAATTTTTGGATATGTTATACATACATAAGTTGAGTATATGTCAACAAATTTTGAGCCGATTAAAAATGCACGAATGATTTGTTGTGAATTTTAAGAGGTGTCTGCGATTCAAAAATTAGGTTTATAATTGATTTTGGTGGAAAATTCTAGAATTGAGTGGGCCCCACTTGTGGTTGGTGAAGAAATGTGCTGAATTTTATTTCAAATGTGGTGGGGGGCAATAGTAGCGAGTAAAGCCATCGGTAGCGGTCGAGTCTGCCTTGGTGAGCTAACATTTTCCTATAAATAGAGGGCTAAGTTAGAATTGAAAATCACACCGAAACAAAGTTTTCTCTTTTCTCTCTATATTATTGAGCGTATTTTGTGAGTATTTAGATACTTTGAGAGTTCTTTGTTCAAAGACAAGTTTCATTCAACATCACTTGAGCCTTTCCTTTTCAATCTTGATTCTTTGAGGTAAGGGATGTTATTTTCTTCTCAAATGATATTAATTCTTGAATATCATTATCTTTGAAATATTGGTTGGTACTTTTATCAAATTTGGAACTTTTTCATGTATGGGGTTACTATTCATGAGTTACTATTCACGAGTTACTATTCATGAGTTACTATTCACGAGTTACTTATTCACGAGTACTATTAAGCTGAAGCGTGAAGATGTTTTTTGTGGAATTTCTATCTTTGGGTGTCGAGTTACTATTCACGTATACTGGCCTATTCACGTATCTGACACTATTCACGAATCGCAGATTTATTCAATAGAAAATGAAAATTTTTCTTTTAAATCTAAAATATCTATTACGGATACTAGCTTTGATTGTATCCATGTTTTGATCATTCTTGAATTTTACACCACTATGATTATTTTTGAGGTATTGTTGGACATGGATAAAACAAAGTACTAATCCTTAATCCTTAATCCTTGTCATTTTGTTTCATTGGATTCGTTCTTTAAAAATATTTTCATCATCCTCGATCTTAAATGATGATATTATTGAATATCTTTGGCTGTGGTGCAAAGATGAATGATTTCTGAAGAATATCTTTGGCTTTGTAGTGCAAAGATGAATGATTTCTGAAGAATATCTTTGGCTTTAGTAGTGCAAAGATGAGCGGTGTTTAAATGAACATGGCCAAGTGATGAATATCTTTGGCCTTTAGTGCAAAGATGAGCAGTGTTGAGATGAACATGATGGAATTGATGAATATCTTTGGCTTTATAGTGCAAAGATGAATATTTGATTTGAGATGAATATTGATTGATGTTACGAGGATAAAATATTGATGATGGATATGTTAAATTCATAGATTATAGTAGATTTCATTCTCTACGTAACTCTTACTATGAATTATTATTTCAATTGCGAATATTGATCTCAAAAACTTGTTGTCTATTGTATTCTATCGATTTTCCTGTTGAAGACTAACGATAATTTGTTGTATATTATCTTAGTCATAATATTCTTCTTGGGCTAGTTGAGCTCACCCTTTTCCTTGTTGTTCCATTTTTCTTCTCGGGAGGCGAGAATGTAAGCGAGTACTTAGTCGGGGTATGGAATGAAGGTTCTAGAGAGAGTTGTTTAGTAGTCCTCACCATTATTGTAAAATAATGTATCAATAAATGTGATGAGGATTTATTTGAGTATAAATATTATCTAGAAGATAATATTTGTATTTAAACTCACAGTTTTATTGGTGTGATAATAAAGTTGTAGTTGTTTCTGTACCATGTATTTGGCGACTCAGAATGGGTTGGATGGAATGGACCTATTTTGGGGTCGTTATAGCTATCTTTTATCCGGCGGGAGCTGAGTGTTTATCCATTTAAAGTCATAGAAGTCTACTTTGGCGTTACTTGTAACGTAAGTCTCACATTATATAAAGTCTTCTTCTCATATTAGCACATACTGTTGTACACGTTGAGAGTTGTGTGAGTGTGTTTGCTCGGACTTCGGTCCGTGGTTTTCATTCTTGTCTGTATATATACTTATATATATATGTATATATTTCATATATGGACTAACATTATCGAGTTATGCCTCGATTGAGGCTAGACTTCGGTTTGGAGCGTTTATTGCTTTATATATATATATATATGTACTTATATATATAATTATTGTCGGATACATATCGATGAGCTGGATTTTACATTAGACATTTACTGCTTATATATATATATATATATATATATATTTACATTCTGTCGGACACAGAGTTTACTTAATGGCGGTTGATCGCTTTACAACTTTATTTACATTTCGTCCCACAGGAGTTTACTTCGTGGTGGTTGATCATCCATCCATATATATATATATATATATATTTACCATTTTATATATTTACATTTTATATATTTACATTTAGATCCCCATGGAGTTGCTTCGTGGTGGTTGATCATGTATGTCGTATATATATATTCTGACTTTTATATATATAACGCTTACGCTTTCCATACAAATTAACGGTATCATGTGAGCTTTGGGTATCATGTGATCACTGATTCATCTACTAAATCTAGATTCGGTTCCATGATGGACATATTTTTCAATTTATGGCGGCTTGTGACATTATTTTACGATTAATCTTAATTTCCTTGGATGGTATGTCGTGCCATGAGGAGTTCTAAGATCTTTGTTGTATATTATTTTCTTGAGAATGCTTCGCATCTCAAAATAAAAGCAAACAAGCCAAACATTTAATAATAAAAATGGAAGTATGAAAATGTCTCAATTCTATTGAGCACGGGGTTTGAAAAACCTCTTTACAAAACTTCATTGATATATCTTGGTTAAAAGCTGAATTTTTTATAAAATTCAAACCTTGTAATATATAGGTGTGAACGAGGCCTCGCTACTACTTTTAAATAATTGCACATTGATCCACACACACACACACATTCATATAACAACTTCTTTGAAAAGTGGCGGTCACCGTGGTAACACGGATGTAGGAAGTGCTAACACCTTCCCTCCGCATAATCAAGCCCCCGGACCCAAAATGAATCTCGGTTTCACAGACCCATCTAGCAGTGTCAAAACACTGGGTCAATGTGCAAACCTTTTCGGTTGCATTGGTGTAACCAATTAAAAACACCAACTGGCGACTCTTAAAGTCAAATCATCGACATTATACATGTCAAACCTTTTTCACTTGTTTTTCAAACAAATCTCACATTAACATGAGAACACCAAAGAACAAGTAACGAAAAGGGACACTCAAAAATCCTGACGTCGACAACTTAAAGTATAGTAGACTGATCATCTATAGTACTTGATATTTTTGGGTTAACAGTTTAATATTGGTAACTCTAGTGGAAGTTCAACAGTCCTTAGTGACTACTCAATATAAATTGTTTATCCAATTGGATACATTGATAGTCGTTGAATTCATATATTTCAGTTAATTTATATTGAATTATCGTTCTTATTCCAAGAATTATTGATATTCACTATTCATGATATTATTCTAAAATTCTGAACTATCTTAGAGATGATACTTCGATATTTTAAACTCGTGTTATGAAACTCTTTACCCTTGTATATTACTTGATGGGTAATTTGTGCTCAACCTTGCTTATTTAAAACCTTTCAGTTAAGGAGGAACATGGTGGTGTCTATGGAACAGACAAGGGCAAGGGCTAAGCTACTGACTAGCTTGTTCCTTTTATGTTTAAGACTATTATGATGTACTAAGACTATGTTTAAACTTAAGTAGGATTATGTAATAGATCTTTATTCGATACTATTATGTAATCTATTAAGTACTGTAGGTTGCGAGACTTGGGGGAATAATTATAATAAATCATTGTATATTATTGTAAATTAGATTTTTAGATTTGTGAATGTGTTACTTTAGTTATTATTGTAATGCCGTGAGAATGATGAACCAATTCAGTGACCAGTGGAGGTCCGAATTTGGAGGCGTCGCGAGTTGGTATCGAGTTATAGTTATAGACCTTATGAGCTAGTGTCCTTAGATTATAACTCGGGAGAACCTAGAAGTTAGGAAGGACATAAAACTCATAGAGAGTTTTCCTTGAGAGACTTAGTGTGTTATGAAATGTAACTTCATTCTACACAATGAACTTATGTTTATTTAACATTCTGATGGAGTTGTTGTTTGTGTTCTCTTATGTTGGTGATTGTAGGATGACTGGCATGGGAGGACCTAGCCGAGTAGTAGAGGAGGAGCCGCGTGATATCCACATAGTCTATGAGACACCCTTGATAGTGGAGCCTATTTCAATTGTGGCCCCTATTGATGATGATGAGGAAGAGGTGGAGTCTGATCCTGAGGAGGAACCTGAGCCTATGATGGACTTTGACGAGGCTACTTTCGAGGATCAGATGTTAGGAGAGTATGAGGAGAAGATTTTAGAGATAGGGTGTAGAATGGAGGAGTTAGAGGTTGAGGCTAGGGAGAG